>JAEQBH010001169.1:0-359905 GCA_016808115.1 Tetrastigma voinierianum | reverse complement strand
TCCTATTTTCCTCCTACTACCGTAGTCAAGCTACTGCAACATAGCGGTCTAAGGTCGAACACGGGGATGGGTTTTCATCTAACAAATGATTTGTATCATGGTTCAAAATGGTGACGCTTTCATTTGGATTTTTGGATTAGCATTGAAAAGTGTAGGTGTTGTTGTCACTAGGTTAACTAAAACAGTTTAAAATAAGGTGTAGAATGGAGAGCTTGAAGTCTTGGGTCACTAGCTTGATAAAATGAGGTTATAAAGGTGTCCTCGAGTTATTTCCTCTGCAGATTAGGGCAAAAATGACATATAGGCATAGCTAAACCGGATCTTTGTTTGAACTTTAAAACCAACCCTTAAAATCACTCCTATTTGAGCCAAAGTATCGAGCATTTAATGTTCCAAGAATTTTGAAAATACATCATTTAACCCACTTCGTGCTCGTGAATGATATCTAATGAATGCTGTCAAGAGATCTACCATTAAGAAAACACTCAACCCTAAAGCATGCTGGGCATTGGACTAAAGGAAATACATTAAATAGCATCAAACCCTAGGGTTAAGTTTGGAACACATAAATGCAAGACTGCCATTTAAACAGAACACCCGCAAACCACCATTAACCAACCTAGCAACCCTCCTCTTAAAGGTTTTGAGGCTTAGCCAAACATCCTTTTAGTTGTCATCCTCAAAGGGGTGTGTTTGGCAGCCGAGGAAATGAGAGAAAGAAGAGAGAGAAGAGAGAAAACTGGGACAAAAGGAAAAGCTGCGCAAAAATGAAAGTTAGCAAAAGTTAAGGTTACAATTTGTCCATAAGGTGGCTTATATAGCCTTACAAGATGTGTGAAATACCAAAATAACCAAAATAATATGAACATGTTGGGGACAAGATGGGAATTACACAAACTGGTCGCTTTGGATCACAAATGTAGGAGCAAAGAATTTCGCTTATGACAGTGAATTTCCGCTATTTATACACTCAAGTATCATAGCGGAAAATTGCATAGAGAAAATTTAAATTTCGCTATGCACAGTAATTTTCGCTATGATAGCAAATTTTCGCTATGATAGCGAATTTTTGCTATGATAGCGAATTTTCGCTATCATAGCGAAAAACTATGCATAGCGAAATTTCGCAGGGATTGCGAAATTTTCGCTATGGTTGCGAAATTTTCGCAATCCTTAAGAAATTTTCGCTATGCCATAGCAAAATCCCGCACCCATGGCTGCCTCCTCGTGATCAAGTTCGCCTTCCATTTATTCAGCCCACTTGACATTTCTTCAACTCGGCTCGATGCAATCGCTGAGAATTCATACGAACTGCATATGGCTTTGAACTCCTATTGATTCATCGTGTTCAGCTCACCTCATCCGGCCCGAAGATGGAGAAGTGTTTGGCCTCGCAAAACTACCAAAACACTATACAAAATGTTATTAGTAACACAATAGGGACATCAATATGCCACGGTTATTTGGAATGATTAGGTACTCAAAAGTGCTCTAAACATACAATGAATAGCCTCAAAAGAGCACTTTTTGAGCACTAATCACACCCCCCAACCTACACATTGCTAGTCCCTTAGCAATGAAAACACACAACCAAGAAAAAGGGAGAACATGCAGATGTGTGCAAAAAGTATGTATGAACAAAAAGTGTGGGTATAGGTAATGCTCTAGCTTCAGTGTCAAAGGTTGGAGCCCCGTGACAAAATCAGTTCAGAGACTGCATGCAATACAGACAATTGTCAGCGTTGTTCACCCCAAGGAATCCAACTAAGCTTCCACCGAGTGCTATGTATAGGACCGCTTGCATCAATAAACTAACTAGCCGCAGATTCCACCCCCCTCCAACCCGCCCACGCACGCCTTAGGAAGGGTGACCTAACCAAATAGAATCGATTCCACCTTATTTCATACCTTTCTAAAGTAATGTAGGATGCACGCCGAGAAATCAACCTCACCAAAGTCCATATAACGAGGATCCACCGATGACTCCCAACCAATCCAAGGCTTCAGTGGCATCAAGCCAAAAGGATCTCTCGACCACAAACTCTACAGGCTTCACCTCGGACTCTGAATGATTTTGAATTTCAGCACCTACAACTCGCTAAACTCCACCCATTCACCCATGTAGCGAGCACTAAATCGGTGGGTCCCGACCAGTTGGTTTAGGGCACCAAAGCTTTAGCGCTTTCTCACATATACCCCTGACCGTGCCTGCCTCTGTACGAGTGTCAAGGGGCTTTAACAAACTCTTTCTTTTTCTTTTTCCTTTTATTTTTATTTTCTTTTTCTTTTGAGACATATTGGTCTTCTTTATGGGGAACCAACCTATTACAGTGGTCACCTAAACTGCTATTTAGCTAAGTAAATGGGGTCAAGGGTACCGCTTAGCCTATTAATGAAAACTGATGTGCACTGCAGGTTGCTAGCCCTAAGTAAAGAGAAAGGGCGAAGACTAGGGACTTCAATCGACCAACAATTAGATAAGTATGGAACTAGGCTAACAAAATACGATAACCTGCAATGCTCCAATTTTTCAACTTTTGGAAGAGACAAAACCACAAAAATATGGGGGCAAAAATGGTTGCAGTGCAGAAAAATGTAGTTGTATGGTATATTTCTATGTCAGTATATTTCACAAAATTATCAGCTTTTTCAAAAAGAAACTCGTGGTACCTCCAATAGAAGATGAAACGAATCTGGCTTGAACTAGGAGGGAATGGCATGGTTGAACAAAGGCACCCACTCCATTTCCAAAGGCAGCCATAGAGGAAAAAT
This sequence comes from Tetrastigma voinierianum, assembly GCA_016808115.1. Classification (NCBI taxonomy): domain Eukaryota; kingdom Viridiplantae; phylum Streptophyta; class Magnoliopsida; order Vitales; family Vitaceae; genus Tetrastigma; species Tetrastigma voinierianum. The sequence continues at coordinate 357,133 of JAEQBH010001169.1, read as the reverse complement.
GAGATTATCCCCACCGCAACTCCCGCAACATTTCAAAATCAAAATTGTGATAAGATAAGCTTGTAAATGCGAAAATATTTGAAAAGAAAATAGTAAAAGTAGTGGCGCACCAATTAAAACCCAAATTAAGACTTAAAATAATATAAAGTAAAAATTTCAACAAAAATTTGGAGTAGTCTCCAGGTTCCTGCAGGAACCACTCCCAGCTGTGTAGCCATTGATCTCTCAAGGAGGGTCCAGGAGGAGAAGCTCCTCCACGCATGCAAGCAGGTGCGCTGCAGTGCCTTCATTCTCACCGCTTTGTTTTAAGTAATCTCTGCCTCGGTGGCAAATGGCTGGATCAAGCAGGTGAAGAATGGATTCTTCATTAACTGATTCATTGTTCTCCATCAATTCTTCATGTTGTTTGTTAGTATCATGCCTTCCTACCCGTGTGCCACTCAGCAAACTCTACCGATTTGCTCCCCATCCTCACTACGGCTTGTTGCCTGGCGGAAAATGTTGAGCTCCTAAAGGTCATGTTTCCAAATGTGAGCCGCATGACCCCATCCTAAAGAATTGATAATGGCATTTGATGCGGCCAATGGCCTTCCAATATAATGGGCACTGATTATGCTCCCTCCCAACCCAGGCTCTATGTCGAGAACCTCGAAATCCACCGGATAGTAGAACTTATCTACTTTTACCAACACATCCTCCACTATCCCTTTTAGTATTTTCACTTAATGATCGGGTAAGGATAGGGTGATGTTGGTTGGTTTCAGCTCTCCCAAACCTAGCTGCTTATACACTGAGTATGACAATAGGTTGACATTGGCACCCAAGTCTAATAGTGCTTTGTCAATGCAGGTTCCTCCAATGTTAACCCGAGATAGTCAGTCCCCTGATCCTCAGATTTCACCACATTGTCCCTGCATTGATGATGGAGCCAACTTGTTCAGTTAAGAATGCCTTTTTATCAATGCCTAACCCCTTTTTGATCGTATAGAGATCTTTCAAAAACTTTGCATAGGCAGGGACTTGTTTGATGATGTCCAAAAGGGGTATGTTGACCTTCACCTGCCTTAGGACTTCTAGATGTCCGCCCGTCGATGCCTTGCTTCTTAGTGCTCGGGGGAAATGGAGGTGGCATGCAAAGGCTTCATCGAGTCCTCCTTCAAGAAATGTGTTATGGCTCCAATTCTTCCCCTTCTCGTTTCTCAACAAAGGTTTCTGGGCATTGGCCGATCAACCTCTTTTCCACTTCTTAAGGTAATGACAATTTTTGACTTCATCCATTTTTGGGAGGTTCACCGAATAACTCCTGGGGCTCATGGACTCCTTGATTCGGGCAAAGGTCGAAGGAACCCCGCCTTTGCCGTTGATTTGCCATTCTTGTTATGCATGCCCGCAAGCCACAATTCTTCTGCTATGCTAGCTTTCCACCCCATCTATTCTCTTTGTTCAAGGAGTTTTCTACATTTTCAATTTTTTTGTTCAACTGAAACATTGTTGTTTTGCTCCTCCACAAAATTTCCCACCACTCGCCATATTCAAAATGGCTTGCTCAATTGGAGAGGAGGTGGATGCTTGCTGATGCTGTGAAGTGGTGGTAGAATGTCGCCGTTGCGGTTCCGGGGTACATATACAGAGGTTGAGGTTTCCGTGAAAGGTTAGGTGACTCCAGCTAGTTGTAAGTGTCGCTTTATATGGAGCATTTGTTTGCGCTTGTTTCGCCCACCACATTTGCATCCCTGAATGGGGTTTGGACATGGTTCACCCGGGTGGCCGCTGAACTCCGGCAAATTTCTTTGAAACGCATTTGGACTCGTGCATGGCTTTCGCCACTACCCGCACCTCATGGACCCTTTTTCTTCTTCTAATTCTCCAATCTTCTGGGCCTAAGGTAGATACCTTAGCTTTCAGCTCCATATCTTCTGGCAGGCATACATGCCTCCTCTTCGTTCACCGGTGGTTTGAATCTCTGGTTGTTTTCTCGTTTGGCTCATCTCAGCTCTTGAGGTCTCGCCACATAATTGAGGAAGTCCATTGCCTCATCGATTTTTACTCAAGAAATCTCCTCCAAACATAGTTTCCACACCGCTTCATGGAAGGACATTCCATCATAAAATGGTCTAATGAAGATCCATGTATCAAACCCATGGCGTGGGCATGCACTGATAGTTCCATAACATATCTACCAAAGACTGTAGAACTCTCTCACCATCATGAGCCGCAAATGTGTAAATTTTCCTTCAAGTTGTTTGTCTTCAGGAGCAATCGAAGAATTTTTTTAGAAATTTCCGCTACACTCCTCCTAATTCCTTATGGTTCTTGGCCTTATTGCATTTAGCCAAAATTTTGCCTTGTCCTTTAGGGTCAGTGGAAAGGCTTTCAACTTGAGGAGCTCCATGTCCACTGCACCTTCTTTGAAAGTGGTGCATACTTCCTCAAAATCCCTAATATGATTATAAGGGTTTTCATTCTCCATGCCATGGAATGGTGGGAGTAGAGGCACCAAGTAAGGCTTCACTGCCACCTCCTCAGCAGGGGGAATTATGCATGAGGGTTCACTCACCCCGTGGGTGCGGATCCTCACGGATTGATATGTATCAGGGCTCCCAGCACCTCGTCGGCTTTGGCTGCTCCTCCTACGGAGGATCCATCGGAGCACCGTGGATCAACTCGCCCCCGTCCTCGCGCAGCCAGCCACCTTCCTGCCTACCCGCAGTGTTCCTATCCAACTGCATAAACTGCTCCTGCACACTTCACAATCAACAGAAAATGAATTAAAACAAAGCTAAATAAAAGGGTTAAGGTTAGCTGTACTAAAGCAAAGAAAAACTAAATGTACTAGAAAAAATTAAAATCCCCTGCAGTGAACTGCAAGTGGGAAAAAATGATAAAATAAAAAGGGAATGAGATTTTACCAAAACTTGTGATATGAATCACAAGTTCAATAGCTTCTTATCTCACTAGTAGCACTATCCTCAAGAATCTGCCATTTGATTCAAGGGCTACAAGAGGCTATAGGAATCAACAAAATTTGTATCCTAGAATCCATCACGTAGCGAAGCTACCGCAGTATATCGGTCTAGGGTCGAACACGGGGATGGGTTTTCGTGAAATGAGAAGGCAATGAGTTGAAAATGGTATTTCTTTTTAGATTTTGGGTTTTGTTCAAAAACAATGGGTTGATGGTTGTAAACTGCATATAAATTAAATGAAAATTTAGAAAAGAAGACTCCTTGTAGTCTTGGGTCTCTGGATTGGATTTTTAAGGTGTATTCATGCCCTCGGGTTTGTTTCTCAAGGCTGGGGATAATGACTATCACTATTTCCCCAAACCGACCTTGATTCGAACTAAAAACCTAAACCCTAAATTACTCCTCATGAGATATGGTATCTGAGCATTCAAGTCCCTACCAGCAGCATATGGCCTCAAAGAGGCAACCTACGGCAATCCATTAGGAGATCTAAGGATGACAAAGTGATATAAGATTAAGCAACCATCAGAATCACAAGGTTTGCCAAATACACATCAAGGCAGGCCGATCTAGGAGGTTTCAACCTAGGGTGAGATGCAAAGAGCTTAAATGCTCATAACACAAGGTGATAAATGATGTGGCATGAAAACTTACCTCCAAACCCACTGCTGACCTCCTCTTCAAGGAAAGGGTTTTAGGCTAAGCATACCTTGGTTTGTCATCACCATGGTATGTTTGGTTGCCGAGAAAATGAAAGAAAATGAAAGAAAATGAAGAGAGAAGAAGAGAAGCGGGAGAACTGGAAAAGCAAAAACACTGTAACTGAAAGATTGATTGAGACTCCCGATTTGATACAATGCAGAGGCTTATATAGCCTTACAAAATGTGTGAAATAATTAAAATAACTAATATAATAAGATTACATTGAGGACAAATGAATTATACAAAACGGGTTGTTTGGATCAAAATGAGAGGGCAACCAATTTCGCTATGCATAGTGAATTTCGCTATCATAGCGAAAATCTGAGGCATAACGAAAATTCAAATTTTCGCTATGCACGCACTTTTCGCTTATGATAGCCAAACTCGCCTATCTTAGCTTAAAACTCCGTGCATAGCGAAATTTCAAGCAGGATTGCGAAATATTCGCTATGGTTGCGAATTCGCGAATCCTGCGAAATTTTCACTATGCCATAGCGAAAATCCTCGCACCCGTATTGCCTCCGCATCAAGTTCAAATCTCTCCATTTCTTCACCCACTTGACATTTCTTCAACTCCTACGATGCAATCGCGAGAATTCATACGATCCTGGCATATGGCTTTGAACTCGGCTTGATTCATCGTGTTCACTTCTATCCTCGTCCGGTCCGAAGATGGAGAAGCTTGGCCCGCAAAACTACCAAACACCTACAAAATGTTGTTAGTAACACAATAAGGACATCAATATGCCGCTTAAGAGTTTTTTTAACGATTAGTACCTAAAAAGTGCCTAAAACCTATGATGAATAGGCCTCAAAAGAGCACTTTTTAAGCACTAATCAGTTCCTATTTCTCACTCTAAGTTAGAACTCCTTTGATGTGCCTTCTTTGGATCGCATTTGGCACCCAGGTTCAAAGGATGCTTATCGCTAGATCCACTGAGATTCATTAGTTGCTATTTATCACCGTGAGGTAGACTATGGAGGCATGTTTTCATTGTCCGGGAGCATTAATGCTCACAAATTGCTTTTCAAAAGGAAAATCATAGGTTTAGTTTTTAAAGCAATGAAGATCCTGCCGAAATGACTATATGTCATCCTCCCCAACGCGAGGAAAAAGACTCGAGGACATGTTGATTGCCTTAAAACCCTAAACCAGTGGCCCGACACTTCAAGGGGTTCTATTTTACATTTTTTTTCTTATTTTAATTTCAACCTGCAAACAACCAACCCCCTGTTTTTACAAAACCTTAAAAATCCAAATTGAAATTCACCATTTTTGAACCTCACTGTAAATCATTTGTACGAAGAAAACCCATCCCTGAGTTCGACCCTAGAACCGCTATACTGCAGTAGCTTTGCTACGGCAGTAGGAGGAATTTAGGTTACAAATATTGTTGATTCCGGGTACACCTACTGTGGCACGAATCAAGACTCAGATAAATAATTTTGTGGACAACCCTCTAACACATATATAGTGGACTTACTCCGATAAATAATTTTGTGGACAACCCTCTGACTCATATACAGTGGACTTACTCCGATAAATATTTCTTTAGACGACCCTCCGACTCACATAGTGGACTTACTCCGATAAATAATTTTGGCCCACCCTCCGATATATTTTTCTCCAAAAATATGTCATGCACTTAAACCTAATATTCTAGGGTGTCCCCGTGCATATGAAATGCATTATGCCATTTTCATACAATACATGTTAACATATCAAGCATGCATATATTAACAAAATTACACACACAACATGTTATTCATTCACAACAATAACATATCAACACACAAACCACATAACAAATTATGGTCGGGCCTCGATCACAAGAACAACCTTAGGATTTCAATTAATTCGCCCAACTTTCAACGCACGAACGGCCACTCAAGCCCCAAAACATCCCTAACCATCATAATGACTCTTAGCCAAAGATTAAACCAAGTAGGATAAAGACCCCTACCTCCCGGAGTTGTCGAAACTCCACTTTTCTGGTCTCTATGTGAAGCTCTTGCCACGAGGAGAAACTTTCCCTCTTGCTCTGCTGGAAATCGCCGGTCCAATTGTAGGGAAATCTAAAGAGAAGTGAGAACTTCTCACTCTAAAACCCATATTTCCCTCTCTCTCTTTTGGTTTCCCTTTTCTCTCCCTCTCTCCTTCTCTTCTCTCAACCAATTTTGTCAAGTTGGGTCAAGAGAACTTATCCTCTCACTTGCCACATGTCAAGTTTTAAGTGGCTCCCTTGGATTACCCTTAATAGTGGATTTCCTTCCTATCATGGGATGCCACAAGTCCACATGGGCTCCACTTTAACTCAATGTTTGACTTTCTCGCAACTTGACACGTGGCTCAATGTGAGCCACTCAACGTCTGCCACGTGTCGCGTCATTCTCAATGCCTCGAAAAACGTGAAATTCTGAATGTCTTGGAATTCCACGAAATTCGATGTGGTAGCTAGATTTTTCATCATCCAAGATCTAGAAAAATTCTGGATTTTGACCAAAATTACCATTTTACCCATTCTTCTGAAAATTTGAATTTTCTCGGGTTTTACATGATATGCGAGCATTCATGGAGAAATGCATATGTTGTTTCTCAATGTGTTTGTAATGATTGAATCATGCCATTGCATGTGCGCACTTAGGTGGAAAGTAGCCCTTGTAGGAGAATTCCTCTACTAGGCATTGCTCACCCCGTCGTGGGAAAATATTTTTCAAGTGCTGGGGGTACACTTGGAGGTAGAGCTTATTTGAGATCTTAGTGGTGGAGAAGGCAAAATTATGGATTTGTTATGTAATTCGTAAAATTCTGGACAGTTTATCTAGTTTCTATTTATGTAAATGAGAAGAATTGTAATGAAACTCATTTAGAATTGTTCAATACTGTTTGGCAAGTTTTTCCCAGATTTTATGTTGCCTTTATTACACAGAGGCTACTGTATTAAATATACGGTGTTTGGAAAAGAGGTGGAGCTGCAAGAAATGCCAAGAAGGCTACTCGTGATGTTTACTATCGTGTTTCGTTACGCATAAGGGTTTCCCCGGTAGTGATAGAGTTTTCCGTTTTGTGTCGATAGGGGGGTCCTCGTGGTCAATGGTATTACGGCTCGTTGTGCATGACGTATTTTCTAGGTCGCGACATAGTTTTTCCATGTCGCGATAAGAGCTTTATTTTTCTTCCGTTAGCGCCAATGTCACGATGTTTCTATCGCGACCGAGATGGTCATGACAAGAGGTTAGGTGTTGCAACACTTTTGGCCTTGGATAGGGATTTTATGTCGTGACAAAGTGTTCTTATGTCGTGATAGAGTTTGGTCAAGGCCAAGGGATTTCATGTCACAACAGAGAATTATTGTGTTGCGACAAAGTTTCTTGGAATGGTGTCGTGACAGAGTTTGGTCCAGACCAAGAGTTTTCTTTTCATGACAAAGTAATTGTATGTCGTGACAGAGTTAGCCAAGGTGGAGAAGTTTCATGTCACGACAGAGTTACCTGAAATTGTGTCGCAACAGAGGACACCTTGAGCAATAGGTAAAGAAAGGGAAAAGAAAGAAAAAAAGAAGATAAGGAAAAAAAAATCCATGCTTGGGAAAGGAAAAAGGAAAAGATAGGAAAAATGAGAGAGGGAAAGAGGAGAACTGGTTCTTCCTCCTCAAATTTTCAGGTGTTCTGACGGTTAGAAGTCATTAGTCTGAGAACAAAAGTTAGTCTACTGAACAAGAGCTACAAGTAGGTGTTGAAACAAAAAGCGGTAGGGTTTTCTCCTACATCGTCTTCTCTTAATTCATATCAGAATGGCCAGGTGGTTCAAATTCCCCAACCACAGTGACGTAGTTTTCAGACGTTGGAATTGTTTTTTGGGATAGTTTTCAAATCGAGTTTCAGGATTGCCTCATGGATGAATTTATAACCGTTAATGACAATCTTCAAATTTGTTAACAAATAAATGATAATAAATAAATAAATAAAAGAAAAGGCGCGTGGATTTTGAATATAAAATTATCATTGTGATGTATCATCCAAAAAGTATTTGGTTTATAAACAAATGAAATTAGTTTTGAAAATGATCATTAGATGTCATCCAAAATGACGGTTTGTCACACTTAGCATAAGCATGTGTAAGGGAGTCGGTGAGGACTCGGGACATGAGGCATGATGAGTCTCATCTCATGGCATGGCATGTCGGATTCCATGTAGAATTGGCATATTCTTCATTGGAATGTTGATGTGTGTATTATTGTGTGAACATGGCATTGCATGTGCACTTAGGTGGGGAGTAGCCCTTGTAGGAGTTATCCTTACGGGCATTGCTCACCCTGTCACGGGACCCCGTTTCAGGTGCAGGTTATGTACAAGCGGTTGACCCTCATCCGAGACTACAGGTGTGCAGAAAGCCGAACTGTGGCTTTGAGAAACCTTTTTGTAAAACCACTAGATTTATATGTAATATTTTGTATATAAGAGAGTTTTAACTCAAACTCTTATGAACTATTTTGATAAATTTATATATTTTTCTAAAATATATAGGCATGAAAGGATCCCGGTGAATGGGACGCGATATGGTGGTATCAAGATATGCGATACCCATAGGTATTTCGTGTGTTGATGGGTTCTTAATGAGACCCTCGGGTTTTAGGGCGTCATAATGGGTCCTGGTAAAGGGGACACAATAGTGTGGTATCAGGTCATTGGTTGGTCAACGGACCTTCGAGTTTTGGGGTGTCATATCTTGGTATTAGAGTTTATGTATATGAATACCTAGGGCTTAATAGATATAGGTCTAGGTCATTAGATTCATTGAGTTTCGATGTTACATAATGTGCATCAGAACATAGGTATATGATTACCTAGGGTTTGATGGGAATTGGTTTAGACCATTGCATTCATTGTGCATTTCATGTTTTGTACTATGTGATTGTTTGTTACATAATGCATGAATTATATATATGGTAGAATGTATATAGGAAAAGAAGAACACTAGGGTTAGAGAACATAACCTTAGGGGTTCGGAAAATGAATGAACGGATTATTTCAGGATGTGAGGTCTATTAGTAGTTGGCACATGCATTACTAGTTAGACAAGGATAGAGACCTCAAGGTTTATGGAGATCACCTCCAATGCCACTAGGATAAAGCTAGCCGCTTTCCAACTAGAGGGGAAATCCTAAGTATAGTGGGATTGGGTCAAAGCCTCAAGGAACTTGGAGGCAATGACATAGGAAGAGTTCTGTGAGCTCTTCCTGGACAAATATTTCTCGGCGTCTGCTCGACATGCAAAAGCTCAGGAGTTCCTAAAACTGAAATAAGGAATGATGATAGTGCTCGAATACGTGGCTAATTTCATTGAATTAGCCTGTTTCGCTGATGATTATGTGGCCGCAAACATGGAAAAAGTGAGAAAGTATGATGATGGTTTGAAATTATCTATCGGGGGTAAAATTGTGGGACTTCTCCTACAAGACATGGACTTGATGATCAAGACAACTATGGCCATTGAGAAGGAGATGGATGATGCACGGAACATCCGGGATACGGGTGTTAAAGATAAGTGAAAGACTTGGGCTTAGAGGTTGAAACCTTAGAAAAGATTATGCATGTGAGTTCTCCCCTGGGAACAAGGGTGAGTGTTGATCAGATATGTCGGGATTGTGAGTTATAGATCTCAGTGATTCTTCTCACTATGGACCTAAGGGTCATGGGCAGGTCATAGTGATGTCATCCTTGGGATGGACTGGTTGATGGCACACCGCGTTGTCATTGATTATGATTGTAGGAGGGTTACCACCTACACACCGGATAATTTTTGTGTTATGTTTCAAGGATAAGATGATGTTTACCCCAGCCTTGTGGCATGACTCAGTGGCATGGACAATTGATGGTCACAGTAACTGACTTGTATGACGAGGTGAGACAGGGTTTAAGTCTACCTTAGGTAGTTTGCAAATTCGGGGATGTCGTTCCGAATGAGCTACCTGGATTACCCTCGTAGAGGGATGTCGACTTTATCATCGAGTTATACCCTGCTACCTCACCCATTTCTATGACTCCGCATAGGATGGCACGAGTTAAGTTGTAGGAACTTAAGGTCCAAATACATGAATTGTTGGATAAGGGTGTCATTAGATTGAGCACTTTACCTTGGGGTGCATAGGTTCTTTTTGTTAAGAAGAAGGATAAGACCCTTCGACTGTGCGTTGACTACCGATAGTTGAATAGGGTTACGATCAAGAATTGGTATCCTTTGATGAGGATTGATGATTTATTTGATCAACTGAGAGGGGCACAGGTCTACTCCAAAATAAATCTTCGTACCGGTTATCATCAGTTGAGAGTTAGGGAGGCTGATATCCCTAAGACAACTTTCAGGATGTAGTATAGGCATTTCAAGTTTACGGTGATGCCTTTTGGATTAATGAATGTGCCAACGGCATTCATAGATCTAATGCATAGGGTGTTCCAACCCTATTTAGATCAGTTTGTGGTAGTCTTCGTTGACGACATCTTAATATACTCCAAGATAGAGGAGGAGCATGAGCATCATTTGAGGATTATTCTCCAATCCCTCAGAGAACATCATTTATACCCCACGTTCATTAAGTGCAAGTTCTAGCTTACTAAGGTGAAATTCCTAGGACATGTAGTGTCAGCTTCGGGTGTATCAATGGACCCGGAGAAGATAGAGGTAGTTATGAGTTGAGAGAGGCCAAAGTTAGTCTTCAAGATACGTAGTTTCTTGGGATTGGCAGGTGACTACTAGAGGTTTATTGAGGATTTATATCGATTAGTTGCACCTATGACGAGATTGAGCAGAAAAGAGGTCAAGTCTGGGTGGAATGACTAGTGTGAGAAGGCATTCTAGGAATTAAAAAGTAGGCTTACATCAGCTCCTATTCTAATAGTTCCAGAGAGGGGACAGAGGTACATAGTTTATTGTGATGCCTCTAAGGACGGACTTGGATGTATTTTGATGCAATCCGAGATGGTAGTGGCTTACGATTCTTGATAGTTATAGAACCATGAGCAGATTTACCCCACACATGACATGGAGCTGATAGCCATTGTCTTTGCCTTGAAGGCCTTACGCTACTATCTATACGATGAGCAGTTCGAGCTATTTTTAGACCACAAGAGTCTGTAGTATATTTTTACACAACGAGACCTCAACATGAGACAATGTAGGTGGATGGAATATCTCAGCGCATATCGGATTTCACTTTACTACCATCCCGGTAAGGCAAATGTAGTGGTTGATGGTACCAACCCAAGTCCTGGTGGAGTGTTGGCTAGTGTGGCTTCCTGAGAGTGGCAGATGCTCAAGGCTATGGAACAGTTCGAGCTGCACTATAGGGGTCAAGCTTAGGGTATTTTGGGGAGTTTAGTGGCTACGCCTTCCCTACTGAGCAGAGTGATCGAGTTTGAAGGACATGACACAGAGATATTGTCCATCAGGGATCGAGTACGATCGGGTGCAAGTGACGAAAGCTAGGCTATTCACACATATGGTATTCTTCGGTATAAGGGATATATTTTGGTTCCCTATTCGGTAGATATGAGACAAGAGATCCTTAGGGAGTTCCATTGTTCTCGTTTTTCTGTGCACCCAGGTGGCACAAAGATGTACCATGATCTTCGTTGCCAATATTGCTAGAGTGGGATGAAGAAAAATGTTGGAGATTTTTTTCATCGATGTCTCACATGTTAGCAAGTAAAAGCTGAGCACCAGAGGCCAGCAGAATTACTCCAGCCATTGGAGGTAGTTGAGTGGAAGTGGGAGCATGTCATGATGAACTTTGCGACTCACTTGCCACGGACATCGCGAAGGCATGATGCAGTGTGGGTGATTGAGGATCGGCTTACTAAGTTGGCACATTTCTTGGCTGTGTGGATGACCTTCACTCTGGATGAATTTTACAGGTTGTATGTACGAAAGATTGTCTGATTGCATGGGGTACCAGTATCCATTATATCAGATCGGGATCCTTGATTTACTATTCATTTTTTGGAGAGTTTATAGAGAGCCATAGGGACACAATTGATGATGAGCACAACCTTTCATCCCCAGACGGATGATCGGTCAGAGAGGACTATCCAAACTTTGAGGGACATGCTACGGGCATGCGTCCTTGATCTTAAGGGTAGTTGGGAAAAGCATTTACCCTTAGTGGAATTCGCCTACAACAATAGTTATCAAGTGAGTATACAAATGGCACCCTATGAGGCACTATATGAGAGGCCATGTCAATCTCTGGTTTGTTGGACTAAGGTAGGGGAGAGACACTCTACTGGTCTGGATTTGATTAGAGACACCTATGAGAAGGTGGACTTGATAAGGAAGTGTCTTCTCATAGCTCAGGGATGGTAGAAAAGTTACGTCGACAAACTGAGACGACCTTTGTCGGTTGCATACCGGTTGGCTTTACCGTCGAGCTTGTCAGGTGTCTATGAGGTATTCTATGTCACCATGCTCCATAAGTACACTCCAGATTTGACTCTTGTAGTGGATTAGAGCGAGCTTATTATTGATACATATGGGACCTTCATGGAGTGCGTATCATGGATAATAGGGATCAGATTTTCCGACTCAAGACTGTGAGGCTAGTGAAGGTGTTATGGCAGCATTGAGGAGTGGAAGAGGTAACATGGGAACGCGAGGACACGATGCATGCCACTTATCCTTTCTTCTTCAAGGATGAAGGTACGTAGTTTAGTCATTTGGTACTTAAATGACTATTTCATATGCATGAGATTGTAGGGGTATGTGTGTAATTTCAGGAACGGAATTTTTTAAAGGGGGGAAGAATGTAAAACCTAGGAAAAATTTAATATTTCTGAAAAATGGAGAAACAATAATTTACCACTGTAGTACAGGTTGAAAACTTGAAATTTTATGTATCTCTACGACAAACGAATCACTACTGAATCGCCCCATGATATCTAGCTACCCAATTGAATTTCATGGACATAAGATCTGCTAATTTCTCACATATTCGAGGCACGGTGTCGAAGACACATGGGAGCTCACACATGGTATGACCATGTGGATGCCACATAGAAAGCTTAGAGGAGGGCACATGGCATGAGAGCCATGCAAGATTTGCCACCTATCGGGCACAAGGTCTACGTGACATGGCATATAAGAATGGTAGCGACACATGGCAACAGAAAAAGAGAGGAAGTTTCCTCTTGTTGAATAAAAAGAAAATCGGTGGAAGGAAAAGAAAGAGAAAAGAAAGAGAAATGAGCAAAGGAGAATAAAGGGAAAATAAAGAAAAAAAAAGAGAAGGAAAAAAGAAATTCATGCATGGGAAAGGAAAAAGGAAAAGGGAGAGAGGGAAGGAGGAGAACTGGTTCTTCCTCCTCAAACTTTTCTATGTTCCGACGGTTGGAAGTCGTTAGTCAAAGAACTAAAGTTGGTCTACTCGACGAGAGCTATGAGTAGGTGCCAAAAACAAAAGGAGGTAGGGTTTTCTCCTACACTAGTTCTTCTCAATCTAAGGGTCATAAATGGCGTCCCAACCATGGGACTGAGTTTTCAAATGTTGGGACTGTTTTTCAGGACTTTTTTTGGGGATAGTTTTCAAGCCAAGTTTGAGGACTACTTCTGGCTAAATTTATAGTAGTTAATGATATTCTTGAAATTTGTTACATAAATAAATAAATAAAACAAAAGCTGAAATTTCAGGACTGAGTCTAGATTATTTCCAAGGACAAGAATGGCTAGTTTGTGTAGACTATTTTTGTGTGTTATTGCTGGAAATTTTATAACATGCTAAATGTGTTGATATATTGGTGTTATATATATTAGCATGAATGGATGTAAATTATATGCTTTCGATATAATTATCCATGGTACTTGGCATAAAGTACAGGTTATAAATTGTTCGTTGTGGTGTTCATTATACATGTAACATGAGATAACATACAGTGGCATTTTGCATTGGATATGCATGGGAAACATCGCATTTCATTGGTTCGGTGCCTAATGCAATTGACACTACGTTTGGTGTTTGATTAGGTAGGCTCAGCAAATGGGACAATGTCCAACAGAGTCACACAGTTGCATAAAACGAAAATATGTGTGGGGTATCAATAAGAAGAGATAGATCCCCCCTTAGGTGAAAAACTCGCCAATTATGGTAAGACATAGTCCCTAGCGGTGAAAGGCCTTAAAAGTGTTTACGTTTGCAGAGCCCGCAGTGAGACACCAAAAATCCTCTACCCACACAAGTCGCATGGATTTTTAATATAAAATGATCATTGTGATGTATCTTCCAAAAAGCTTTTGGTTTCTAAACAAATGAAATTGGTTTTGAAAATGATCATTGGATGTCATCTAGAATGACGGTTTTTCACACATGGGCTTAGGCATTGTGTGAGGGAGTCAGTGAGGACTCGGGACATGAGGCATGGTGAGTCACATCTCATTTCATGACATGACATGCAAAATTCCAACTTAGGATTGCATAATCTTGTTGGAATTGTGGTGTGAAATGTGTTATGAACATTGTATGTGCATTTAGGTGGGGAGTAGTCTTTGTAGGAATTATTCTCTACTGGGCGTAGCTCACCCTTTATGGGACCCCCATTTCAGGTATAGGGAGTACACCAGCAGACGATGCTCACTTGAGGCCACGATTATGAAGAAAGCTGGGTTGTGGCTTTGTAACCATTTTTGTAAAGATGTTAGGAATGAACTAGTTCTAGCATGTATTTTTGTATAAAAATGAATTGTAATTAAATTCTTATGGGACCGTTTTAAATATAATTTTGTATGTTTTAAATGAATTTGGATAAATAGGTCATGTGTGGTCATTTTTAGTCATAAGTGGACTCGGTGAGGTCATTGTATTATATTAGGCCTCGGATGGGCCATGTTAATATGTTTTTTACAGGTTGTATTTTGTGTAGAGCTCCCCATACAAAGGAAACTCGATCCGATTTTTGTTAAATTATGGTTCTCGGTAAAGGGGACACATCAACGTGGTATCGGGTTACCCGACATCCACAAGTTTTTTATCGGTTGACGATTGGTCAATGACCCATAGGTTTTAGGGTGTCACACATAGAGTCCAAGAACGCAAGGGATCAAAGTTTGGACAAAATATATGGTCGCTTAAATTTGATAAAGTATATGTAAGGGCCACGCGCGAATTTCACCAAAACCCATGCATAGCCTTTGAGGTTGTAATTTCAGCCGCCATGCCGCGGCGCCTACATCATTATGCGGGTAGCTATTGCACACCGGGGCTTGACTCAAAACAATCCCAACATGCCATAACCTCGGTTCCCACGTGAAAACCACAGAAAACCCGGCCACAAAATCGAGTCGAAGAGCCACAAACATGGCATAACATTGCATAAAATTATCTCAGTCTCAGCCTGGGTCTCAAATGTTCATCCAGCCTAAAGGTAGGAATAAAACTAAAATAGGAAGAATCCTACTTTCTGAAAGTAATAGATCCATAGGAATCTCAAAATGCTGGCCTAAAATTTGACTTCAAATCTCCTTCATATTCGGTGAGTTTATGTTTATGTAGCCCTCGTGGAGGCTAAGAACTTTAACCCTAGGCTCAATGACTTTCGACCGAAGAAACCCTGTGAATCATCGAAGAAAATCTTGACTCTCTCCTTCTCTCTCTCTCCCTCTCTCTAATATTTCCCAAAATCATATTTTTGAAACGTTAGGGAAATAGAGAGAGATAGAGAATGAGAAAAGTCAATATTTTCTTTGGCTATTCACGGGGTTTCATCGGTTGGAAGTCATCAAGCCCGGAGTTAAAGTTCTTTGCTTCGACGAGGGCTACACATAGGTATAGAAAAAGAGGGATTTCACCGAAGATCCTAAGAAGGAGATTTGGGGAATTCAAAGATTTCGGATTACGAAGTGTATTGAGGCTTCCTACGATTTCTATTACGTTTAAAGAGGTAGGGATTCTTCTTATTTTTGTTTTATTCCTACCTTTGGGCTGAATTGGAATTGTTTTGAAATTGATTTTGAGCTGAGTTTGAGACGATTTTTGTGTCATGTTATGGCATGTTTTGTGGCTTTAATTTGGATGGTTTTGTAGCCAGTTTTGTGGTTTTAGTTGGGACGAAGTTAGCGCATGTTTAAGGAGTTGTTTTGGGTCAAATTTGTGTACACAGCTACCCATACTCTCGCACGCTGCTGCGTGGTCATTTCAAAATTGCAACCCTCGGGTATGTAATTGTGTGGGTTTTAGCGCAATTGCGTTGCCCCTGCACACCTTTAAGCTTCAAACTTTAAACGGCCATATATTTCTCGTATGAACTCCAATTCGCATGTTCTTAGACTTTATGGAAAGCTCTTTGAGTCTAAAATCTGACCGTATGCTGGTGGATGGCATTTGGTACACACATATTTACTGAAAATTTAATTGTTTCACCAAGTGTTCTATTATATTTACATGTGATGTGAAAACGGTCATCACTTGGCTTGATTGTGAGGTTATTGTTGCATAATATAGAATGACACGTTGTATGTTGATGTGTATATATGCATGCATGATATATTGACATGAATGAAGTATTATATGGACATTATATGCTTATTGATATAATTTTTCATGATGCATTGGTGATATGCATGAGTAGAGTTGTCCATATAGCATCCATCATATATGTGATATGGTATAGACATGCAATGCATATGCATGGGAAACATCATACTTAATGGGTGTGAGTGCATGGTTGAAATCAATCACCACATTATGTGATTGGGGGTGGGCTCGATGTCGTTGGATGAACTCCAATAGAGTAGCATGATTGCATGAAACGGAAAACTTGTGTCGGGTTATAGCAAAGCGTGGATAGATACCTTCCGTGAAAGACTCGTAGTCGTGGGTTGCATGATCCCTAATAAAGGAAAGTTCGCGAAAGTGTTGGAAGGCATAATGGCTCCGTGTGATCCCAAAAATTCGCTACCCACAAAAAGACACATGGTTTTGAAATTGAAATGGTCTATCGATATATGACATCTAAAATGGTTTGGTTTATAAACAGAATCCAATTTTGTTTCAAAATGATAATTGGATGCAATTCGTTAATCACGAATTTTATCACACATTGAATTGCATCGTGAGTCAGAGAGTCTGCACGACTCGACATGGCATGGGTAAGTCTCATCTCATTTCATGGCATGACATGTAGAGTTCCAAACTAGGATTGCATAATCTTGTTAGAATTGTGGTGTGAAATGTGTTGGGAACATTGCATATGCACTGGGGTGGGGAGTAGCCTCTATAGGAATTAATCTCTACTATGCATGGCTCACCCTATACGGGAAAAGCATTTCAGGTGCGAGACAAGCATCGGTGGATGGTTCTCATCCGAAGCCGCGAGAGTGAAGAAAGCCAACAGGTGGCTTTGATGATTCTTTTTGTAAAATCTGTTGAGCAATGAGCTTGACATGTATTTTTGGTTTAAAAGAATTGTAATTAAAAGCATGTGAATTTTTTTTTAATGTATGTATATCCATTCATGTTTTGTAAGAATATGGATAAATAGGTCCTGGTAAATGGGACACAATGGTGTGATATCGAGCTATACGATATCCACAGGTATTCCATGAGTTGATGGATGATCATGGACCCCCGGATTTTGGGGTGTCATAGTTTGATATCATAGCTTAGGTATACGAATACCTAAGGCTTGATGGATATGGATCTAGGTCATTAGATTCATTGTTTTCTGATGTCATAGCTTACATGAGAGAATATGTATGTGATTACCAAGGGCTTTATGGGAAGGGTTTAGACCATTGCATTCATTATGCATTTCATGTTTTGTACTATGTGATGGTGTGTTGCATATTGCCTGAATTATATACATGGTAGAGTGTATATAGGAAAAGATGAACATTAGGGTTAGAGAACATAACCTAAGGGGTCTTAAAATGAATAATTAGATTGACCAGATGTGATCTATTAGTGGTTATTTATCTTAATTCTAGTTAGACTACAAAAGGAATCTCAATTTGTTATTTGGCATGTGTAGATGGCAAGTTGGGGGAGAGGACGTAGAGGCGATGGACAGGGCAACAATTGAATGCCACAGACCTTCGATCAACAAGCCTTCATGGAGGCTATTGGTGTTACTGACCGCGGACTATCAAGCAAAGGGAAGGGTGCAAGTAACTCCTAATACTAAGGCACACCATCCTTTAACATTCCTGAGAGAAGGGGACCCGATGGTAGTTGATCATTGATTCCGAAAAGTCAGAAAGATATTAAAGGCTTTGGAGGTCACCTCCGATGCCACTAAGATAAAACTAGTTGCATTCTAGCTAAAGGGTGAATCCCAAGTGCGGTGGAATTGAGTAAAAGCCTTAAGAGTCTTGGAGGGAATGACATGGGAAGAGTTTTGTGAGCTATTCATGGGAAAGTATTTCCAAGCATCTGCTCAACATGCAAAAGCTTGGGAGTTCCTAAAGTTGAAATAAGGAACAATGACAGTGATTGAGTACGTGGCTAAGTTCATAGAATTAGCCTGTTTTGCTAATGATTACATGGCCACCGGTATGGCCAAAGTGAGAAAGTTTGAGGATTGTTTGAAATTATCCATCTGATGCAAAATTGTGGGACTTCTCCTACAAGATATAAACATGATAGGCAAGAAGGCTATGACCATTGAGAGGGAAGTAGATGACGCACGAAGCATCCGGGATGCAGGTGCTAGTGATAAGAGGACTTATATTCCACGAGGATTTCAGGGACAAGGCTACGGCTATTAGGGCCAAGGCCAAGTCAGGGCTCCTAGCCATCCAGGGCAAATGACATGTTACTACTACCATCAACTTGGACACATGAAACATAATTGCCCTCAGAGGCAAGGATCCCAGAGTTATGGGACACCACAGTCCCAATCATCAATGGGACATTCACATACTCAATTCATTCCTCCTTACCCCACCATGGGCTAGGGGAACTAGTATCAATACTAAGGCGTTGTGCAAGCCCCTACTACTTCACATACAGGCTAGAGGAGTCAGGGCATGGGTTGAGGTCAAGGACAGGGTTCACAGGCTGGGACTTCAAGGACCAATGGGGCAAGTCAACGCCATCACACCTCAGATTGAGATTGCTAATCAGTCCGTTATTCACATCCTCCTTACCGTTTTCTTTTCTACTCTTTTTCTTATGGGCAAGAGTATTATTTGATTATGGTGCATCTCATTCTTTTGTTGTTGCATCATGTGTGAAAGATTTGGGCTTAGAGATTGAAACCTTGGAAAAACCACTACATGTGAGTTCTCTCCTAGGAACTATGGTGAAATTTGATCAGATATGTCGGGGTTGTGAGTTAGGGATCTCTAGGATTCTACTCACTATGGACATTAGGGTCACGGACATGTCAAAGTTTGATGTCCTCTTTGGGATGGACTGGTTGACGGCACATCCAGTCGTCATTGATTGTGATCATAAAAGGGTGATTGCCTACACCATATGGTATTTGTTTAATGTTTCAATGGGATAAGCATGATGCTTTACCCCGAGCTGTGTACGACTCTAGATGGCACGAGCAGTTGATGGGTTGGCTAGCAAGCCTTACCTTGGAGGACGAGGCGAGACAAGAGTTGAGTCTACCTCGGGTGGTTTTTGAGTATGAGGACATTTTTCTAGATGAACTACTGGGATTACCTCTGCATAGGGATGTAGACTTCACTATCGAAATAGACTGCACATCGTCTATTTCTATGATCGCAGACATAAGAATGGCGCCCTGAGTTGCAAGAACCCGTGTCTATTTACGTGAATTGTTAGACAAGGGCCGGCTAGACTAAGCACTTCACCTTGAGGCACTCCGGTATTGTTTTCCAAGAAGAAGGACAAGACCCTTCGGCTATGTATACATTAGTGGCAATTGAATAGGGTTACTATTAAGAATAGGTACCCTTTGTGGAGGATTAATGATTTATTTGATTAGTTGAGAGGGGCGCAAGTTTAAAGATATATCTCCACATCGGTTACCATCAGTTGAGAGTTAGGGAGGCAGATATCCTTAAGACAGCGTTCAGAACGCGATATGGGCATTTCAAGTTCACAGTGATGTCATTCAGATTGATGAATGCTCTAGTGGCATTCATTGATCTCATGTATAGGGTGTTCCAACCCTATCTAGATCAGTTTGTTGTGGTCTTCGTGATTCGTGTGCTAAAGGGTATCTTGAATCAACAAAATTTATACCTACTACCGTAGCATTGCTATTGCAGTATAGTGGCTCTAGGATCGTCCATAGGGATGGGTTTTCTTTGCAAAAATGACTTATAGTGAATTCGTTTTGGATGTTGGGATTTGATAAAAACAGTGGGTTGTAATGGTTGGAAACTAAAAATAAAATAATTTAAAATGTAAAAGAGAATTCCTTGAAGTGTTGGGTCACCCAGCTTAGTTCCGGGAAAATGAGGTTTTCTGCTTTCTCAAGGCTGGGAGGATGGCCTATAGTCATCTCCCAAACCGGTTCTTCATTTAGCTATGAAAGCTGACCCAAAATAACTATCCTTTGAAAATGGTATTCATTGAGCATTAATGGTCTCGAACAGTAAAAACGTATCTCCTTAACTCACCTTCCAGTGACTAGTAGATGGTAACTAATGAATCTAAGTGGATCTAATTATAAGCATCCACAAAACCCTAAAAGATTATAAAATACGAACCATTCAAGGTGCATCGAAGGGATCTAAACCTAGAGTTCAAAGGAAACACATAAATCTTAATGAATACTTGCATTGAAAACATGAGAGCCCCTCGGTTTACCACAGTTCCCTTGCCCAGTGCCTTCTACTTCAAGGAAAGAAGGGATTTAGCCGCTCATCGTCTGAGTTGTCATCCACAAAGGGTGTTTGGCTAATGAGAAAATGAGAGAAAGTGAGAGAAAATGAGAAAGAGAGTGAACTGCTACAAGCTTCCCTCCAAAACTTTTATTAATGATAAAGTTCTCCTTTACAAACTGTTATTTAGGACTTATATACTACCCAAAACAGTATAAATTACCAAAATAAATAAAAGCAGTAAACTATTATAGGGGAAAAAATGGGAAGAAATCATAAAAGGAGAAACAAAAGTCAAAAGGGTCAGGAAAGTTTGCAGGGCATAGCAATTTCTCAAGCTACAAAAATTCGCAGCCGTGTGAAATTTTGCAGGGGCTGCGAAAATTCACAACCCTTGCGAAATTGCCAAGGGCTACTGCATCTCTTTGTTGTGCTTCTGGTTATGCCTTTTTCTGCTCTAATTCCAAATGATTTCTTCATGATTGAGCTTAATCCTTGTCTATGGTATAATATCCTACAAAAACAACAAAACTTGCCATAACATTTGATTAGTAGCATTGCAAGGCCCTTAACATGTCAACTGGGTTAATTAGGCTGATTATTACGCAAAAACTACTCAAAACTAGCAGTTTAGGTAGTAATCACTTTGTAGACGACATCTTGATATGATCTAAGTTTGAGGAGGAGCATGAGGGTCACTTGAGGATTGTTCTCTAGGCCTTAAGAGACCATCAATTGTATGTCAAATTCAGTAAGTGTGAATTATGGCTTATTGAGGTGAAATTCTTGGGACATGTGGTGTCGACTTCGAGTGTATCCGTGGACCCAAGGAAGATAGAGGTAGTTATGAGTTAGGAGAGTCCGAAGTGAGTCTTAGAGATAAGCAATTTTTTGGGATTGGCAGGGTACTACAGGAGGTTCATTGAGGACTTCTCCCAATTAGCTGCACCTATGACAAGATTGACCCGGAAAGAGGTCAAGTTTGAGTGGAATGACTTGTGTGAGAGGGCATTCCAAGAATTAAAGAGGAGGCTTACTTCAGCTCCTATTCTAATAGCTGCAGAGAGGGCACAGAGGTACACGTTAGGTCAGATGCCTCTAAGGATAGATCGATGTGTTTTGATGTAAATTCGTGGGTAGTGGCTACGCTTCGAAAGTTAAAGAACCATGAGCAGAGTTACCCCACACATGAAATGGAGCTGGAGGCTATTATCTTTTCCTTTAACGCTAGGTGCCACTATCTATACGGTGAGCAGTTCGAGGTTTTTTTTATACCAAAAGAGTCTGAAGTATATTTTTACATAGCGGGACCTCAACATGAGACAATGCATGTGGATGGAATATCTGGAAGACTATGACTTCACTTTGCATTACCATCTCTGTAAGGAAAATGTGGTGGTTATGCACTCAGCTAGAAGTCGCGGGGAGTGTTGGCTAGTGTGGCTTCCCGAGAGTGGCAGATGCTCGATAGCTCAGGCTGCACTACAGGGGTCAAGCTTAGGGTGCTTTGGGGAGTTTAAAGGCTACGCCTTCCCTACTGAGCAAAATGATCGAGTTCTAAGAATAAGACAAGGAGATATTGTCCATCGGGGATCGGGTACAGTCGGGTGTATGTGACTAAGGCTAGGCCATTCACACAAATGGTGGTCTTCAGTATAGGGGACGAGTTGTGGTTCCCTAGTTGGAAGATCTGAGATAAGAGATCTTTAGGGAGTTCCATTGTTCTCATTTTTCTATGCACCTGGGTGGCATGAAGATGTACCATGATCTGGGATGCAGTTAAACACGCTGAGATTTTGTCGATATCCATCGGATTCGCGCCACTGCAAGAGGTGAGCGGAATCAACAAAATTTGTTTCCTATATTCTCCCACGCCGTGAGTCGCTTTTTACCGCAAAGATAGCGTCTAGGGTCGAACACGGGGATGGGTTTTCATCCCACGAATGATTTGAATCAGTGTTTGAAAATTGTGAGGCTTTTGTTTTGATTTTCGGATTTTGTTAAAAACAGTGGGAGATCGTTGTTCACTGTTAACTCAGAATGGCTTAAAGGAAAGTGTGAGATGGTAACTTTTGAAGGCTTGGGTCACTAGCTTGACAACATGGGGTATTACAGTTGTCTCCTGGCGTATTTCCTCGCATTAGGGCAAATGACATATAGTCAAAGCTAAACCGATTTTGTTTAGCTATAAAACCTAACCCTAGAAACCATTCCTATTTGAGTCAACCAAAGTACTAAGCATTCAAAGTCCCATTCAGTTTGAAACCCTAGCATTTAACCTCATTCCCATGGCTCGTAAATGACATCTAAAGAATGTCAGTGCATCTACCATTAAGAATGCACTCGAACCCTAAAGCATGGCAAGACACTAAAGGAAGACATTAAATGGCATTAAACCCTAGTTTGGAAAGCCGGGAACCATAAATGCAAGATTTGTGGTAACATTCAAAGCATGAGGACAATCGCAAAGACCCAAAGCCAAGCTTAGCAACCCCCTTCAGGCTACAGGAGGGGCGAATGGGCATCCCTTGAGTTGTCATCCTCGGGTGGGTGTTCGCACTGAGAAAACGAAGAAACAGAGAGAGAAGAGAGCAAATAAAACTCCTAAATGAAAGTCATGTGGAAATCAGATGGAAAATAAAAAGATTCTTCGGGTTAAAAAGTTTAAGGGGTTTATATAGTCAAACCCAAAGTGTGAAAATACAAAAATACCTAAAATATGAAATTACATAAGGGTCAAAATGGTAATACATTAAAACGTGGTCGTTTGGCATCAAGAATTCCAAAACACAAAGGTCGAGATTACATAGTAGAAATTTCGCTAGTATAGCTTAAAATTTCGCTATCCTAAGGATTTCGCTAGCTAGCGAAATTCTACAGAGATAGCGAAAATGGGAAATTTCATGCACAAATGTTGAATTTCTAGCCTAGCTTAAATTCCCACCTCGCTAGGATTGTGAAATTTTCGCTTATGATTGCTAATTTTTGCAATCCAATAAATTTTCGCAATCATAGCTTAAAATCCCGGATTACCTCGCTTCCCTGCTTTTGCTCACCATCCCTCATGCACTTCTTATTCATCACTTTGCCTTCAATTCTTCACTGAATCTTGACATTTTATCGCCTCGGCTCCGTGAAATCATCGAGGATTCTCGCAATCAACACCAATAAGAAGCCAAGCCTGCTAATTGAAGTTCAAACCCGCAAACTGGTTTGAAACACCAAAACAAATCAAAACACTAAGTGAACATGCACATGACACCGGGCTTAATTCATCCGATTAGTGCGCAAAACTCGGGATTAATTCCCCGCTTCCTCGCTTTGCTCATCGATCCCCCCATGCACTCTTATTCATCACTTTGCCTTCACCTTCATCGACCTTGACATTTTATCGCCGGCTCCGTGAAATTCATCGAGATTCTCGCAATCACCAATAAGAAGCCAGCCCCGCAATCAAGTTCTCAAAAACTCGGCAACCGCTTCCAAAACAATCTCGAAACAAATCAAAAACACTAAGTGAACATGGCACATGACAATTGGCTCCATCTCGATTAGTGCGCAAAAGCACTCAAAACCTATCTTGAATAGAAGCCTCAAACACATTTTTGGGCACTAATCACACACCCCAACCGACACGTTGCTAGTCCCTTAGCAATGCTAAAACAAAAAGGGTATGTATGCAGTGCTTTCTCAAAAAGTGTATGTGGAGGTAAGCCTTACCTTTAGTATGAACAATTTACATCCTGTATGAAAACCGGCATGAAAGAGCAAAAACCATATAAGAACAAGTTTTAAGGCAACATTGGTTCTGGGCGATGTCAACTCGACTTCCACCAAAATCTAATTGTTCCTAGGGTAAATCAAAATTGAGCCAATAAAGTGCAAAGTTATTCCCTCCCCCCAACCCAGCTACTGCCATGGCCTTAAACTGTTGACCAACCTACGCTCTTATTCCTTTATTTGATTAAATTGTAGGGTGAAATGCTAAAGACTCGACTTCACCAAAGTCCGTGTAACGGGGGTCCACCGATGACTCCCAACCAATTAAGGTTTAGGGCATCGAGCCAAAAGGATCACTTGACCACAAACTCGCAGGTTCACCCCGACTTCAATGACTTCTGAGAATTAAGAACCTACAACACGCCTAAACCCACCCATCCACCGTGGGCTTAACACTAAGTCGACACTCCCAACCAACTAAGGTTTAGGGCAACGGGGTTTTTAAAGGCTGCGATACCCGGACCGCGTTCGTGCTCTCTGGCAAAGTGTCACGACTTTAATTTTTCTTTTTTCGCTTTTATTTTTCTTTTTCTTTTCCTTTTTGGAAGACTTCATTGGTCTTCAAACATGGGTAACAAAAACCTATTATGGGTTGTCAACAGGTCTAAGGCCGGCTTTGCAAAGTGAAAAGAGGTATATAGCTTCGCAACCTATTGGTACAACCTGGTGTGCAGTGTGTGAATTAGCTAAAGGGGGAATGTTCAATGTTGACTATGCTGAAATCTCAATTGACCAAAAACTAAATCATGCATGGAATTATTCTATCATTAAGTAACATACATGGCTTCAATTCTCCTACTAAAGGCAAGAGTAGAAACACAAAATGTAGACACACAAGTGATTTAAAAAGTTAAAGAAAAATGAAGCCGCCATCATAGATCTCGTGATAACCAAGAAACGGGACTCCAATAATATGAAAATTACTTTGAATCGCTTAGTACGAATGCAAAAACTAATGGATGGGACTGTACCACCTCAAACATGATGGCTGGAGAAGGGGCATTTCCATTTGTTAGTGTCACTGCAGCTGTCAACAAAAGGAAATCAAATGTCAAACTCTGATTGCTACCACAAATTTTAAACAAAAGGAAATTTAATTGAAACTAAACAATGAGAACAGTGGCTATTGGAACCAAGCAGTAGCCACCCTTAGACGTGTGGACTGTAGGACTCAGGGAGGGTCCAGCAGGAGAATTTCCTCCCGACACCACGCACAACATAGGGCTTCAAATTTTGTCCATTGACTTTTTGATCACCCTATCATTTGGATCGAAAATCACCGAACTATCAGTATGCCCGCTTAACAATGAATGGACCCGCCCATCGCGACTTGAGCTTGCCCGAAATAGATGGAGTTTGAGCCGTACAGGAGACTTGGTCCTCAAGGAAATTCTTCCCAAGCACATCCGGTCATGCCATTTTTTTTTATCTTTCCTTCGCAATCTCTCGAATTCAAGCAGGCATCATTTCGCATTTCTTCAACTCCACGAGATCGAGGAATCTCTTGACTCCGGCCCTGCTTAGATCCATGTTCAGCTTTTTGATTGCCCACCATGCCTTATATTCGATCTCCACTGGAAGGTGACACGCTTTACCATAGACCAACCGATAAGGGGACATTCCAAGAATTGTCTTGAAATGCCTGGTAGCCCACAACGAATCGCGCCTTGATGGACCGCTTTATGTTATTTACCACCTTCATCGTAATGGTCTTTAATCTTCTGCTAGCAAGTTCCACGGCCACTTGTTTCGTGGATGGTAAGGGGTGGCCACTCGTGTTTCACACCATATTTAGCCATGAGGTTTTCTAAAGGTTTGTTGCGTAAAATGTGAACCTTCATCGCTAATAATGGCTTTCGCACCCGAACCTAGAAAAGATGTTTGCTTTCAAGAATTTAAGTACCACTGCGGGTCATTGATTTGATAGGATTGCTTCAACCCACTTGGACACATAGTCCACTCCCACCAAAATGTATGTATGACCATAAGATGTGGGGAAAGGTCCCATGAAATCGATGCCCCAAACATCAAATAGCTCAACCACTAAAATTGGGTTCAAGGGCATCATATGACAGCGAGACAACTTCCCGAGTCTTTGGCACCTATCACACACTCCGACACGGGTGTGCTTCTCTAAACAAGAAGTCGGTGAGAAACTGTGACCGCAACACCTTCATTGTCGCCTTCCGGGAAGCAAAGTGACCACCACAGGCACTTTCGTGGTAGTGGCTCAGAATTCCCTATTGTTCCTCCTCAGGCACACACTTCCTGATTATCTGATATGCATAGTATTTGAATAAGAAGGGCTCTTCCCAATAATAAGAATGGATCTTCGCAAAGAAATACTTTCTATCCTGTTCTTTCCACTCTGATGGGATTTCCCCTGTGGCAAGGAAATTGGCTATATGAGCATACCAGGGAGCTTTTTCTAGTTGCATTAGGGATTCTTCAGGAAATTCATCATTGATGGGTGGGCTAGGAGTGTCATGGGCTATTACAGAACCTTTGAAAGATGATCCGCTACTCACATTCTCTACCCCCTTCGTGTCTCTTTTTTACTTTGCAAGTTAAACCCCGGGCGTTAACTCCATCTGACGCAGCTCTCGGCCGTGATTTTTCTTGGTCGTGAGATATTTCAAAGCCGGAATGGTCCGTAAAATGACTATATCGCATCTCACTCTCAAGTATGCTCGGAATTTGTCTAAAATATAGACCATCGCTAACAATCCCTTCGTAGTAGTATAATTCCTTTGTGTTTATTCAAGGTTTTGTTTAAGATAATAGACTACATTGAGTTTCACCTTCCTTGGCCGAGTACTGCTCCGATAGCAAGATCACTTGCATCACATCACCTCAAAAGGCAACTGCCAATTAGGGTGCTCAGATTTATTGGTAAAAGAGCGTCAAATGGGACTTCAAATTTCTTCAAAACTCTCCCGGCATTCTTTTCCAAATAAACTGCGCATCTTTTCAGAGTCAGAGGTTTAGCAATCTTCGAGAAGTCTTTAATGAATCTTCTATAGAAGCCTGCATGACCAAGGAATTGCCTAACTGTTTTTACATTCGCTGGGACTCCAAGAAGCTGAGATAAGTTCAATTTTTGCTTTGTCAACTTCATTCCCCCGCTAGAAATAATGTGTCCCAATACAATTCCTTTACACCATAAAATGGCACTTCTCCCGGGCTTAAGCACTGCGTGTTCTTCTATGCACTCGCAGATGGCCTGGGATTAGTCAGACATTCTTCAAAACGCCTCCATATACGCTGACATCCATGGCTACTTTCCCATTATGCGCGCCCACCATATCGCCGAACATGCTAAGCATACATCTCTCGAAAGTGGTCAAGGTTGCAAAGACCAAAAGGCATCCTCCTATAAGCATATGTACCAAATGGACAAGTGAAAGTTGTCTTTTCTCGATCCTCTAGGCACCCTATCCGAAAATACCCCGAATACTAATCCAAAAAAAGCAATAGAATGGGGTGTCCAAACCCCTCCTCAAGGAGTTGGATCGATGAATGGCAACATGATCTTTTCTACCTCATTGAGCCTCCTATAATCTATGCACACTCTCCAACCTAGTGAGACGGGTAGACAACCTTCATCCTTTCATTTTCTTCACGCTTGTCACTCCCGACTTCTTAGGCACCACCCGAGTCGGGCTCACCCAAGTGCTATCAGGAATGGGGTAAATGATACCGGCTTGGAGCAATTTTAGGACTTCAATGCGAACTACTTCCTGTAAGTGGGGGTTCAATGATTAGTGCCCAAAAAGTGCTATTTTGAACCCTATATTAGATAGGTTTTGAGTGCTTTTTGCGCACTAATCATGTCATTTATGCCAATTTGAAGCGTTCGTCTTCTAGTATCACTCTATGCCGCTTAGGAGGTTATTTGTTGTTTTGTGCTTTACAGATTTGGGAGTTCGATATCGAGACATATGATGACTCATGAAGATTGAACTCCAATCTGGCGCCCATCAAACGTACTAAAAATCAAAGAAAGAATGAAGGCAAAGGAGGAATCCATGCAGAGGATAGGAAGCAATGCGTTGATGAATCAAAGAATCTCAGAATTTTAAGATTGCGGGCTACTGATTGCGAAAATTTCGTAACCTTGGGCGAAAAAATTCTCGCAATCTTAGCGAAATTACCAATTCGCTGGGGACACCAAGAATTTTGTGTACCGTTCTAAATAAATTTTGCATTTTCGTTAATCAAATAAATTTCGCTAAGCTAGCGAAATTTCGCTAGCTAGCGAAATCACCACTGCCTAGCGAAATTTTTCATTTTCGCTATCTCTTGGTGATCACCACTGCCTAGCGAAATTTTTGAGCCTTAGCGAAATTCACTGCCTTGTCATGCTTTTGTAATTAATGCAACCGACTTCAATTTTTGGTGTATTACTCTCTTGTCCCTAAAATTAGCCAAATTGTTAGGTTTTCTGGTATTTTCATACAATGGGTGGCCTATATAAGCCCCCTCCCATTTTGTAACCAAAAGCAACAAATTGAGGAAGCAATCTTTTGGCAAGTTTTTATTTTTGTCTCGTAGTTTAGTTAGGGTTTTGCTTTTCTTTCTTCTCTCTCCTCTTTCCCTTATTTTGCTGCCAAACACCCCTCTGAGGATGACAACTCAAGAGATGCTTGGCTGCTTCCTTTTCTTTGAAGAGGAAGGAAGCAGCTTCAGGAAAAGGCCATGCTGTCCTCTTGTATTAAAGCTACAGTATCGTGTTTATGACCCTATCTTCTCAAAATGGTTGACTAGCATTGAATGTTACCGATTTGGCCAATACTTACCATGCTTTAGGATACAGTGTATACTTTATTTTCAAGTTAGATGCACCGTGGTTTTTTTAGATGGTCTTACGACAAACAAATGGGATATTTAATGCTGTGGTTTCAAACCGTAAAGGCCATAGATGCATGTTACCCGTGTTAACTCAAATAGGAGTTGTTTTTGGGGTGAGGTTTGCCAGTTAAACATAGATCCGGGGCCTGTGGCTTGGACTATAGGTTGCTTGTCATAACGCCGAGGATAAAACTGCATCGACAATTTTGTTTGCCCTAAGCTACCGAGTTAGTGACCTAAATCTTCAAAGTTAACTTTTCACACTTCATTTTCAGTTTTTACATTTAATCAGTTTTCAAACTCATCACACTGTTTTTGAAACAAAAATCCAAAAAGTCCAAATAGAAAGCCTTACTTTTTTACACTTATGCAAATCATTCCTAGGATGAAAACTCATCCCCGTGTTCGACCAGATTCATTATATCAAGAAGAGCTTGACTACTACAGAGTAGAACTGTGGATATAAATTTGAAGATTTTATCAAATTTAATGCGGACACTTAATCATTCAACCTCCGCTGTGGCTGCCTAACAGCTTTAGATTCCTCTTCTAGGTAGATGTGATGGGTGCAAATTGATGGGTTTATGCCTTTCAAATCAGAAATTTTCCACCCTAATGCTTGCTTGTTCCTTGGAAGATGCAAGAAAGTTATGCTCTTTTATGAATGGTCAACAAAGGATGAAATCACCATCGATATCGCCTACTTTCTTCCGTGAATGCATTTTTAACTCAACTGAGGCTTAGTCAATCATGATGTTCCTTATCAATTACCAAATAATAATAGAGGTAGAACTTCTATTTTTCTCTTCCAGACTCACTCTATGCTCATGCATTGAGGTTCTTCTCGCTTCTCCGAGGCATTCGGGATAACTCGTGGGTTAATACATCTTGCACCCGTCGTCATTAGTCCTGCCTTCTGCGATTGCGCTCATTATACGCACTCTTCGCCACCATCTTCCCGAATGCATATGCCTTTACTCAAATGAAAAATATTGAGTTCTATGTCATATTTCCAAATGGCTGCACAAACCCAGATTCTGCGCTTATTACAGATTAGAAGTGGCCAAGAATGGCCCCAATATGATGGGCACATGATTAAATCTTACCGTGAATCGCCTCTCAGGTCAAGTACGACAAAATC
Source organism: Tetrastigma voinierianum (assembly GCA_016808115.1). Lineage (NCBI taxonomy): Eukaryota > Viridiplantae > Streptophyta > Magnoliopsida > Vitales > Vitaceae > Tetrastigma > Tetrastigma voinierianum. The sequence goes on along the minus strand of JAEQBH010001169.1, from coordinate 326,907 downwards.
CACTTTAGTTGTAATCATTCACCATTAAAACAGATCTCCCAATCGCCCTCTGTATTTTAACACCTACCTGGCTAGTGACAGAAAGGGACGGACGTGGGTTTCAGTTCACCCAAACTAAGTTGCTTGTACATGGAGTACGGCAAAAGGTTCACACTAGCTCCCAAGTCTAATAGTGCTTTCTCCACACTAATGCCTCCAATGTTAACTGAGATTGTAGGACATCCCGGGTCTTTATATTTCATCGAGTTCAGACTCAATGATAAGACTCACTGGCTTCTGGCCGCGCCTCGCTTATACAAACCCTTCTGCACGTATAAGTCTTTCAAAATTTCGAGATAGGGGCGGGGACTTGTTTGATCATGTCAAGGAGAGGAATGTTAACTTCTTTACTTCTGCCGCAAAACCTCTAGCATTTCTCGTTTGGTTAATCTGAATTTTTTCTTTTCTCGAGAGTCATGGAATGAAGGGGGTACACTGCTCTTCACTCCTTCTCTATTTACTCGACCGATCTTTGTGGCGGGTCAACAATGGGGCTGATTTGGCTAGAGTCGGGATCGGTCTCGCTCTTTTTACTACTTCTAAAGTCACCATCGCTTTTACTATCAATTTGCATTTGATCATCGGGTCGGTTTATTTCATGCACTTTCTGCCAGTTGGCTGCGGATCGGGAGGGAACCTTCCTTTTTCTAACCCCGCAAATGGGCTGGGTCGTATAAATCCTGAAATCTCAGAGTATGATCGCCCAGCCTTCCGCAGTGAGCTCAACTCCGCTTCACTTTTTGCTAGTCCGACATTCGCACTTGGTTTCTTCTACAAATGTGCCTACCACTTTACTTAAATTCAGATCACAAGTGGCTCAACCTGAGGAGATATTGTAAGAGGTCGTTGTGTTGAAGTGAGCCAAACCCTGCGCCAGGCTCTCGGGAGGGACATATGCAGGGGGTTTTGGCTTCCATGACAGGTTTGGATGATTTCTCCAATTAGGGTTATAAGTGTTGCCATATGGAGCATTTATGGGTGGTTTATTTTTATTTAGGACATGGGCATGCTCATTACCGTTCTGGTCGACACCATTTTGTCGATGGAATCGAAATGTCGATGATGCGCACCTATTTATCGCTGGTATTTCTTTATATTTTTAGCTTCCGTTTCCAACCTTCAGCCGGGCGTCACTTGGTTTCACCAGGTTCTCGGTGGTGTGAAGCAAACGCCTCCTTGTGTGGTTCCAAGGCTTTGATCTTTCGGCTTCCCTTGATTCGGTTCATCCCATGCCTTGAGGTTTCGCCACATAGTTCAAAAATCCATGGCCTCATCCGGGTTTCTTTGCTTCAAAAGTTACCCACACACGGTTCTCGTAATGCATTTCGGCTGGAGACATACCATCATAAAAATGGTTCACTAACATCCAGGTGCCGAACCCATGATATGGACAAGCACTGATGGTATCCATGAACCTTTCCCAAAGATTGGTAGAATTTTCGTCATAGTCGCAGGCGTAGATCTGCCTCTTCAAACCGTTGGTCTTTGTCAAGACTGCACTTTCTTCAAAAACACCAACATCGCCCCAATCTTTCAATCGTTTCTGGCTCTCATGAATTGAGTCATATTTCTGCCTATCTTCGAAAGTTGTCGGGGAATGCCACTTGAGCAACTCCATGTCTATGCGATACTCCTCCTCCAGGCTATACTACTCTCGTACAATACCGTGATGCGCAACACATTTTCATTCTCCAGCATCACAAATGTGTGCCAAAGCACTAGGTGTGGTCTCACCAAAGCAGCATCCTCAACCTGAGGTATGGTCGAAGGAGCACTAACTCTTAGGAGGTGTATGTGTTCCTCATCGACCTATATGTTGCTGGATTCATAGGGGTGCTTGTTGATCTTGGTCGCTCCTCGTGCAGAGGATCCATTTTCCGTCATCGTGGCACACCGATTTCCTCACGCCTTGTTCAATTGGTGCACTGATTCTTTGCAATCTACCTGATATCCCTCTGTCCCAGTGCTGCATAAACACCTGTTACACAAAATGAGACACAGCAAAGAGCACAAACAAACTTGCCAAAAAGGTCAGTGTTAGTTAAAACAAAATGATCAGAAGAAATAAAAAACAAATATGAAGAATCGCTAAGTGAAGAAAATTCAGCCTCACACTTGATTCAAAAGAATCGAAGGTCACCAATACTTGTAATGTGGATTACAAGTACACATCAACTCATCATCATATCGAAGTTCGGCACCATCCCCTAGCATTTAACGCCATTTGATCTGCGCACCCGGCAGGTGAGCGGAATCAACAAAATTTGTTTCCTATATTCCTTCTACCGTCAGAGCCAAGCTACTACAAGATAGCGGTCTAGGTCGAACACGGGATGGGTTTTCATCCCACGAATGATTTGCATTAGTGTTTGAAATTGGTGAGGCTTTTAGCTGATTTTCGGATTTTGTTAAAAAACAGGAGATCGGGTTGTTCACTGTTAACTCGTAATGGCGAATGAAAGTGTGAGATGGTAACTCAAGGCTCGGGTCACTAGCTTGACAACAGACGGGTATTACAGTTGTCTCGGTTGTTTCAGATTAGGCAAATGACATATAGTCAAAGACAAAACCGGATCTTTGTTTAGCTATAAAACTCAACTCCTAGAAACCAATTCTATTTGATTCAACTCAAGTACTAAGCATTCAAAGTCCCATTCGCTTGAAACCCTAGCATTTAACCTCATTCCCATGGCTCAGAATGATATCTAAGAATGTCAAGGCATCTACCATTAAGAATGCACGAACCCTAAAGCATGGCAAGTATTGACCAAAGGGAAGACATTAAATGGCATTAAACCCTAGTTTGAAAGCCGGAACCATAAATGCGCATTTTGTAATATCAGCATGGAGGGATAATCGTACAGCCCCTAGGTTAAACTAGCAACCCTCCTCTTTCAGGCTATGAGGCTTGACTACATCCTGAGTTGTCATCCTCATGGGGTTAGCACTGAGAAAATGAAAGAAAGAGGAGAGAGAAGAGAGCAACAAAACCCTAAAATGAAAGCCAAGTGAAAACTCGGTATTGAAAAATAAAAGATTCTTCTGTTACAAAGTTTAAGGGGTTTATATCAAACCCAAAGTGTGAAAAATACAAAAATACCTAAAATATGAAATTGCATAAGGGTCAAATGAATACCATCAAACGGTCGCTTTGGCACAAGAATTCCAAAACACAGGGTCAGAGATTTCATATGGTAGCCTCCCGCTTAGGCGCAGGGTTTCGGCCGGCTAGCTTGGGCCCTCGGCTAGCCTGCAGAAATTCTACAAAGATAGCGAAAATAGGAAATTTCGCTAGCAAATGCTGAATTTCGCTTAGCTAGCAAAAAATTCCTCGCTAGCGTAGCTGGGGCCTGGGAGATAGCTTAGTCTGAAATTTCGCTAGGCACAAGAAATTTCAATTAGCTACCGAAATCGCTAGCCTAGCTTAAAAATTCCCACTCGCTAGGATTGTGAAATTGCCATGATTGCGAATTTTCGCAATCCCAAATAAATTTCAAGAATTTATAGCAAAACCCGATTACCTCGTCTCTCGTTTTGCTTCACCTGTGATCCCTCCCTCGCACTTCTTATTCATCACTTTGCCTTCCAATTCTTCATCGAATCTGACATTTCATCGCCGCTCGGTGGAACTATCGAGGATTCTCGTAATCACACCAAGAAGCCAAGCCTCGCTGGATTGAAGTCTCAAAACCTGGAAAACTATCTAAAACAATCTCGAAAACAAACTGTAAACACTGTGGTGGGTGACGCACATGACAATCGGGCTTAATTCATCCGACAAGGCGCAAAGCACCTTTTCAAAACCTATCTTGAATAGAGCTCAAAATAACACTTTTTGGGCACTAATCACTCACATGTCAGCAAGTAGAGGCTAAGCACCAAAGGCTAACAAGATTACTCCAACCATTGGAGGTAGCTGAGTGGAAGTGGGAACATGTCATGATGGACTTTGCGACTACTTCTGCCAAGCGCATCACGAGGCATGACAGCGTGTGGGTGATCGTGGATCGAAGCTACTGGGTCGGGCATTACTTGGTTGTGCGGATGACCTTCACTCTTGAGGAATTCTGCAGGTTGTACGTGCGGGAGATTATCCGGTTGCATGGGGTACTAGTATCTATTGTATCGAATCAGGATCCTAAGTTTACGGCTCATTTTTGGGAGAGTTTCCAGCGAGCCATGGGGACACGGCTGATGATGAGCACTAATTTCATCCTCAGACGGACGATTAGTCAGAGAGGACCATCCAGATTTTAGAGGACATGCTACGAGCATGGGTCCTTAATCTCAAGGTTAGCTACGAAGAGAATTTACCCTTAGTGGAATTCACCTACAATAATAGTTACCAAGCGAGCATATAGATGGCAATTCCGCGAGGTACTATATGGAGGTCACCGATCTCCTGGGCTTGTTGGACTTGAGGTGGGAGAGAGAACCATACTCACTGGTCCGGATTTGGTCAGAGGGACACCTCTCGAGAAGGTGGATTTGATACTTTAAGAACTTTCTCTACCACTGTAGAGCGATAGAAAAGCTTACACCGATGCATCTGGGTATGACTCCATGTAGCTCGAGGTGGGGACTGCGTCTTTTGAAGGTGATGCCTAAGAGAGGAGTGGTTAGGTTCAGCAAGCGGGGAAAACTATCATCAATATTTATTAGACCCTTTGAGGTACTCGAGAGGGTAGGTACTACAGCTTATCGTCAAGTATCGCCAAAATTATCAGTGTTCATGTATTCCATGTCTCCATGCTCGAAAGTACACTCCATCTCCAACCTGGCGTAGCGGATTGGTAAGTGCTTGTCGTTGATGCAATATGTATCTTCTGAGAGAGGATGTTCATATCATGGATAGCCAAGATCATGTTTTGTGAAGCAAGACCGTGAGGCAAGTGAAGGTGTTGTGGCAACACCGAGGAGTGGAGGAGGCAACATGGGAACGCAAAGACACTATGCGTGCCAATTATCCTTTCCTATTTGAGGATGAAGGTATGCTTTAGTCATTTGGTATTAAATGATGGTTGCATATGCTTGTGATTTGGAATGTGTATGTGTGTATGAATTTCAGACAAAATTTACTTAAGGAGGGAGAATGGGAAACCCTGGGCAGAAAATTAAATTTTTTAAAGAGAAAACAAGAAGAAATAAGAGTTAAGATCAAATTTTATAGATTCTATTTAGTCGGGACCTCACCATTGGATTTGTTCATGAAATCTAGTTACCCAGGCGAATTCTAATCACCCCGAGACAATCTAAATTTTCACGAGCTGGGCTTATTGTGTAAATGAAAGAGCCCAAAACTATATTTTGAGAAAATTTCAATGTTGCACAATTTAAAGAAAGCCATATAAGATAATTTGAACTTATCGCGATTTAGCCAAACTTACTGCATAAAATGGACCCAACAAGTGGGACACGTGATTTTTCCCACGAAAAATATTTGATCCCACGTGTCACGTCGCGCCATATGTCCCACATGTTCGGGGTTCTGCTTTTCCCCAAAACAATTTATTTCGGTCCCTCATTCAGTTCTCAAATTATCTTATATGAAATTTCTTTAAATTATTACCTAACTTTTGAAATTTTCTCACAAATCTCGTTTTTGGGTTTCAATAAGCACATGTCACCTTGAAAAAGTGAAAATTCCGATTGTCTCAAAATTCGATGAAATTCTCCTGGGTAACTAGATTTCATGTGAGACGAACTAACTAGTGAGGTCCACTTCATCATCCAAGATCTATAAAATTTCGCGATCAGAGCAACAATTTACCGTTTTGCCATGTTTTTAAAAATTAAAATTTACCTAGGTTTTATATTTTATTTTTAATCATTTTATATTGTAAGACCCTATAAAATTATAATTTTCTAAAAAATGATAAAATGACAATTTCGGTCAAAATCCATAATTTTTCTAGATCTCGAATGACGATGTAAGACCCGAGAAATTCCAATTTCTGGAAGAAAGGCAAAATCGCATTTCGTTACTAAAAATTGTAATTTTAGTTAAAAAAATATGAATTTATTATCTAGGATCTCGATGACAAACTGATTTCACCGCTGAATCGCTCTCGCGAATCTAGCTAGCACGCTTAATTTCGGCCCACCTGAGGCGCTTCGAGTTGGCACGCTTTTCGAGGCATCGCGGGGTTCGTGCCAGAACTATTTTCGATGCTACGAAAGTCACATATAACATGTACTCATGTGTCATAAGTGGCATGAGTAGAAATATAAAAATGGACTGCGAGATAGTGCCGAATATCAAACCTGAAAAGTTAAGGACTTAATGGTCAGTTTTGAATGATTAAATGATAATGAGAGGCAACATCAACAGGTGTTTATCCCTTTACATTCAAATAAGGCAAGAGCAAAACGTGAAAAGAGAACAGAAATCCAAAGAGCCGTTAAGACGGAAATGGAGGTTTTAAGAGAGAGAAGGACTTCCTTCTCTCTAGAATATCGCGCGATCCGACCGTCGGCAGTCTTCGGGACAAGAAGGAGAGATGCTCTACGCGGAGTGGGCTACGCGTGGACACCGGATTTGAGGAGTTTTGACAAACTTCGTGAGGTAGGGGTTTCTCCCTACTTGGGTTTTACACTTTATTTAAGTGTTTTACAATGTTTCGGGGTTTGAGGCCTTGAACTGCTTGCTTGATCGCTCCCAAAACTTTAACAAATTATTGGAAATTTTTAAAACCTATTGAGCCGCTCCATCACTAGGCACGTGCTGTCAGTTGATTAATTATGTAATTTGTGAAATAAATCATGTCTTGATTGGAATGAGGCCGGAAATGGCCATGAAATTCGGGTTCACAAAGTGAACCGACGATTGGTGATTTTCCGGAATAGTAACTGAGGGTTTCACTATTCCCGAGAATAGTGTTCACAAAATAAATTTTGTGAATTAATGTGTTTGGTCGAGTAATTCAAGTAAAATTGCTCGTGTTTGATCATTAGCCCACGTGAGCTAATTTTTGACAGCTGGTTTAAATGAGAAATTACATAACATGATTTGTGGTGATTTAATTTTTTATGTGAATATATGCATGTTTATATATTTGCATGTGTTATAGATCGTAATGGAATTGGCATCATGCATTCCATATGCACCGGGACACCCTAGACTGTAGGGAGTGAATGGCGATGAGTCTAGAGAAAATGGTTTCGAGGGTCGTCAAAACTAAAAATGACTGAGGGTAGTCCATACTAAAATATCAATCGTCTGAAACGCCCAATTGATATACATCGGAGGGTAGTCCATAAATAATATAAATCGTTGGAGATGTTTCAATTGATATATATATATATATATATATATAAAGAGCAGAGTAGAGGGTATATATATATATATATATATATATATATATATATATATATATATATATATATATATATATATATATACATCGGGAGGGGTTGGTCCACAAACAAACATAATAATTCTCATACGAGGCTTAGGCAGTGTGAGGAAGCCATGGTGACTCGGGCATTTGTGATGATTAGTTGTACATTCAAGCAGACTCATGCATTCGCTTGAATGTGTGTTTATTTTGGAACACGTGATAAGTGCACTTAAAGCTGAGAGTAGCCTACTTAGTGGTGATTCCACTACTGAGCATTAGCTCACCCTCGAGGGATATTATTTGCTGTGTAATAGTGGAGCTACGAGGAGATCGGCTCTCATCTTTAGATAATCGAGCTTTAGAAGAAAGCCTGACAGACTTTCTGGTTATTGACATGACACGTATTAGAATTCTTAATTTTTTAATGATATGGCTAGATAAGAGTAAATCTTAACTCTTGAAACTATTGGATATAGCTTGGATATATGTTTTATGAGTATTTGTCATGGCTCATGGTTGCTTTACTCATGTTATTGTTATACGGATGCCTGGGGAATGTGTTATATGCAGGTTTTGTATTCAGTAGAGCTCCTCGTACAAAGGAGACTCTTCCCGATTCGTGTGAAAAATGTCGGGTCACCCGACATTCACGGCATTCCGCGGTCGACGGCAGTCAACGGACCTCTCGGTTTCGGGGGCGATGTGACGAAACGACGCCACCGCGGAATCGCCCCGCAAAATCTAGCGCTACCACGCCAAATTTACCGAATCCTCGTGCAGGATGTTGAATTTCACGCTGGTGACCTGAGCATGGACACTTGGCACATTGTGAGTGGCTCAAGATGTGCCATACGGTCATGTGAAGAATGAGTCAAAATATGAGCTCAAACGACATATGAGAGACTCAGGGTAAGATGAGGGGTGAAAATCCATGGTGATGGATACGGATAGAGTGTAATCTAAGGAGTCAATGGGAGCTTGACACTTGGCAAGTGAGGAGGACACCAAGTTGACCCTATCTTCTCCCAACCAGTTTGGGAGGGAAAAAGAGAGAAAGAGAGAGACAGAGAGAGTAAGAAAGAGCTTTTAGAGAGACAAACTCTCACTTCTCTCTAGATTTCCCGACGATCGGCCCCACAAATCCCGTGAGACAAGAGGCAAATGCTGATCCCACCAAGAGCCACGTGGGTGGCCTACGATTGCAGTTTTTACAACCTCGGGAGGCAGGGGCTTTCTACTTGATTTATTCTTTGGTTAAGAGCCATTTTAATGATTAGGGATGTTCAGGGGCCGAAATGGCCATTCATCCGGTGCCAAAAATTTGGACTGAGTGGCGAAATCCCTATAGTGGTTTTGGACAGTCCCGAAACTGACCGTGGACTGTATGTGTTGCTTATGTGTTGATATGTTTGAATAACGTGTTGTTATGTTTTACGTGATGGTTTGGGGGGTTCCAAGATAGACTGTTGGATTGTTCATTAGCCTATGTGAGCTAATTTTGGTGTTATTACTATGAATGAATAACATGTTGTGTGTGTATGATTTTCGTTAATATATTCATGCATGATATATTAACATTAATTATTGTGAAGTGGTATATTGCATTTCATATGCACTGCAATCTAGAACAAGAAGTGCAGGTTCAAGGTGACATGAAAATGATAGTCGCCTTCAAATGAATTTCATGGGAAGATTTTCCAAAGAATTGCCTTGGAGAGTTGTCCAACAGTTCATCTCGGAGGATGACCCATGACTGTTTTGGAGAGTTATCCAACAATTCACCTCGAAGGGTTGTCCAATAGAATTTTATCAAAAATTGGTATTATGTTTTCAGAAACAAAAAACCTTTTGTTTTGAAAACAGTGTTTCTCACACTTGGCTTAGTATGAGGGAGCCGCGAGGGCTCGAGGATGCTGGGATGGGTGTATCAGCATTCTCATCCATAACATATATATTCGAGTAGGACTTGTATGTTTTACTTGAATGTTTAAAAGCACAAGGAGCTACTCTAGGTGGAGTAACCTAAGTAGGAAAATTCAACTGCTGGCCATTGCTCACCCCGTCAGGATCTCTCTTTCGTATAGAGACAGGCAGACGACGCCTTAGAGGCTTCTGATATGAAGTGTTTATCTTGCGGCTTGATTCGTTTTTTCTTTTGTGTATATATATTAGAAACCACTAGTTTTAATATATGTTTTGTATTAAGAGTGATGTAATAACTTCAGAATTTATAGAAATGTATGTGGACGTAGTACGGATGATGTGGGCCATATTGGGTCATTTTACTCATGTAATAGACACACAAAGTTTCTACAGCCGATTTCCGTGGTCAACGGACCCCAGCCTCGGGGGTGTCACATATATTTATCTAACTATTTTTAAAATAATTATTTTAAGAAAAATACAAAAAATAAAAATATGGGAGATCCACATTGGAATAACGGTAAGAACAACTTACTATAAGTCTACAACGCAATATACCAAGTGAATAGATGGTAAAAAAAACAACAATAAAAATGATAATTAAGAATATTATATTTTTATTCTCAAAGAGAAGCATAAACCTTTAATTGTGAAATTTATTTTTTAGATTATTTTCTTTAGATAAAAAAAACAAAAGTATTCTTGAAAATTGTCTCTAAATAAGTCCTAAAATTGTCACAAAATACTATTATTTTAAACCCACTTTCAAACATAAAAATTACTTTTATAAAATGTTTGTCAACATGCTTTCTAATTTTAAAAATAAATTATTTTATAAAAATGAAAATTAATATTTTCATTATATCGACAATCATAATCTTATATTTTCGATTGATCGAATTCGCTTTATATGTCATAATCGCCCCCATAGCCCACACAAATAAAGTATTGTAACAAAATGACGAAAAACATCAAGTCATATGATACAATCCCAAATCAGTTCCATAATAAATTGTAGAGTGATACTTAAACTTTAGATGTTCTCTCACCTATTGATTCGTGCCACAGTAGGGTTTCGGATCAACAAAATTTATGAACATAACACTACATGGTTCGAAGTATAACGCATCAAGAAAGATACGGCCGAGGATCGACATCGACGTGGTTGCCTTACAAGTGATTTTTTAATCATCAAAATGGTGAGGCTTTTGTTTGGATTTTGATTTGTACAAAAACAAAGGGGTTGTTGTCACTATGCTAACTGGAAGGCACCAATAAAATAAAAAGTTAAGTCCTTAAAGTTAAAATACTAGTTTCGGTATGATAGGTTGCAAAGGTGCCCTCTGCTATTTTCTGATTAGGAAATGATCCATAGTCATTTCCAAAACCGGATCTTGGTTTAACTTTTAAAGATCTAAACCTTTAGTACCATTCCTCTTTGAAAGATAGTGCATTTACTAAGCATTAAATGCTCAGAAAGGTACCAAAGATTTAACCTACTGACACAATGCCAAATATTAATCTGACTGATGTCAGGTCTGTGACTAAGAATAAATCAACCCTAAAAGCTTGCCAAGCATTGACCAAAGAAAGTACGTCAAATAGCTTTAAACCAGTTTTGAAAGTTTGAACCATAAATATGCAAAGACTGTCTGTGAAAATAGAGGAACACCTCGCAAACCTTATCAACCTACTCCAGCAACCCTCCTTCAAGGTTTGGGGAGGCTTTAGCCAAACATCATTTGAGTTGTCATCTCAAAGGGTGTGTTTGGTCAGCTTAGAAAGTGAGAGAAAGAGGAGAGAGAAGAGAGTAAATGAGGACAAAAACAAATGTGATTTGAAAATGCCTTTAATGAAAAGTTAGGTTACAAATTGTTCAAGAATGGCTTATATAAATTTACAAACAGTGAAAATACCAATCTAACCTAAAGAGTATAATTACAAAGAGGGTAGGAAATGCGAAATTAACCAAACTGAGTCAGTTGAGGCCACAAAACAGAAGGTGATACTGCTAAAGGTGAAAATTTTCTCTATGTAGCGAAATTCACAGCGAAAATTACATGTAGTGGCCAAATTCTCAAGGAGTTAGAAGAATTCGCTTATAATAGCGAAATTGCCCCTGTTGCTCCTGCTTGCATCCTGCATGTTCCAGCTTGCATCCATCTTGTTTCACCTTTCACTCTTCTATTCCCGCTTGATGCAATCGAAGATAAATCACATTAACTCAATGTAACCGCCTCAACTCGGTAGTTAGCTTCGATATGGTAGAATAGGTTTATAAACTAAAACTACTACAATACCAAATACAATCATTACACTAAAAGGGACTGTTACACGTGTTTGCATTCAGGCTGGATGATTATGATTAGTATTAATAAAAAGTACTTAGAACCTATCATAAATATGGTTCAAAATAAGACTTTCGTACTAATCACGCCCCCAACCGACATTACGCTTTGCTAGTCCCTGAGTAAATGCCGTATAATTAACAAGTAGAGAACAAAAACATGGGAGGTCAAAAAGGTTTGTACAAGCAATGCATAGCCTACGATGAGAATCACGAAAACCTAAGCTAAAAACCTTCTCGAAAGAATGAAAGCTATACTGCGTTAACTGACAAACAAGCTCCCTCCTCGAGGTACGAACTGTGCTCTCTCACAAAAAGCAACCCAAGGTTTATTCGACAGTCTCAATCATAAACTACGAACCGTACGCTTCTCAAACCGAAGCAACGCCAGCATCTCGTATGTTAACAACCTAAATAGATCGTGACTCCGCCCCGATTCGTCACAAGAGGCTATAGAATCAACAAAATTTATATCCTAAAGGTCCCATCGGGCTGTAGCGAGGCTATCGCAAAGATAGCGGTCTAGGTCTTAATACGTGGATGGGTTTTCTCTGTGAAATGAGAAGCAGCTTGAGTTGGAAAATGGTATTTCTTTCGATTTTGGGTTTTGTTTAAAAACAAAGGTCAGATGACAACCTGATATAAATTAAAGAAAATTTAGAGTTAAGACTCCTTGAAGTCTCGGGTCACTGGATTGGATTTTAAGGTGTATTCATGCCTCTGGGTTTGTTTCCTCGTTGTCGGGAATAATGAACTATAGTCATTTCCCAAACCGACCTTGATTCGCACTCAAAACTTAAACCTTAAATTACTCCTCATGAGATATGGCATTCAAGTTGAGCATTCAAGTCCCTAATAAGTGCATATGGCCTCAAGAGGCAAACATAATGCAAACTAATAAGTGAGATAACCAAGTTGGATGACAAAGGATTCAGATTGCCAAACCATCGTAACCACAAAGCTTGCCAACACACATCATGCGAGGCCGGATCTGTGGAGGTTTCAACCTAGGTGAGATGCGTGGAGCTTAAATGCTCATAAATGCAGCGAGTGTAAATGAGAGGGCATGAAAAACTCACTCCAAACCTCCACCGCTTACCCTCCTTCAAGGAAAGGGGCTTTAGCCTTAGCATACCTGGGTTTGCCATCACCAAGGTATGTTTAGTTGCCGAAAATGAAAGAAAATGAAAGAAAATGAAGAGAGAAGAAGAGAGTCGGAGAACTGAAAAGCAAAACATCAGAATCGAAAGATTGATTGATTCCTCGATTTGATACAATGCAGGCTTATATAGCCTTACAAGAGATGTGAAATACCAAAATAACCAAAATAATAAGACGTATTGGCGCAAAATGGGAATTACACAAAACAGGGTCGTTTTGATAAAAATAGGCAAACATTTCCGCTATGCACAAAGGAATTCGCTATCATAGCGAAAAATTCGCTTATCATAGCAAAATTTCGCTATCATGTAGAAATGCAAGGCATAGCTTAGTTCAAATTTTCATTATGCACGAATCCTCATGATAGCGAAATTTCGCTAGCTTAGCGAAAATTTGTGCATAGCGAAAATTTCGCTAGGATAGCGAAAATTTCTCTATGGTTGCGAAATTTTCGCAATCCCTACGAAATTTTCGCAATGCATAGCGAAAATCCGGTTACCGCATTCCCGCTTGCCTCGTGATTCTTTTCACTAACTTCACTTTGACATTTCTTCATTTTGGTTGATGAAATCATCGTGAATTCATACGAAGTTGGCATATGGCTTAACTCATTGATCTCATCGTTCACCCGCCCTCGCCCGACCAAGATGGAGAAGTGTTTGGCTCCGCAAAACTACCAAAACACCTACAAAATGCCGTTAATTAACACAAATAGGGACATCAATATGCTGGCCAAGCGATGGAATGATTAGTACCTAAAAAGTACCTTAAACCTACGATGAATAAAGCCCCCTAAAAGACTTTTTAAGCACTAACACACCCCCAACCTGGCTACATTGCTAGTCCCTGAGCAATGAAAACACACAACCAAGAAAAAGGGAGAACATGAAGATGTGTGAAAAAAGTATGTATGAACAAAAAGTGTGGGTATAGGTAATGCTCTAGCTTCAGTGTCAAAGGTTGGAGCCCTCAGACAAAATCAGTTCGAGAGATCGCAGATGCCATACAAATCAATTGTCGCGTTGTTCACCCCAAGGGAATCAACCTAAAGCTTCCAATCGAAAGTGCTAAGTGTATAGGATCGCTTGTGATCAATAAACTAACTAGCCTATACTCCACTTCTCCCCAACCCAACCATCGCTAATACATTAGAAGTGGCATTCAACCAAATAATCGATTCCACTCTCTTATTTCATACCTTTTCTAAGCGGGTATTTGTAGATACAATGCTGAGAATTCAACCTCACCAAAAACCATATAACGAGATCCACCGAAGACACTCAACCAACTAAGGCTGGCATCGCTTCAAAGGATCTCGACTACGAACTCTACACGCTTCAATTCCGACTCTGAATGATTTTTGAATTTCAGCACTACAACTCGGCTAAACTCCACCCATCCACCCATGTAGCGAGCACTAAACAGGCCCTAACCGGGGCTTGGTTCAGGCACTGTGCTTTAAAGGCTTTCGCCTATATACCCCTGACCGCAATGTGTTTTAGGCCAGCGCCGCGGCTTTCAACAAACTCTCTTTTCTTTTTCTTTTTCTTTTTCTTTTTCTTTTCTTTCGAGGCATATCGTCTTCTTTTTATGGGGAACCGCAACCTATTAAGGTGGTCACCTAAACTAAGGCTAGTTTTATATGTAAAAGGGGGGTCAAGCAAATGCATTTAGCCTATTAATATAAACTAAGTAATCGTGTGTGGCTAGCCTCTGAAGAGAAAGCGGCTAAGACCAAGGGACTCTAACTGACCAACAATTAGATAAGTATGGAACTAGGCTAACAAAACACGATAACATGCAATGCTCCAATTTTTCAACTTTTGGAAGAGACAAAAACCACAAAATATGGGGGGCAAAAATGGCTATGCGTAAAAAATGTAGTTGTATGGTATATTTCTATGTCAAGATATTTCACAAAATTATCGCCTTTTTCAAAAAGAAACTGCGTGATACCTCCTAATAGAAGATGAAACGAACGGTTTAAACCAAAAAGGAGGGAATGGTGATGGTTGAACAAAGGCACCTCGCATCAAGATCGCAATGCAAGAGGAAAATGAGATTCTCCCCGCAGACTGCAACTTCGTAACATTTAAAACCAAAATTGTTATAAGATAAGCTTGTAAATGCGAAAATATTTGAAAATAAAATAGTAAAAGTAGTGGCACCACTAAAACCCAAATTAAGACTTAAAATAATATAAAGCAAAATTTTTATTTAAAATTAGAGTGGCTCCTGTCTCTCGCAGAACCACTCCCGGGCCAGTAGCCATTGATCTCAAGGAGGGTCCGAAAGAGCAAAGCCCCTCCACGCATGCAAAGGGTGTGCGCCAGCGCCTCATGCCTGTGCCCGTTTTGGGCAACCTGGTTCTAGTGGCGCGGTCGATCGCTGGGTGAGGAATGGTGGATTCTTCATTAACTCCGCTTCATTGTTCTCCATCAATTCTTCCCGCCGCTTGTTAGTATCATCACTTCCCTACCCGTGTGCCACTCAGCAAACTTCATCGATTTGCTCCTCATCCTCGCCTAGTTTCGCTTGTTGCTCAAGTGGAAAATGCGAGCCTGTCATGTTGCCAAATGTTAGCCGAATGACCCCATTCCTAAGAATTGATAATGGCATTTAATGTGGCAAGAAATGGCCTCCCCAATATAATGGGCACTTGATTAGTGCCCCCTGCCACCGGTTCTGTGTCGAGAACCACGAAATCCACTAGATAGTAGAACTTATCTACTTTTACCAACACATCCTCCACTATCCCTTTTGGTATTTTCACTGAATGATCAGCTAAGGATAGGGTGATGTTGGTTGGTTTCAGCTCTCCCAAACTCCAGCCAGCCATACAATCGAAAGTATGGCAAAGAGGGTTGATACCGCACCTGTCTAACAAAGGCTTTCACAACGCAGTTCCTCCAATGTTGTCCTGAGATAGTCAGTCCCTCGGATCCTCTTTATTTCACCTACTTTTCTTGCATTGATGATGGAGCTAACTTGTTCTTAAGAATGCCTTTATTACCGCCCAACCTCTTTTGATTTGCACAGAGATCTTTCAAAAACTTCGCATAGGCAGGGACTTGTTTGATGATGTCCAAAAGGTAGATATTGACTTTCCCCTACCTTAGGATTTCAGATGCCTACTCATTGGATGCCTTCTTCTTGTCTTAGTGTTTAGGAAATGGAGGTGGCATGCAATGTTTAATTGAGTCCTCCTTCAAGAAATGTGTTAGCGGCTCCACTTTCATTTTCTCGGTTTCTCAAATGTGCTCGGGTATCAAGTTGATCAACCCTTTTTCCACTTTCTAAGGTAATGACAGCTGATCATCCAGACGGGAGAGTTCACTAGAATAGCTCTTCAGCTGACTTCGATTTTGGCAAAGGGTCAGAGAAGGGAACCTCCCCGCCACATTCGCCATTGTTTTGATGGATTTAGTCGCAAAGCCGCCAATTCTTCGGTTAAGGCATTTCCAACCTATTCTTTGTTCAAGGAGCTTTCTGTATTTTCAATTTTTTTGTTCAACCGGTACGCATGCCTTTGCTCCTCCACAAAATTTCCCACCACTCCAGTCTCGTGATTCAAAATGGCTTAGTTTGAATGTGAGAGGAGGTGGGGTGCTTACGATGGCTGTGAAGTGGTGGTAGAATGTCACTGCAGTTCAAGGCTATACAAGAGGTTGAGGTCAGAAAGGTTAGTGGGTGACTCCTCCAAATGGGGGTTGTAAGTGTCGCCATATGGGCATTTGTTTCGCGCTTGCTTTGGGCCCACCACATTTGCATCCTCGTATCGGGGCTCGACATGGTCCCTCCCGGGTGGCTCGTGACCGGCAGTTGAAACAAGCTTTTGACATGTGCATGGCTTTCACCACTACCTACACTCATGGACCCTTTTCTTTCTAAATTCCTCTGAATCTTCTAGCCAAGGTAGATACCTTAGCTTACCCATATCTTCTGAGAGGGCATACATGCTCTCCTCTTTGGTTCACTCAGGCTTGAATCATTTGTTTCTCATAGGTTTGGCTCATCCCAGCCCTTGGAGGTCTCGGGCACATAATTGAGGAAGTCCATTGCCTCATCAGGATTTTTACTCAAGAAATCTCCTCCACACATAGTTTCTAATAATTGTTTCCATGGAAGGGGACATTCAATCATAAAATGGTTCACCAAAGATCCATGTATCAAAACCCATGGTGTGGGCATGCACTGATAGTTCCATAAATCTCTCCCAGCACCGGTAGGAACCTCTCACCATCATGAGCCGCAAATGTAAATTTACTCCTTCAAGTTGCTCATTCCAGGAGCACCGAATAACTTTAGAAACTCGCCCTCGCAGCCTCTCCCCACCCTTATGGTTCTTGGCCTTAAATGCATTTTCTGCCAAATTTTTGCCTTGTCCTTTAGGTCAATGGAAAGGCTTTTAGGTTTTTACTAGCTCCATGTCGATGGCACCCTCTTGAAAGTGGTGCATACTTCCTCGCCAAAATCCCTAATATGATTATAAGGGTTTTCATTCTCCATGCTTACGGAAATGCTCGGGGACAGAGGCACCAAGTAAGGCTTTACTCATTACCTCTCGCAGGGGGAATTATGCATGAGGGTGTACTCACCCTGGGTGGGTGTATGTGATCCCTCATGGATCGATATGCATTGGGCTTCCTAGGCACCTGCTGGCTTTGTTGTTCCTCCCCATGCGAGGATCCATTCGGAGCACCATAGATCAATTTCAAGCCCCGTTCCCGTGCGTGAGTCACCCTCTCAAGCCTACCTGCAATGTTCCTATCCCACTGCATAAACTACTCCTGCACACTTCACAATCACCAGGAAAACAACCAAAACAAACTAACAAAAGGGTTAAGGTTAGCTAATGTTAAATAAAGAAAAACTAAAATGTAATGGTGTAAATTTAAATCCCCCGCAAAGGAATCGCAGAATGGAAAAAATGATAAAATCAAAAAGGGAATGAGATGTACTAAAACTTGTGATATGAATCACAGTTCAACAACTTCTTATCTCACTAGTAAGCACCATCCTCATTAACTACGCTTATTCGATTCGCGGTGTGCTACAACAGTGGCCATAGAATCAACAAAATTTATCCTAGGTGTCCCATCGCCGCAGCGAGGCTGCCCGCACATACGCCTAGGGTCAACACGGATGGGTTCGTGAAATGAGAAGTGCAATGAGTCGAAAATGGTGTTTCTTCGATTGGTTTTGTTCAAAAAACACGGTCAGATGGTTGTAACCGCATATAAAATAAAGAAAATTTAGAAAAGAAGACTCCTCAAGTCTGGTCACCGGATTGGATTTTTAAGGTGTATTCATGCCTCGTTTGTTTCTCACGGGATAATGACTCATAGTCATTTCAAACCTGACTGTTGCACTAAAACTAAACCTCAAATTACTCCTCATGAGATATGCTATTCGAAGGAGCATTCAAGCTCCTAACATTGCATATGGCTCTCAAAGAGGCAACTCACGACAAATCATTAGAGACACCAAGTGGATGACAAGGATCTAAGATTAAGCAACCATCGCACGAACAAAGCTCGCTAAATACACATCGTGGGCGCAGGCCGATCTGGGGAGGCTCAACCTACGGTGAGATGCAGGAGCTTAAATGCTCATAAATGCGCGCGATAAATGAGAGTGGCATGAAAACTTAATTCTCCAAACCTCCACCGCTAATTTCCTTCAATGAAAGGGGGTTAGGTCAGCATACCTTGGTTTGTCATCACCAATGTATGCTCGTTGCCGAGAAAATGAAAGAAATGAAAGAAATGAAGAGAGAAGAAGAGAAGCTAAATGAGAATCGTGAAAAGCAAAACACTGTGAATCAAAGATTGACGATTCCCCGATTTCGATAAGAATGTGCGCTTATATAGCCTACAAGAGATGTGAAATACCAAAATAACCAAAATAATATGATTACACAAGGCAAATGGGAATTACACAAACAGGTCGTTTTGATAAAAACAGAGGCGATTTTTGCTATGCACTGAATTTCATCATATTGTGACGCAAGGCATACGAAATTCGCTCGCTTATGCACGCATCCGCTTATGATGCGAAATTTCGCTATGATAGCGAAATTGGCTAGCTTAGTTTGTACCAGGCATAGCTTAAAATTCAAGCAAGATTGGCGAATCTTCGCTATGGTCACAAATTTCACAATCCTCGCTAAATTTTCGCAATGCATAGCGAAAATCGGCTTACTCGTCGCTTTCCCCGCTAGTTCTCCGCATTCTTTTCATCAACTTCACTTGACATTTCTTCATTTTTCGTCGATGAAATCACCGTGAATTCATACTTCAAATCGCATACGGCTTTGAACTCATTGAATCATCGTGTTCACCGTCTCGTCCTGGCCCAAGATGAGAAGTGTCGGCCTGCAAACTACCAAAACACCTACAAAATGTTGTTAATAACACAATAGGGACATCAATATGCCACAAGAGTTCGAATGATTAAGACTTCAAAAAGTGCCTAAAACCTACGATGAACAGCTCAAAAGAGCACTTTAAGCAATTAATCACCCTCTTATTACAGTACCCTTTCATACAGGTGCAATGTCAGGGTTCGACTTCACCAAGTCCGTGTAATCCGGGATTAACCGAATTACTCCCCAACCAAAGGAAAGTTTAATAAGACCAAGCCACGCAGGATCTTTCGACACAAACCCATGTTTCACCCCGAACTCCGAATGATTTCGAGCGTGAAGCACCTACAACTCGCTAAACTCTACCCATCCACTCGTGTAGCGAACACTAAGTCGACGCATCCCAAACTGGGCTAGTATGCCAGCTTTAAAGGCTTTCACCATACGCCCCCACCGTGCTCCTGGCTTTCGCGCAAAGCAATGCGATTCAATTCTTTCTTTTTATTTTCGCTTTTCTTTTTCTTTATTTTGGAAGACGCGATCGCCTTCTATTCATCGGGGTCCACAACCCATTAAAAAAGAGGAAACACACTGCAAAGGCTCAGATCAGAAGCAGGTTTCAGGTCGCTTCACCTATCATCAGACCCAACGCGTTCTGCGTGGTTAGCTAAAGGCAGAAGAAACAAGTTAAAGACAACAAGAATTTGACTAGTCAACCAGTCAACTCGGCATAGGATCCTTCTAACGCCGACAGTATTAGGAAAGGCTTGAGTTCATTAAATTGCAAGGCTAAACATTATGCATTTCCAAAAGTTAATAAAAAAAAAGTGGGGCGCAAAAATAGAAAATGCAAGCCACGTTATAAAGCTTATAAATCCAAAAGGCTAGTACAAGCTTATAATAGATGAACACAATACATAGCTAAGCAAAATAAACCACTGCCTACTATTGGCTAATACATAGTAACATATAGTTCGATACAAGATAAGTAGGCAGTTGATAAAACTAAAACAACATAAGTATAAACAAAACAAAACATAAGTACTATAAATGCCACTTCCAACGCTAACTTCCCCCAACCAAAGTATCACCGTGTCCTCACCGGTAGGACTAAAGCCAGAGAAGGGCACCACCTCACCGTGCCGCTGCAGAAGTCTACGATCAAAAGTTAATGTCGCGCCGGAGCACATCCAAAGAGGTCAAGTGAAGCCGATACAACAGATCACCATGAGTAGCGGTTGTATAGGCTTCATCACAATAATCGGTGGGAGACCATGTGGCTTTGTATCTCAGAGAAGAATACCGATTCTAGCGAGAAATGACTCTACATGAGCCATCCGCTTCTGGGCCAACATCGTTTCAAGAAGCCGCTTAAAGACGCGTATGGCAACAAGTATGCAGACAAGATCCATAATGTACCAAGAAATCCCTATATGACAAGGATGTGCTCTGATGGCTGGTCGTGGACTGGCCGATGGGCCCAGAGTCTCAAGAGGGTCAGGCAAGAGAGGCTGGAACGAGGGATGAACTGAACCGAGATAGGCTACTCACCCCTCAAAGTGTGTCCTTTGCATAATCATCCACTACATCTCCCCACTGTAAAAGAAAAGAGAGTGGTATAGATAGTGGTCCGTCTGTGGATACACAATAAGGTAACTCTACCGACGCTCACGCAGCCCGGAACCCAAGGTTTAAGGCATGATAACAAACTCTGCAGAGATCAAAAGTGAATAGCTCTCGCCCGAAGTCAAAGTTCGCAGGATCTTTCTAAGTGAAGAAAGGCCATGATAAGCTCGGTCGGATGGAACCGTAACCCCTCAGATAGTCGACATACGTAGCTCTTATAATAGCTCATCTCTGCTACGCAAATAGTGTCAAGCCGAAACGACAACCAAAGTACGTGGTCTCAGGAGGAGCATCTCATGAGGAAGCGGTCAGCAAAAAGGATAGACTCATCACGTATTCGAGAAAGCAAGCGAATCCATCTCTGTGAGGGACGCAGGCCACCGCCGATAATCTCGATGAGTTAGCCGTAACCACCGGGCAGGCCTAAAGTAGCTGGGTGGATATCTCAAGCTCGTAGCATCCCAGACGACCATTTATACAAATGAAGTCAGATTCGATCGACACCCCCCGAGATGTCACATAAAGATGATAAAACTCAAGAACCACCCAGGATAGAAAAACCGCCATGAGTCATAAACGGCAGCAAAGGAATACCCTTCCTGACCAACCGCAGACACCAACCGTGTCCGCCGCAGAATGCAGATATCATAGTAGACCGCGGAAAGTCCGCATGACAATCCACATTCCCAGCATCGTGTCACAATGGAATAAGGACGCCTAACTCGATGGGGATAACTGAGGCGATGACCGCGCAGACTCTCGAAGGTACCGGCGCGATGGATCGGGCCTAGAACGCAGCGACTTCTGCCAGATGTCCGCCCGCTTTGAAGGCGAGTCTCCGTGGTAGCCATGATGCATAAAGAGGGGGGCGAGGTCCCACCCGCATGCATCGTCGATTGGGGCTCAACACCCTGAGACTCCTCTGGAATAGCAGCAGAGGCTGGACTCCCCAGATCATAGCCGTAGCAAGAGCAGCAAAGAGGTGCCCCAAGACCCCGAGCCGGAGAGCGGCATAAGGCAGCCCCGGGAAGTGCTCGCGCTATCTCCGGGTAGGGTACGGCACTGTCCGACTCCGCCCGACCATGCCCTCCACGGGTGTGAACCATGGCTAAGGCCATCTACCGGAACCGGGCCAAATGGGGAGGCGCAAATAGGCAAGTTGCGGTGCGCAGCGGTGAGGTGTGTGTGGGATCACGACAGGAGATATGCAAATGTGGTCAGAGAAGTGCAGAGGGGGGATTCTTAATGGTGCTTCGTGGCAATCAAGGGACCCCAAAGTGTGGCAACCGGGCGGGACCTCAGCCGTCTCGGCGGACCCCGTGATGAGCCGCAGTGGCCTAAAATTCACTACTAAGTAAATTGCCATCAGAGGTGAAAATCAAACCCAAGACTCAGCATTTCTTACAAAATAATTAAAAAAAAGCAAATAAATAAAATTAAATAAAATAACAAAACATTGTCGAACATATCAAAGAAGGTTTTATTTAAAAACTAAGATAAATAAAAATACTAAAAATAAAATAAATTGAAAATTGACCAAAAACAAAACAAAATTTGAGTTGCAGTTTGGTCTCAATAGAGACCAAACCAACTCAGTGATTGGAATGTTGGTCATGGAGGATCAAGGAGGGATATCTCCTCCTTCCCCGCACGGCGAACAACATAAAGGCTTCACTCGCCGCCTGCTAACTCAATACTTTCGTTTTTCGTTACAGCGTCAACCGAACCATTCTAAATATGCTTCGGGTGGATGACAAACGGGGCCCATCCATCACCATTTGAGCTTTCCGAACATGGAACTCGAATCATACAAGAGACTTTATCCTGGACAGAAAGTTTTCCGGCCGAACTGATCACGCCAATTTCTTCGCCTATCCTTTCGTACTCGAATCAGCAGCGCCGCTTTCCTCGCCTTCTAACTCATCAATCTCGCTACTCCGCTTAAAGCCACTTCTGCCTTCATATCCATGTTCAAATTTCGTATTGCCCACCACGCCTTGTATCCAATTTGCAATGACAAGCCTCGCTATAAACTAAGCTTATTACAGGGACATTCCAGGATGGTCTTCAGATGTCGCTCGTATGCCCACAATGATCAGAAGCTTCAAAGACTAGTCCTTCCTCACTAACAACTTCATCAGATGGCCTTTATTTCTCTGTTAGCGAGCCCACTTCGACCACTCCGGCTTCGAGGATGACACTAGGGTGGCTACTCAGGCTTAACACCATATTCGATAAGAGGTTCCGCTGGCCTGCAAGCAACCAGATTCCGACCCAAATCCCTGCCATGATCCAAACCTAAAACCCCGGATGCCCGCTAATTTTATTTACATTTTATTAAGTTTTCTTTTTCAAAAGTGTCGCGACCCAAATTCCAGGCTCAACCCGAAGGGCAGGTCCGAACCGGAGCCCAGTTTACTCCGACTTTTCATTTATCTTATCAAAACATTTATTTATGTCATTTCGTTTTAAGGTTTTCAATTACGTGTGATGAGTGCCTAAAACACTTAGATTATACCCGCGTCAATCTTACGCTGCTATTTTGATATTTAACAATAGCTTTGTAATGGATACCTGATTTGGTGATCGTGTGTATAGCAGTAATCAGCGGAAAGGGCAACTTTGGAAGCAATTTCGGGAAAAGTAGAGGCAAGGCATAAGGATGGCTGAACGCCACGTCCCAACGCGATCAGTCAACCAATATAAGTCAACACCCAGAACGCCACGACGCTTCAACGTCGCGACGTTGCAACGTCAGTGGCGAGTTCTGTTTTCTCATCATTAAAAGCAAACGAGGTGCTTAATTGAGGCATCAGAATCATACGAACGAGGGCATCTAAATCAGCAAAGATAGTGACATCGATCTCAAGAAGAGCCCATGATTGTATTTTCTTTGTTTCGATAATAGAACTGATGTTATTATATCATATATCGATATTTTCCTATTCATGATGTTCTAGATCTATACTTAAGGTATTGTCAACTTCACATTTGAATGTGATTAAAGTTTATTAATTTATATTATTCATCGACTTATGATTTATTATCATCCGCTTTATTATCCGTGAATCGACATACGGTAATGTTCGGGGCCAACATTAGCAAGACTACCTAGAGATCCGAGATTCGAGAGATGAGGATACCTAGACAGAGTAGAGCTAAATTCAAGTTGATTCAGAATGTAGATATTCCCGATCCCGAAGGTGGCAAGCATAAGTTAGAACATTTTAAGATTTCGAAAGGCACCGTAGTCGAGGTGTAGATACACCAATTCTACTACGAGATAGGCGAATACACCTCGAGAGAGGGTATTTCAGAAGATCACCTTGCTATTAATAAATCATAAATAAACCGATCATCATATTTAAGAAATAATCCATCAAAAGCTGCTAGGTGGAGACATAGCTCCTAGTCTCCATTACATAGCAGAATTATCTGTAGATCATTGTTTATTTTACTTTCAGACATTAGTAATCTATACACAATACGTACATCCGCATAATATTTGAAAAGTAAATCAGAGTCAATTCACCTATCCCTCGTGATCGATATCCGTACTATTGGTACACGCTGCTCACTCGCACATAGCGCATTTTACACACCACGCTACTTATCATTTTTGGCACAAGGTCAGGATAGGTTTCAGTGATGTGTGAGAATAAACAATTAGATATTACTCTGTTTTTTGTTTTTATTTAGTATTACGCGCTTGCGACCGGGTCTTCATGGTTTCGCAGGTAATCAGCTAGATTTCAAACAGTACATTAATCGATCGATCGCCGACCAACATCCGTTGATCCCGAGCCGAAGAACTTCTTGCCACGTAACACGCCGAAAGTACAAAGAACTGAACAAATTTAGAAATTTAGCAAACATGGAGAACAACAATGAAGAGCAGATTCAAGATTACAAAACAAGCCCCCGTGAGAGGCCGAAATAGTAATCACTAAGAATCAAGCACTCAGCCGCTTATACAACCAGATGATCCATTCATGTCGCTAGAAGAGTTTGCATTACCGCCACGGTTGTTCGTGACAACCATAAGAAGGCCACCGATTCGCAAACAATCTCGAATAAGTCCGTCACCCATGTGATGCTTTAAGAACACTGCTCCACCCGGTCGCCTCATGAGAATCCAAATATGCATCTGACCAACTTTCTTGAAGTGTGTGACACGATCAAGTACAATGGGGTTACTGAGGAGGCACTCGTGCTGAGACCAAGTTTCCCACTCTCACTAGAGATAGAGCCAAGCATCGTTAACAAGTCACCAACGGATTCCACACGCATGAACGATTTAGTGCAAATTCGACCGTTCTTCCCACCTCTAAAATTGCACAACTTTGCAAGAGATCAATACTTTGGGCAACTAGAGGGGGAGAACCCGGCAGGCATGGGACGTGATTTCACAAACTACCGAGGTTCCACATCAAAGACTCGACCATATGGATGTGTCCATACTTTCTATAATGGTTCGAGGAACGAACGAGAACGTTGATCATGCATCACCGAGGAGCACTAATGAAGAAACCACGACCAAGCCTATGAAATCGAAGATGTCGCAACCAATACAAATCGCTGGCCTAGGAGAAGACAACACCCAATGAAAGCCATGGGTGGTACCTGGAGCACGAGGTTCTCAATAATTGTTAATCATGTCACATGCCTTACTAAGCGCTAATCCAGAAAGCAAGGTACGGTAACACCATACGCATTCAACCTACTGGAGTTGTGTGAATTTTGTGGGAGGACAACATAATAGAAACATCGTCAATAAAGAAAAACCAAACAAACAGAAAGCACGCCCAATATGTGTCGAGGTTCAACTGTAAATCCATTCACAAATGCCAGCGGATAAGACGTTGGGGAAATAATTATCGACCAAATTCGGGGCGCCGCGGTGGCGAATAATCGAATCATAATACCAAAACAATCAAGGGTATGGATGTGAGAACAATCGTGAGCAATGGTGCCATCAACCGGAAGTTAGTGAACCACCAAGAGAAAAGGTGGATTTGTAATGCTTTCCCGCCTCAAATGTCGACTTTCACACTCGCTTTCATGAATGAAACCAAGGCGATTATGCAACAACAAAGCCACACACTGGAACAATCGTCGCACGCTAAGGAACTTAGAGAATCCGGGATGGGCCAAATGGAAAACTCGCGTAACGCAAAGGCCCGTTCCTTACCAAGCAATTCCCGGCAAACCCAAGAAGAGAGACGTGGGAATGAACACGCTAAAGGCCATGCCGAGAAGGGTAAGGAATTGGAAACACAATAAAACCCCCGGGGCCATAGAGAGGGAGTAGAGGCTAAGAAGGTCATCCAGCCAAGTCAGAATGATAATGCAGATAAAGAACAACCTAATGAGAAACAGTCTGCAAGAAACACTACTGAAGCAAAAGACAACCCACCAATTCCATATCCACAACGCCTAAAGAAGCATGTCGGATAAGCGCTTCACCAAATTGCGGAAGTGTTTAAAAGTTATACATCAATATCCCATTTGTTGATGCCTCGAGCAAATGCCTAAATTTATGAAATTTATGAAAGACATTCGTTCTCGTAATATAAGATTGGCTGATTTTGAAACGCTAACTTAATCGAGAATGTAAATACATACTGAGAAAGTCGCCAAGAAAGCTTAAAGACCTGTGCAGCCAATTATTCCATGCACCATCGAACTCGCTATCTCGAGAGAGCCAGGATTCGTGCCGCATTAATCTCTACGCTCTTATCCATTTTTAAACATTTTTGGGATTAGGTGGAGGCCCGCTTCAACTACAAATACACTTCGCCACGACATATCTTTGAAGCATCCGAGAGGGGTATTAGAAGATGTCTTAGCAAAGGTTGCCAAGCTTATCTTCCAAAGCAGATTTCATTGTATTAGATATGGAAGAAGATGGGGAAGAAATACCCATAATCTCAGACCAAGCCAGAATCAAGTGTGGCAATGATTGATGTTCGCAGGGGAGAACTCGAAATTAAGAGCGCAGAAGACGGTCAACGTGCTCAAGCCGTGAGACATCCGGCAGAAGGTGATACGTGCCTGGCGGCAATAAGTAGAAGATAGTGTTCCGAAACAAAGTGGTCTCACTCTGACCTCTTCGTGTGGGAGGCAAATCTAGTAGAGAATGATTCTGAGAACATGAGCGAAGAGGCAGAGGAATATGTTAAATGGACGGACTTTTCTAATCTAATGGTGAGGAAATACTTCGAATCTCTAGCGAAGAAGCTAAACTAGAAAGCATCGGCTGAACAACCAATCTAAGATGGAACAAAACCCCTACTCTAGCCATTTGAAATATGCATATCTAGAGAAGCATCTACCTTACCAGTTGATCATCTCAGCATCCTCATCGAACTAGAGGAGGAAAAGCTATGGAGGGTCTCAGAGATCACACAATGTTTCTGATGGTTCTAGTCGACATTTAAAAAGGGATTCACCTTCCATGTGCATGCATCGTGATTTTGCTAGAATACGGGCATAAACCTTCAAAGTGGGAAGCCAGGAGGCTGAATCCAACGATGAAAGAAGTCGTCTCGAAAGGAAGTATTGAAATGGTTGGATACCCGGTAATTTATCACAGATAAGTACGGGTAAGTCCGGCCAAGTACACTTCCAGCGGCTGAACAACTCGCTATAAGAATCGAGAATAACATATTAACGCCTTCAACAAGCACGGTGAGGATTTGGTATTGATTACCTGAATCCAATTGCTTTTTACCGAAGATTTATTTCCCATCGCCGCTTTCGCATCGCATGCCGACCATTACTGGTCATGAATATTATCGCTGATGGATATTCTGGCCACAATCAAATCGCTATAGCCCCCAAGATCGTGAGAAAATCGATATCACATGTCCCATGGGACATCAGATTCGTGCAGATGCCCTTGACTATGCAATACCGCACCTTTCAACGACGACGACGCCATTTTCTTCTCCGGCTACGGTCGAAGACAATCGAAATTCATGATGATTTTTTCTAGCATTGCAATTCATTTGATAACTATTTGGAAAATCTGAGATCAGTGTTGATAATATGTGAGGAGACCAACTTAGTACTCAATTGGGAGAAGTGCCATTTTATGGTACAAGAGGGTATTATACTCGGACATCTGATTCAAAGAAGAGGAATAGTATGAGACAGAGCGAAGATTGGCTAATTGAAAAATTCACCCACCCTCATCAAGAAAAGGGATCAAGTTTTTGTGCCAATGGCCGATTCTAGGCGCTTCATCAAAGACTTCTTCAAATTGCAAAAACCGTTGTCTAACCTTTCTCGTCCGGCGATCCCATTTGAGTTTGATTCGGCAGCATTGTACGCATTTTCAAGAAGAAGGATAAAAGGTATCGCCCCTATTGTCGTGTCACCGGATTGGTCCTTTCCATTTGAAATTATGTGTGACGCAAGCGATTTTGCGATTAGGGCAGTGTTGGGGCAGAAATGAGAGAAAATTTTCCAGGTAATCTACTATAAAGCGTAACTTTGAATGATGCTCGGGCTTGAATTATGCCACAAATCGAGAAAGAACTTTTGGCTATTGGTCTTTGCTTTTGACAAATTCAGCGTTATTTGATTGCAACAAGGTAGTAGCGTCCACCGATCATTCTACCATATATTTGATGACTAAAAAGACGCCTAAAACTCGACATCCGATGGATTCTTTTTGTCAGAATAATTCGATGTTGAGATTAAGACAAAAGGCACCGAGAACTAGTGGCGCATCATCTTTCACCATTGGAAGGCAAGATGATGTTCCAAAGGAATGACGAATTCTGCATGAGAAACTCTTAGCTATTGAAGACAAGAGGACAAGCCATGGCTCATGACATGTGAATTATTTTATGGGCCCGTGCAGTTCCTCCGAGTTTAACTATCAACAGAAAAACTAAGCTGCGACATTTGAAACACTACTATTGGGAGGAGCCAATTCTTTATAGACACTGCGCTGATCAGGTGATCCGGAGATGTGTGCCCGAATATGAAATGAACAAGATATCAATCACTGAAGCACTCTCACTATGCGTGGACATTTCAGCCGAGAACAAGAGCCAAGGTCCTTCAATCGCTTATTGGCCGACTTATTCAAAGATGCTCATCATTTTCGTGATCCACACAAAAGACAAATGTCAACGAATGGGGGTATTTCTAGAAAGGACGAACTGCCATGCACCCCGCTCGAAGAGGAACCGCCTAATTCCATGGGGAGGATTTCATGGACCATTTCATCTTATAACAACCTCGCACATCTTGGCCGGGCAGACTATGTTTCAAAGTGGGTTGAAGCGATTCCGACCAGCACCAATGATGCCAAGGTCATGGACTCGCCAAGTACCACATATTCTCACGATTTGGAACCTCGAAAGACCGATCACGATAATGGTACTCTCATTTCTAATAAGGTGGTTGACAAGGTTTTAAAGTAATAGTACGATCGTACATCTTTATGTGACACCCATACTAAATGTTGTGAGGTATCTAATCGAAATTAAGTCCATTACGGAGGAAGACAATTAACAGCTCTAGGAAGGATTGGTCTAAAAGATTGAAGATGCAATTTAGGCATACCGAACAACATTTAAAAACACCCTTTGGGTATGTCAAATTTTAGAATTGTTATGGTAAAGCATGCCATCTTCCAATGAATTAGAGCATCGAGCTATCGGGCAACTCGCAGACCGAACATGGACAAAAGAATTGGCCTGTGAGAAGCGACTGCTACAACTCAGTGAACTAGACGAATTCAGAAATGAAGCTTATGAAAATGCCCATATTTACAAGGAAAAGACAAAAGTCTGGCACGATAAACACATTACCAGGAAGGAATTCGAAGCGGGACAACAAGTTCTATTATTTAACTCCCGTCTAAAACTCTTTTTCCGAAAATTGAAGCCCAGAGGTCCCGCCATTAAAGGACTGGCGGCCTACATGTGGGGCGTAGGGGATTACACATCTCCGAAAGGAAACATTCACGCTACTACCCAACGATCAGCTGCATTTCTAGAGGCGCAGTTCCATGCGATAAGTAGATCATCCCTTTGACCACATCGATACCGTGGCAAGAAGCGGTCATAAGATTTCGTCCCCAGAGCACATTGGAGATTCAGGTCGCTGAGCTAACGACATTAAACATAGAGCTCGGGAGGCAACCCAAGTTCTTTCTTGCAATTTTCCTTTTGGCGGTTTAGATTTTTATTATCCGCTTTCGCTATGTCATTGATGATTTTGCCCGTAATCGGTATCTCTTTTTGGTTGTTTACTTTCAGGACTAGCGAAAGCAGGTACTAGAGAGGATCAGTTTATACAGAGACCCACAAAAGTCCAGAGAGTCACATTTACAAGAGGGGAGTGTTTCTTATCTTAGACCATGGTTGCTTAATGAACATTTTAGGCCTTCTTTGTAACGTCGCGACGTTGGCTCTCAACGCCGCTGACGCTGGTTTTGACTCTCCTCTTAGAACGCCGCGACGCTATTTTTTGACACTGCCGGAACGTCGCGACGTTGATTTCCACGTCGCAACGTCGATTTTAACCCTTCTCTGGAACATCGCGACGTTGACATTTAACGTCGCGACGCGATTTTTTGTATCTTCGTAACGCCAGCGACGCTGATAAATTTCAACGCCGCGACGTTGATAATCAACGCCGCGACGCTGATTATTACTACATTCTCCGAACGTCAGCGACGCTGGAAAACCACTGAACGCCGCGACGCTACCCTCGCTTAAGGCCAACCACCTTCATTTTGTTCCACTTTGCCTCATCCATCCGAACCCTAACCCCCCTCGCGCTCACCCACCACATCCAGGAGCATTAATTTCTCACCATTGAGATCGTTTTGCCTTCGACACCATCTCCGACATCACCGTCTCCACCACACACGCACCTTCTCCACCATTCCCACACCCCACTTAGGCATTTTCGCACTAGTCTAGTCCTACACCTTAGGTCTAGGAGTCCCCATTTTGGTTCACGTTTAGGTTCATATTTGGGTTTAGTTCAGGTTGGCTCACATTTAAGGTCATGATTAGTGCCCAAAAAGTGCTATTTTGAACCCTATTTAAAATAGGTTTTGAGTACTTTTTGCGCACTAATCATATGAATTGAGCCAATTTTCATGTGCATGTCCACTTAGTACTACTAATTTGGTTTCGAGATTGTTTTGGGTAGTTTTGCAGGTCTTGGGAACTTAAATAAGAAGTTCATGGGTCAGATTTGGGTGTTGAACGCGAGAATTTCTATGGATTTTATCAACCCAAAACGAAATATCAAGTGGAAACGATTTAAAAATGAAGTCGGTGGATGGCAAGTATAAAGAGAATTCAATGATCATAGTGGCTCACAAGATTGCTAAAATTCGCAACTTAGCTTAAAATTCGCTGAGGCACAACCCTCGCTAAGTTACGAAATTCCTCAAGCACTTAGCTTAAATATTTATACCATAATAAATTTTCCACCTCAAGATACTGAAATTCTCTCTATATACTTAAAATCACCGCTCATAGCGTAAAATGGTTGCCCTGTGTTTTTGATGTTTTGATTCCAAACGACCACGTTTTGATTATTTACCATTTTGCCCCTATTGTAATTACATATTTTAGGCATTTTTGGTATTTCACACAATTACATATTTTATGACTTTTGTAACCCTAACTTTGATTCACTTGTTCCATCGCAAATTCTTTCATTTTAGGCTCACTTTTCTCTTCTCTCTTTCTCTCTCATTTTTCAAATATCCAAACATACCTCGTGATGACAAACCAAGGTATGCTTACAAGTTCCCTTTTCAGCAGGGAGGGTCACCGGTGGGGTTTGGAGGTAGTTTTCATGCCCCTCACATCACACTCAGATGCAGAGCATTTAAGCTCCTCGCATCTCACCCCCAGGTTGAAAAACCTCCTAGATCCAACCTAGCCAATGTGTATTCGGGCAAGCCAGGTTACAAAGGATGCTTAATCTTAGATCCACCATTGTCCACTTAGTTGTCTCTATTAGTTGCCGTAGGTTGCCTCTTTTAGGCCATATATACACTGTAAGGGACTTGAATGCTTACTGAATGTCATATATCTTGAGGGAGTAATTTAGGTTCAAGTTTTAAGTCAAATCAAGGTCCGGTTTGGGAAACTAATTATAGGTCATTATCCTCACGCGGTGGAAACAAACCCGAGGGCATAAATACACCTTAAAACTAATCCAAAGGACTCCAAGACTTCATGAGTCTTCTTTCTAAATTTTCCTTTAATTTATATACCACAACCATCCAACCCACCTAAGTTTTTTTGAACAAAAACCCAAAATCCAAAGAGAAATACCATTCAACTCAACTCGCACTTCTCATTTCACGAAGAAACCCATCCCCGTGTTCGAATTCCTAGACCACTATATTGGCAAGAGCTTGACTACTGCAAGAGGAGGACCTAGGATACAAATTCTTGCTTGATTCCGGATCACCCTACTGTGGCACGAATCAAATGGCGCCGTTGTCGGGGATAGTCTTGTGCGAGATAAGAGGTTGTTGAACTAGATTCATATCACAAGTTTTGGTAAAATCTCATTCCTTTTGATTTCATCATTTTTTTCTTTCTTTCTCTTACGCTCACTGTGGATTTTTGAACTCTTCCAAGATATCTGGCTTTTCTTTACTTTGTTCTGTTAACCTAAACCCTTTGTTAGTTTCGTTGGTTGTTTTCCCGTTGATCAGAAGCAAAGTGAGCGCTTTATGCAAGTGGGATGTTACCAGTAGGCTTGAAAGGGTGATCGCCGTGACAGAACAAATAAATTGATCCTCACACACAAAGGTTCTCAAAATGGATCCTCCACAGAGTCAACAGCGCAGGGCCTAGTGGTGCCCACGTATATCGATCCATGAGGGATCACATACACCCACCCAGGGTGAGTGCACCCTCATGCATAATTCCTCCTACTAAGGAAGTGGCAGTGAAGCCTTACTTGGTGCCTCTACTCCCAACATTCCATGGCATGGAAAATGAAAACCCTTACAATCACATAAGGGAGTTTGAGGAAGTACGCCACTTTCAAAGAAGGTGCAATGGATATGAGCTCCCCGCTGAAAGCCTTCCACCGACCCTAAAAGGCAAGGCAAAAATTTGGCTAAATGCATGATAATAAGAAACTATAAGGAATTGGGGAGAGCGCAGGTGTGTTCCTAAAAATTCTTCGCTCACAAGACAAACAACTTGAAGAGGAAAATTTACATTATTTGCACTCATGATAACGAGAGGTTCTACCACTCGAGAGATTTATGGAGACTATCGCATGCCCACACCATGGGTTTGATACACGGATGCCGGTGGAATCATTTTATGATGGAATGTCCCCTTCCATGAAACAATTATTGGAAACTATGTGGAGGAGATTTCGAGCAAAACCTGATGAGGCAATGGACTTCCTCAATTATGTGGCCGAGACCTCCAAGGGCTGGGATGAGCCAAACCCAAGAGAAGCAGACATATTCAAGCCACCAGTGAACCAAAGAGGAGGCATGTATGCCCTCTCCGAAGATATGGAGCTGAAAGCTAAGGTATCTACCTTGGCTAGAAGATTGGAGGAATTAGAAAAGAAAAGTGGTCCACGAGGTGCAGGCAGCCACTCAAAGCCATGCACGGTGTCAAAAATCAAGCCAACCCGCGCCCACCGACTGTTCAGAGAATCCATGTCCAAACCCCCCATTCTGAGGATGCAAATGTAAAATAAACAAGCCGCAAAACAAATGCTCCATATGGCAAATACATACAACCCCAACTGAGCAGTCACCTAACCTTTCGGGAAACCTCAACCTCCTCGTGATACGCATTCTCAGAGCACACAAAGAAGAAAGATTCTACCACCACTAATAAAGATCAACAAGCACCCACCTCCTTCCCGTTGAGCATGCCATTTGAATCCGAAAGCAAGGTGTGGAAATTTTGTGGAGGGCAAAAAGGCATCAATGCTCGCTGAACAAATAAATTGAAAATGTAGAAAGTTTCTTGGAACAGAGAATGGATGGCCGGAAAGTAACCTTAACCAAGAATTGACACTTATGTGCATCCATAACAAGAATGGGAAATCGCAAAGAAGAGGCAGGAGGTTCCCTTCCTGCCCACTCCAAATCCAAGGAGTCCATGAACTCGAGCTATACCAGCGAACCTCCCCCAAAAAATGGATTAAGTCAAAGCCAGCCACATCTTAAGAAGTGGAAAAGAGGTTGATCAGCCAATGCCCAAGCCTATTGAGGAAACCAGAAAAGGGGAAGAATTGGAGCCATAACACATTTTCTTGAAGGAGGACTCAATGAAGCACTGCATGCCACCTCCATTTCCCCAAGCACTAAGAAGCAAGAAGAAGGCATCCTAGCAGGCAAGCATCCTAGAAGTCCTAAGGCAGGTGAAGGTCAACATACCCCTTTTAGACATCATCAAACAAGTCCCTGCCTATGCAAAGTTTTCAAAGATCTCTATACAATCAAAAGGTCATATTGACAAAAGGCATCGCTTAACTCGAACAAGTTAGCTCCATCATCCAATGCAAGACAATAGGAAATACAAGGATCCGTGGACCTCAATCATCTCGCTTAATACTGAGGAACCTCGTATCGACAAAGCACCATTAGACTCGGGTGCGTTGTCAACCTACTACCATACCGCGTATAGTGCCTAGGTTTCAGAGAGTTTAAAACTAACCAACATCACCCTATCCCCTACCGATCGCTCAAAGGAAAATACCAAAAGGGATAGTGGAGGATGTGTTGGTAAAAGTAGATAAGTACTACTATCCGGTGGATTTCGTGGTTCTCGACACAGAACCAGTGGCAGGGGGCACTAATCAAGTGCCCATTATATTGGGAAGGCCATTTCTGGCCACATCAAATGCCATTATCAATTGCCGGAATGGGGTCATGCAGCTCACATTTGGCAACATGACACTGGAGCTCAACATTTTCCACTTGAGCAACAAGCAAAAACTAGCTGAAGATGTGGGGAGCAAATCTGATGAAGTTTGCCTGAGTGGCACACGGGTAGGAAGGCATGATACTAACGAACAGCAGGAAGAATTAATGGAGAACAATGAAGCAGTTAATGAAGAATCCACCATTCCTCCTGCAACAGTCAGCCCACTACCACCAGAGACTAGATTGCCCAAAACAAAGGAGCTGAGCATGAAGGCACCTGCAGCACACCTTCGCACGCGAGGAGCTCCTCGACCCTCCCATCCAATGGCTACATTAATCGGGAGTGGTTCCTCAAGTAGAACCCGAGACCACTCCAAATTTTTGTTGAAATTTTTTACTTTATATTATTTAAGTCTTAATTTGGGTTTTTAGTGGTGCCACTACTTTCACCTATTTTCTTTTCAAATATTTTCATTTATAAGCTTATCTTATCAATTTTGGTTTTGAAATGCCATGAGTCGCAAGCAGTGGAGAATCTCATTTCCACCGTGATCAAGTAGCAGCAGCAAGTGTGTGCAATCGCTCAAATCCATGCCATTCCTCCCGGTCCAAACTGCTCGCTGCTTCATCTTCTATTCGAGGTTCCACATAGTTTTTGAAAAAGCCGATAATTTTGTGAAATATACCGCATAGAAATATACCATACGTTCACATTTTGTGACACTGCAAATCATTTTTGGCGCCTATATTTTGCGGAGCCACTCTGCCTTGAGTTAAAGAATTGAAGCCTCAGAGGTTGCTCTTAAAGGGAACAATTCCATGCATGAATTAGTTTTGCCAATCGAAGTTCCAAGATATTCAACCTTGAACTTCCCCCCTTTAGCTAATTCATAATACAAGGCGCACTAAAAAGAAATTACTAGGTTTAAGTTTATATCTCTTTCTCATTTTGCAAAATGGCCTTTTAGATTTGCTGGATGTACCCATAATAGGTTTGTGTTACCCACAAATGAAGGCACAATGTAGTCTTCCAAAATGAAAAAGAAAGAAAAAAGAAAAAAAAAAAGAAAAAGAAGAAAAGAAGAATAAAAGTCATAACGTCTTGTTTTGAAACCTAACGCAGCCCGAGGGGTATATATAAAGCTTCCAAAGCCCGATGCCCTAAACCTTAATTGGTTGGGAGTCATCAATTTAGTGTTCGAGGGTGGATGGGTAGAGTTTAGTGAGTCAGCACTCGTCATTCGAGTCCGGTGAAGCCTCGCAGTAGCTCAGGGTCAAGGGATCCTTTTCGCTTCGATGCCCTAAACCTTAATCGGGCCGAGCCATCGCGGACTCGCACGGACTTATTAAGTCGAAGCCTCGTATTGCACCCTACAATACAATCAAGGAAAGAAATAAGAGTGTAGCTATCCTATTTAGGTCGGGCCAATGCTTAAGGCCAAGCAGTGAGCTATAGTCGGGGAGAGAATAGCTTTCAGAACTTATCGCCCAAGCCAGTTACCTTAACAATTAGATTTTCGTGGTTCAGGTTGACTTCCTTGAACCGATGTCGCCCTAAACTTGTTCTTATATGACAATTGTTCTCATGATTTGCCAGACATGGTTCAAATTGTTCCTTGCTCAAGGTATACACACTTTTTGAACAATATACACTTTTTGTGAAAACACAAAGATTCATACCCTTTTTGTTTTTAGTATCATAAGGGACTATAACGCGGTCGGTTAGGGGGTGTTATTAGTGCCCAAAAAGTGCTATTTTGAACCCTATTTAAAATAGGTTTTGAGTGCTTTTTGCGCACTAATCATATGAATTGAGCCAATTTTCATGTGCATGTCCACTTAGTACTACTAATTTGGTTTCGAGATTGTTTCGGGGTAGTTTTCAAGTCTGGGAACTTCAATGCCAGTTCACAGTCAGACAGCTTCAATGCGAATTCCCTGGATTTCAACAACCCAAAATGAGGAAATATCATGGAAATGACGAAAAATGAAGTCGGGCGGATGGCAAAGTGGCAGCAGGAATTTTGGCTATGATTGCGGTACTGGCTAAGATTGCGAAAATTTCGCAATCTTAGCTGGGGTACTCTCGCTGACACAAATTTTCGCTGCTAAATAAATTTCGCTAGCTTAGCGAAAATTACTGTTCATAGCTAAATTTTCCAATTTCGCTATGCCTTTAAATTTTCTATATATAGCGAAATTCACTGCTCATACGTAAAAATGGTCGCCTGTGTTTTTTGATGTTTTTGATTCCAAAACGACCATATGTTTTGATTATTTACCATTTTGTCCCTATTGTAATTACATATTTTAGGCATTTTGGTATTTCACACAATTGGGCTATATAAGCCACCTTATGACTTTGTAACCCTAACTTGATTCACTATGAAATGCACGCAGCCTTTTCATTTTAAGTTTCACTTTTCTCTTCTCTCTTCTCTCATTTTCTAAGAACTAAACATACCTCGTGATGACAAACCAAGGTATGCTTAGCTAAAACCCTTTCAAGAGGAGGGCCAACAAAGCGGGGGTTCGAGGTAAGTTTTCATGCCCTCTCATTTATCACATCGCATTTATGAGCATTTAAGCTCCTCGCATCTCACTCTAGGTTGAAACTCCTAGATCCAGCGCCTACTAATGTGTATTCGCAAGTTGAGGGGTTACAAAGGATGCATAATCTTAGATCCACTGTCATCCACTTAGTTGTCTCTTATTAGTTGTTGCAAGTTGCCTCTTTTAAGCCATATATACACTGTAAGGGACTTGAATGCTTACTGAATGTCATATCTCTTGAGGGAGTAGTTTAGGTTCCAGTTCTTAGCAATCAAGGTCCGGTTTGGGGAAACGACTATAGGTCATTATCCCCAACGCGAGGAAACAAACCCGAGGGCATGAATACACCTTAAAAATCCAATCCAGTGACCTAAGACTTCAAGGAGTCTTCTTTTCTAAATTTTCCTTTAATTTATATGCAGTTTACAACCATCCAACCCACTGTTTTTGAACAAAACCCAAAATCCAAAGAGAAATACCATTTTCAACTCAACTCCGCACTTCATTTCACTAAGAAAACTCCATCCCCATGTTCAATTCTAGACCACTATACCGCAAAGAGGAACTTAAGATACAAATTTCCTGTTGATTCCCGGATCACCCTACTATGCACTGGTAATTAGGTCCTAGTGCACTCCTGCTACCTTCGCTTCCTAGGCACTCCAGTGTTCGTCAGATTGCCTAGTTACCAAGCGTAAGCACCGGGTGCCATACCTTTACATTACCCCTAGGAGTCGGGTCACTCTTCAATGTCCTATGAGGCAAAATTTACAAAGCGGGTCGGTCCTCAGCTGAGGATTCGAATTTCTAAATTACTATGTCACTAGGTTCGTTAACGAGGGTGACGCCGATCGGTTCGGCACCATTTGTTAGAACCGTTCTTTCATTAAAGAAAAGGGTTTCTACCACCCTGATGATTTTTTCCGCAAGACGATTGCGGCCAAGGGATGGCGAGCACTTTGCCAACCACCTCATCCAGCTGCGATAAGTGTGGTGCGAGAATTCTACACCAACTTCGCCTCCCACGAGTCAAGAAAGTTCAGGAGGCGAGTCGGGTCGACTTCAGCTATGAGTCGATCAATCACTATTATGATCTGCCCATGTCCCTGAGCCGCTTTGATCGACTCACGAAAGCACCCCGACTACCCCGAGGTCATCTCGTGTTGACTAATGGGGCGCGAGTGGAAACTAAAATCGGGTGGAGGGTCATGCAATTCACTTCAAGGCCAAACATTTGGTCTTTATTCCTAAGGTCTAGCATCACTTCATCACGTCGTGTCTCATTCCGACGACGAACGTGTGTGAAGTGACAGCCAAGCGTGCCCTGCTCAACTACTCCATCATTCAGGATATTCCTTTTGATGTTGGGCAGGTTATAGAGGATGCTATCCTCCATAACCGGGACGCTAAAATGAATTTGGGGCACCCTTTCCTCATCTATGGCTTATGAAAACGAGCCGGGGTGCCCCTCGATGACAATGAGGCGTGGTTACACCCCATGTGCGCCATATAAGTCAAGCGACAAACCGGCGTACCACAACCCGAGGCTCACGACCCTGGCCATGAGCTCCTCAGACGAGGACGAGCTTCATGACCACTACAAAGCCGCTTTTGGACTCCTCGGGCGATCCCCAGTGGGGACATCGCGCTCCCGTCCATCCTCCTCCACCACCACCACAAACATTCACTGAGGCAACTCCTCCAAATTTCACACCCGACTCTCGAGACCCAAAGGTTTCCCCACTCGAGCGCTTGATGCTTTATGTGACGAGACCCGTGGAGCACCCGAGTCCCCATCACACAAGATATGGAGGCGCGCTCGCACCGATATAAGGCATGCTTGTCACAATCAGCCACTATTCTTCACAGCCAGCTAGCCCCTCCACACCTACCGGGCGCAGATTCTTTCATTTCACCAGCCACCACCGCCACCACCGCAACGTACGATCACTGGGGTTATCTCTCACCCTCTATCGCATTTTATTACCAAGTGAGGACACCGGGTATTTTTGTTCGGGGTATGTTTGGTGATCGAAGTTTTCTTGATTAGTTTATGTTTTGTTTGCATTTATGCATATTAGTACATTTCGCTTAGTTTTATTTACACTTGTTATCTTAGGATGTTTAGTTTTGTGTTTAGTCATGTTTTTGTGTTTTAGGTATGTCATATACATGTGTAGGTGTCGTGTCTAGGAACTGTGTTTCTCAGATATGCTTTAGAGTAGGAAATTTTTGTTTCTGTATCACACTGCGGCCACAAAGAAAGGCTGTATCGATCGCTTCAATGTTAGGAATTAGGCTGAATAGGAGGGAGGCATAGTGAATCACTTCTAAGTTAAGAAACCATTGAACGAGCCATCACACTACACAATAAATGATTCAGTTATGCATAGTGCCGAGCCCAACTACTATATTCAACAAACCCCGGGAGTCTCTAAATACCAAAGAGACGGGGACACCGTGAATAAAGAGGATTGCCTTCGGTGCCCCAAAATGAAAATTAAAAAAAAATATATATATATATATATATATATACACACACATATAGAGATAGAATAAGCGGATCTTCCAATCTAATCCCTGCACAAACCGAGGGGCCTTTCAAAGCCTAATGCCCCAACCAACCGGGCCGGAGTCATCACTCACCGCCCGCCACAGGGGACATAAGATGAAGTTTCCTACACCCATAGGGCCCTTAGGTTTAGTTGAGTGTTCGGGGTGACGTTCGAGGGGAACTGAATGCTCGGTGCCCTTAACCAACTGGTGGGGAGTCACCAACTAATCCCCGCTACATGGACACTTAACATAAACTTATGGGCACTAGTTTTGTTCTATGTAATGAGTAGATATATTAGATATTGCAAACTGAAGCTCTTAATCTTTTGTAGTTAGATTTTCCTTACTAGGAGAGTTGAACTCAAGTTCGGGGGCGTCTAACTTAAGTATCCACCGAGGTCATTTCTATACGCACATAGGATCACTGGGAAAGGCCATTGAATATATCAACAGACACTCGCCATTTCACCGAGTTCAACCTAGTTCTTTTCGAAATTCGAACACCTTGCTAATCCCGTGGAACTTCAAATAGAATCCAAGCAGAGGTGTGAGTCAAGATAATTTGATTCTCTCTATCAAGATTGGCAACATGATCTTCGTGGTTAGGATTATAGTACATGCTGTGTGTGTTAGGTTTAGAGCCGTCTGCCGGGGACAAGCAAGAAACTAAGCTCAGTGATGAGTGCCTAAAACACTTAGATTATACCCGCGTCAATCTTACGTTTTCGCGCTTATTTTATATTTAAATACGTAGTTTTTGTGGCTGGATACCCGCTCTGGTGATCGTGTATGCAGTGCAATTGCGCGAAAAGGGCAAATTGAAGCAATTTTGGAATACAGAGGCAAACAGATAAGGATGGTCGAATAATGAGACGCCCCAACGGGCCGCGACGTCAGTCAACCAATATAAAAGTCAACAATCTGGAACGCTATGACGCCAAGGCGAAGCCCTCGCTTTTCTCATCATTAAAAGCAAATGGAGGCGCGGAATTGGAGGCATCAGGAATCATACGAACGAGGCAATGTAACCGCAGCAATAGAGTGGGACATCGCTTCAAGAGCCCGCGGATTTGTATTTTTCTTTGTTTCGATAATGAAGAACTGGATGTTTATTATATCGGATATTGATATTTTCCTATTCATGATGTTCTAGATCTATACTTAGGGTATTGTTGAACCCTGTCACATTTGAATGGATTAAAGTTTATTAATTTATATTATTCATTGACTTATGATTTATTATCATCCGCTTACATCTGTGAATCGGGACATAATGCATTGCTCACAACATTAGCATGACTATACTAGAGATCCGAGATTTGAGAGATGAGGATACCTGTGTGGACATGAGTAGAGCACTTTGGCTGATTCGGTGAACAGATATTCCGATCCCGAAGGTGGCGCTTAAGGTTAGAACATTTTAAGTATTTCGGAGTACCGAGTTTGTGCAGAGATACACTCAATTTAGCGAGATAAAGCGCAATACACCTCGAGAGGGTATTTCGTAAGCAAGATCACCTTTGCCATTAATAAATCATAAATAAATCGACTAATATCATCTTAAGAAATAATCCATCAGTGGTGTGGGGAGATATAGCCTTAGTTCCATTACATAGTAATTCATTCAGATCAATTATTTATTTTACTTTCTTATTACTAGTAACCTTATACACAATACGTACATCCGCATAATATTTTGAAAGTAAATCTCGTAGTCAATTCACCTATCCCCTCGTGGATCGATATTATCCGCACTATCAAGACACCAGACACTGAGGCGACGTGTGCACTTGCGCACATAGGCGTACATTTATACACACCACGCTTTCGGCCTATCAACGTGGAAGCATTTTCAAATGGGAGGCCCATAAACATTTACATTTCACAAAATGCAATTACAATGAAGGCATTCTATGCCTTTTAAAATGGTATACAAAACAAAACATTAATTCAGAGTTCAACTATTTTGTTTACAAAATATCCCATGTTTAAAAAGGAAATGATATGCATATGGCGGGGTATATACTTATACGCCCGCAACTCGCTTTTATGACTCAAGGCTTCATGATCTTGTCTTCCTTCTCGTCTACTCGAAACCTGCGCATAGATAAAACTACACGCTAAGCATTTTCATGCTTAGTGATTCTATACAGTTTTATTCCAATATTCAATTTAACTTGACATGCATTTTAACATTAAACCATGCCTATTATATTTGCATATACTCATACTATTCATTTTCGCATGCTTTCATTTTATAACCATTTATTATATCACAACATGCAATTTCAATGCAACAATTCAATTCGCAATTCAATTTATGAGATTTAGGCATATACATAAAATCCCATTTACACTCGTCAATGTTGGTTATTTCCCTTTCGACTATTCAAATCACATTTACGACGGATTCGCTTTGATGAATCCCGTCTTATCATCATTCAAGAATGTGCTTACACATTTAATACCGGTTCCCATCATGACGAGATGTCGCTTCGCGCACCTCGACATGTGGTATCACTTAAATTCCACACGCCCATCATGACCTGATGCCAATTGCGACATTCGCACGGACATTTCTTCAATGCCATACGTCATCATGACGGATGCCGATTGGTGCATCCCGCCAAGTGGGACATTGGACAAATTTCAGGGTGCCTTCGTGACGGATGTCGATTGGTGCACCCCGTCATGCGGTTCTTTCAGTATATTGATTCAATTCAAGATGTCGAAATCGACCTCAATTCGCTGATTATCTGACGACATTCACATTCATCTCGCTTTTCAAATATCACATTTCACCTATATTCACTTGTATTATCTTTCAAAGATATACTCAATCTATGTACTCATTTCATATACTCATTCATGTACTCATTTTATATTTACTTGGTAAACTACCAAAAAAAACTTGAAATAAGAATAGAGTCAGAGAACAAACATGAAAAAACATGAAACGAGGAATAGAAGTCGGTAGAAAAAATCAAAAATCTTTGCCCTTTGGTTCAAGTCCTCGGAGTCTCAATCTCAGTTTGGGTTTCCCTCCTCATCAGCCCCTATTCCAAACCCATTAAAGAACAATATTATTTGTGCGTGCTAGTGGCTTTGGTTAGGGATTGATTGGAGTTTAAATATTTATTCCAATTTCAACAAGCTATATATGGATTCTTGACTCAATGTTCTTCCATAGAGTCCAAGAACACCTGGAAACGGAGTTCGATCGGCTGAGTTATGACCTTCCGAAGTTGTAGGTCATAATGCGTAGTCACACTGGTCGAGCCGACCGAACCGACCGAGCTGATCTGACCTCGAACTCGCTCGACACCTCGGTCTGACATCTCTATCCTCCTCAGGCATATGAATGAATTCTTGACTCAATGGGTCGCATAGAGTCCAATAACACCTGAACAGAAGTTCTGACGTAAGAAGTTATGACTCAAGTCGAGGTCATAATTAGTCACACCTACCGAGTCGACCTCGAAATGACTGAGTTGACTCCGACCTCGTGAACCAAACCGACACCCTCGTTCGAACATCTACCATCCTCTCAGGCATATGAATGAATTTTGACCCAATGGGCCTATAGAGTCCTGAACACCCAAATGTATTCGGACGGCTGAGTTATGACCTTCCGGTCGGGAGGTCACGAGTCACACCCAACCGAGCCGACTCGAACTCAACGACCGACTCCGATCTCGTAAACTCGCTTTGACACCCGCCCGACATATTATATCCTCCTCAGGAAAATGAATGAATTCTTGACTCAATGGGCTTTTGATGAGTGCAAAACTCATCTATGTTTTGAGTTCATTTCACATGTTATTCTGTACATTTTATATCCATATTCAGGGAAAACTCATAAAATTTCCTCTAAACTTGGTTTTGTAGGATTATTGATGAAAAGCAAGTGATTTGGAAATAAATGAGCAATATATTTCAAAAGAAGAGTCAACCGAGAGTATCATAAAGGCCATAATCGGAAAGATGAATTTTTATGTACCATATAGAACAAACAAACGGTTCAAATTCCTCATGGTTGCATTTCCTCCTACATTCAAAGATCTTTCCTAACGAGTACCACACGCCCAAACCGAAGTTAAAACGGGTTAAGGCTGGGCCCCGACAAGTCGAGAAGAAAACCTGGTCAGTCTGCAAACTCGTCGCGACCGTAGAATCGTGTAGCCACTGCATCCTGGTCGCGACTCCAAAAAAATTCTGTGGCGCACCAGTTTGTCGCTTTGCGACCAAAACGCTGCGTAAAACCCAAAAAGGCCAGGAAGTGATATTTTCACCTATTTTAAAGGCTATTTCACCCTGGGGACTATATATGTACTGTTTTCTAGGTAAATAGAAATGGAACACTGAGAACCTCTTTCATGGGGTTTCTCTATCTAAACTGCCCATTTTTCCAATTTTTCTACAGATTTTGATTTTTTTTTGTAGATC
The DNA here is from genome assembly GCA_016808115.1 of Tetrastigma voinierianum. NCBI lineage: Eukaryota > Viridiplantae > Streptophyta > Magnoliopsida > Vitales > Vitaceae > Tetrastigma > Tetrastigma voinierianum. Next base: position 282,646 of record JAEQBH010001169.1, on the reverse strand, counting down.
TTAGAGTATTTTTTTAGCATATTTTCTTTGTAATGAAGAGATTTCGGTGCTGTATAACAGAGATTCCGATTTCACTAAGGTTCATAAAGATTGAAGCTAAACTGATTTTCTCTCTCATGGGTTTTCTTCTCCTAAACCGCCCATTTTCTTAGTTTTTGCCGCATTTTATTTTTAATAGATCTTAAAGTAGTTTTTATTGGTTATTTTTTTATTTTTATTGAAGAGATTTTTGTCAGACTCAAATATTCAATTATTTACTGGTTGAGAAGTAAGATTTAAGCTCAAACTGATTTTTCTCTTCTTTCTCACTTGATTTCTTTTTTCATTTTCTTATTATTTGATTGGTGATGATTGGAATCCAAAGAATGGAACATTAAACACCCTGTGGTTGTGGGATTAATTGTTGAACATTCAGATTTGTAGTTTCTCAGTTATTTTGTGGGTTTGAATACTAAAGTTATATAATTGGTATTATTCATATAATGCACTGTTTGGAATATTAGTAGCTTATACCCAAAAAAGAGTTGTAGCTTTGCTCTGATTTCTAGGAGGCCCTCTGAGTGACACAGAGATGGAGATTCCTATATAAAGAGCTTAACTAGGGTATGTTAGACTAATATCTTGGAACTACCGAACTCAAAATGATTGATAGGGATCACTAATTTACCATGGTGTGAGGATTAATTAGATGATGCATCACTTAGCTGATCGAGGTTTCTCCTTAGGTCCGATGAAAGGATTCATCCTATGTTAGCAAAGATCTAATAAGGAGACATAGAAAATTTATTAGATTTGAAGGATCTAGATACTAATTACATTAGAGAAGGTCATGATTATCCCTGCCTTATGGGGTAAGAATTCTTCGCCTACGAAATGGTTGTAAAGTATTGAAAGAAAAAACAATCAAATCTTTAAAGAGTGCCAAATTTTACAAGTATTATTTAGACCCATTTGTCCCGAAAAGGAATAGGATCTCTAACTAGTGAAATGTATGGTATGGAGAAATCCAGCTATAATACATTGCTCTTAGACAAATCTAGTATCTAACTTACAATTGTTGCGCTTTCATGAAATGCAAACCGTTTTTGTAAATAATTATCCCCATCCCTAAAGTGACTCTCTCTTCATACCTTTGTAATTAAGTAGTTGTTTATTCGTAGATTTCAGATTAGTTTAAATCAGTTTTTATTTCAATTAAATCGGGTTTTATTCCACATCCTATTTGATCGCCTAAATAAAGGAAGAGCCCTTGTAATAAAGTATGAAATCTAAATTATAGATAACCCAATCCTCATGGGCATCGATATCCTAATTTGTGAGTCCACTTTATTACTTGTATGACTATAAGACCATGAAGGTCGAGTGTTGTATTACTTTTTATTTCTGCTGAGTACACTTACTTTTGTTTCAAATTAGTTTTTGAGTATTTACCATATCTACCCCTTCGCCATATTTTCACATATACATCATTTCATTCTTTACAAGTTTTTTGCGCCATGTTTCTGGATTACGGTTCACTTTCTCCTCATCGAAGTTACATTTTGGAAGAACGAGTAATTTGCTAATTTAGGCAATTTTTATTTTTATTTTTATCTTTTTGGTTGTGATTTTTTTCTTTTTTTTATCATTTTGAAGGTCATAATTTCCATAGAGTCTAAGAACACCCGAAACGGAGTTCGAACAAAGGAGTTATGACCTTCCAAAGTTGGAGGTCATACGTAGTCACACCCAGCCGAGCTGACTTGAGCTGACTGAGCTGACCTGACCTTGGTAAACTCAGTATGACACCTAGTTCTGACATATTATATCCTTCTAAGGCATATGAATGAATTGCTGACTCAATGGGCTTTCCATAGAGTTCAAGAACACCCAAAACGGAGTTCGGACGAAGGAGTTATGATCTTCCGAAGTTGAAGGTCATACGCAGTCACACCCAGCTGAGCTGACCTGTTCTGACTAAGCTGACCTAACCTCGGTAAACTCGAACCGACACCCTCGGGTCTGAAACTTATATCCCTCCTCGCACATACGAATCCTGATTCTCGACCAACGGGCTTTCCATGTAGTCCAAGAACACCCGAACCTGAGTTCGGACGAAGGAGTTATGACCCGGTTGGAGGTCATACGTAGTAACACTCCAAATTTCAGCCGACCTGAACTGACCCAGCCCGAGCTGACCTCCGCTAAATGACCCTACAAGTCGACCTCCGCCGACCTCTACAGCCGAATTCCTCTACCGACTCTCTCAGCCGACCCCAAGAGCGACCATAACTTGGTCTACAGAGGTCCGAATTGAGAAATTCAAAAGCCTAAAATCAAGTTTATTGATGTGGATACAATTTACCATAAGGACTCATTTCCAAAATCCCTTCACTTCGTACCCACAAATCAGCTCTAAGGTCCAGCTAGGTTACCTGAACTGGCAGAACTGACCTGACTTGGCCGAGCTGAGCTGACCTCGGTAAAAGGACCATAACTTAGTCTAAAGAAGTCCAAATTGAGAAATTCAAAAGCCTAACATCAAATTCATTGATGTGGCTACAATTGACCAGAAGGACTCACTATCAAATTACCTTTATTTATTACCCAAAAATCAGCTCTCCCATATCCCATTTAATGCGCACTAACACAATGTGGCGCCCCATGGTTTAAAAATACAACCAAACATTTCCCTGGGCTGCTAAGATAACCATCACACAACCCTTAAAGGTAGAAAATAACCAAAGCAGGAGAAGACTCACCTCCCGGGTGTTTGTCAAACTCCGATTCCAGCCTCTACTTGCACCTTGTCACGAGGAAGGACTTTCCTCTCGCTTTCACCAAAGGCCTATGAACCAATCGCTGAAAATCTGCAGAGAAGGTAGAGCCCCTTTCTAACTCTCCCTTTTCTCCTGCTTTTCCTTTCTTTTGATCACTTCAATCGTATCTAAAAGGAGGAAGCTTCTCTCTCTTCCTACATGCCACATGCCCCTCTCCTTGATTTTTTTTTCTTTATTTCTTTTTGTATTTAGGTCCCTCCATTTCTCTATTATTCTTCATTTAAGTCTCTCCATTTTCCCCCTTACTCATTTATTTCTCCTAATTTCAATTTAGACATCTAAACTTATTAAAAATTGACTCTTAGGTTCCCATTTTACAATTTACATGAGTTTTCTTTTTCACTGGGTTTATTTCCTGAGATTCAATATTCATCTAATACCCTGTAAAGTACCTAAGTTGGTTCACTATACTGAATATATATAATAACTTTTATTATAAAATTCTAGGCATTTTGGGGTGTTGCGCTTGTTACAAAAGTAGAACCTATCATCGATAATTTCTTTCTGGGAACTCAATCTAGAGAAAATGTTCTCCTTCGTGAATGGCCGTGATGGTCACCGCCTCCGCACGGGTAATCGCTTCAACCCACTTGGACACGTAGTCCACCCCCACAAGGATGTAGGCATAGCCGAAGGAAGTAGGAAATGGCCCTATGAAGTCGATGCCCCATACATCAAACAATTCAACTACTAAAATGGGGTTCAAGGGCATCATGTGACGACGGGAGATCTTTTCTAGTCTTTGGCACTTATCACACTGCTTGCACATGGTGTAGGCATTCTTAAACAATGATGGCCAATAAAATCCCAAATGCAGCACTTTCGTGGTTGTTTTCTATGAAGCGAAATGCCCTCCACATGCATTATCATGGCAATGGCTGAGAATTCCCTCCTGTTCTTATTCCGGCACACATTTCCTTATTATCTGATCAGCACAATACTTGAACAAATACAAGCCTCCCAATAGTAATGAATGAACTCCTTTGCATGGAAGAACTGTCCCGTGATGTCCACTCCAATCGTAACTCTTCCGTTGTGTGGCTACAATGTGACATACCATGGTGCTATACTCATCGTAGATAGAGATTCCTCGTGAGTTCATCAAATATAGAGGGTCAGGGGTATCAGGTGCTATGGTTAACTGAGAGATGATCGACAACAACGTTCTCCACACCCTTCTTATCTCTAACTGAGATTGAACTCTGCAAGAATAGAAACCCATCTAATGAGTCGAGTCGAATTCGTTTTGTGAGTAGATATTTCAATGCTGAATGATCTGTGAAGATTACAATATCTGACCCAATCAAATAAGATCGGAACTTATCTAAAGCATAGACTACCGCTACCAATTCTTTCTCCATAGTATTGAAGTTTCCTTGAGCTTCATTTAAAGTTTCACAGATAATACACTCACATACGGTTTTCCTCTACTGCCCGAGAACCAGCCTGACAAAGAAGGTCACTAGCATCACACATTACTCAAAAGGTGCTGGGCCAAGGCTCTCACAATAGGTGTTGTAGTCAAATATGCCTTAAGCTCCTCGAACTTTTGTTGGCATTCTGCATCCCATTGAAACTTTGCATATTTTTCAAGGAGCTTGTAGAGTGGCTTAGCTATTTTCGAGAAGTCTTGGATGAACCTGCAATAGAATCCTTCATGTCTCAAGAATTGCCGCACTGTCTTCACATTAGTAGGAGATGGCAATTTCGAGATCAATTCTACCTTGGCCTTATCCACTTCAATTCCCCTCTCGGAAATTATGTGCCCCAACACTATGCCCTAATTTACCATAAAATGGCACTTTTCCCAGTTTAGTACTAGGTTATTTTCAATGCATCTGTGGAGGACAGTTTCCAAATGGATGAGGCATTCATCGAAGCTTTCCCCGTAAAATGTTATGTCGTCCATATAAACCTCTCCATACGCCTCTCCACCATATCGCTGGAAATACTGGAGCATACAACTCAAAAGTGGTCGGGGCATTGCATAGACCGAAGGGCATCCTTCTATAGGCATACGCACTAAAAAGCGGCAAGTGAAAGTGGTATTTTCTCGATCATCTACAAATGATCTCGATCCGAAATAGCCAATACTCCATCTAAGAAGCAAAAAGATAGCGATGACCTCGATACTCTCTAGGAGCCGACCATAAAGGTAAGGAGCGATCCTTTCGCCACCATTCAAATCTCTATAGTCGCATGCATACCTCCATCCCGTAGCAAGCTCCGTGGGCATTTCTCTCCTTTCTCATCGAGACCGGCAGAAAACCCCTGATTTGGGTACTACTCTATTGGACTACACCAAGAGCTATTGACATGGGGTATATGATGCCTAATTTTGTAGTAATTTCAACACTTCCACTGCATTCACCTCTCGTATATGTGATTCAGCCTCCTTCCGTGGTCAGTCGAACCGCTCGATTCCTCTTCTAAGTGTGATATGATGGGTGCATACGATCAAGTTGATGCCTTTCAAATCTGAGATCTTCCATCCGATCACAGCTTTGTTCCTAAGGAGGATTTGAAGCAACTAACCTCCTGTTGATTGCTCAATAGTGAAGAAAATCACCACTGACAATGCATTTTTCTCCCAAAATGCATATATTTCAACTAATAGTGTGGGCTTAAGATCTAGCCATTGAGGGCTACGTTCCTCACTTCCAGCTAGTAGGGGTACCTCAACCTTTCTTTCCATTGCCCATGGAGCGTGACGAGCCAAGAGGATGATCCTAATCAACAATATTTATATCCTAAATTCTCCTACCGTAGCAAAGCTACTCAAAGATAATGCTCTGGTGGTCGAACTCAAGGATGGATTTTCAGGCCAAATGACTAACAGTGAGGTTTAAAATGGTGAATTTCAATCTGGATTTTTAGGTTTGGTAAAACAGGGATTGGTTATTCACAAAAGGAAAATAAATAAGAAAAAAATGTAAAATAGAACCCCTGAAGTTCGCCACCGGTTTAGGCTTAAGGCAACTAACATGTCCCTGTCTTTTTCTCATCGGGGAGCATGACATATAGTCATTTCCCGAACCGGATCTTCATTTAGCTTTAACAACTAAACCCTATGATTTTCCCTTTTGAAAGATGGAATTTTATTAGGCACAAATGTCCCTAGCAGTGAAAACACATCTCAAAAGCACTACCCCACAATAACTAATAGGAGACAACTAACTGGGCATCAGTGGATCTAATGAAAGTATCCACTGAGCCCAAAAAGCTTGCCAAATACACATTAAGGAGAGCATGCTTAAGAGACTTTAACCTAAGGTGAGAAGTGTTGACTGGACCATATGATGTATACAAATTTATGACGTTATCACTAAAGGACTATTATCTAATCCCCGGAAAAACGGCGCCATAAAACTTGTTGACTATGATCTATAAATCATATGGATCAAATGCTTTATTCAAATTTATGACTTATTACCCAAGGATTATTATCTAGTCCTCTGAATAAACCATAAAACTTGAGTGTGGGTTTCTTTATCTATAGTGTTGATTAAAATTTTTCATAAAGAGTAAACCATTTTCTTTGTGGTTTTGATCCAATATACTGCAAGTGCACAGATCGAACAAGTAGTAAATTGGATTTGGTGCTCGATATCGATCCTGCACAGAGATCTCAAGTAAATCTTTTCACCAACTACCCTAACTACTTAAGCTCCATACTATTTGACGATAATACGATAATGGGATTTTTCTTGAAAGCTTGAAAAGAATGATGTAAAAGAAAAATGAATGAATAACAAATGAATCACATTGAAATATTAAAATAACAAATTTAGATCGAATAGCTATCTCTAAAGAAAACATTGAATAATCAAGCCATCAGAAGAATCAATTCCTACAACCAGACCGTAACTTTGCCTCGAACTACGATTTTTAATTACCAAAGGATTAAGATAATGCCTGACCCGATCTCTCCAAACCACACCGCTCATCATTTCACCTTTAACCGCTTTCTCTCTAAATCACAGAGGGTGAGATAACTACTTTTAAATCTAGTAGCCTCTGTTTCCGGGTATTTTTCTTCAATATCATACTCCACAACATGGACCGTAAACCCGAGCCCTTCAATATAGTCATTGCAGGTTTGCACTAAACTGGCCTCTCATCCTCAAAATTAGAACAGCCTTACTCTTTCATCGGGATAGATCCGCTTAACACGGATCGAATTCACTATTCAACTGAGGTGAACTCTCTCGCATACCTCAAATTACAACCAACCAACCCACTCTGCTACAAGTGAAAAGAGGATGTATTGATTTAAATATACAGAGCACATTAGATCAACAATATAAGGTTCAAATACCTTCCCAAAATTGTTCCTAACTCTCAGGAATGCCTTCTCTGTGTCACTCAGAGAGCCTCCTGGAAATCAGAGTTGAAACAACCTCAAGTACGGGTATGGGTGAGACCGACATCGGGATCAATTCCAAGAAACAAGCAAAACCATCAGTCGATGAATATTCAACAACATAATGAATAAATATCAGAGGGAAAGATAACTTCGATGCCAATAACGCCAATTCAATGGAAGTCGGGTTTCTAAATTATCGATTATACCTGACATTGTCATTTAACAAGAAAAACTATCAGAATCTGGAACTGTGTTCAAATTCAAATTTGTCCGAATTCAAACAACTGGGATAAGCACTTTAAGAAATATAAATCTGCATTCAGCTAAATCCTTTACAGCTAACGTTCAAATCCAAATTAGAACGAAATACAAACTAATCTAATCTAAAATAAATGGAAAGAAAACGAAAACAAAAGAAAAGAAAGAAAAGAAAAAGAAAAATAAAAATAGCTGTGGAGCCTCTTTCAAAGAACCCGCATCTCTTCAAGTCGCCAAGAGCCGCGCTTTCTGGTAGCACTTTCGTATTTATGTGGTTCCAAGTTGGGCCCTAATTTCGACATGCATCACTTTATTTAGCCGGGCCTAGTAAAGCCGACATCGCCGCGACATCGAGCCCTCGCGACTGCTCTTGTCGCAGTCCTCGTCGCAGGAGCCTCTATGTGGTTGCTACGCTCCAAGTGAAAGTGGCAGTGAGCTCTCCATGACCTTGTCGCCACCTCTCATTGAAACTCACGCACCCATCGACGCTATGTAATTCTTCCTCGGGTTCATGCGTCATGTCGCGATACCGCGTTGTCGCCACCATTCCAAGACAATTGCTGTCGCGGACAACTCGATGTCGCTGACCTCACGCTCAGATGATGTCGCGGCCAACCAGGTGTTGTCGCCACCTTATCTTCTCGCGGTAGGAATCATTGTCGGCCAAACTTCTCCTTGCAAACCGATGTCGCGACCGCTTCGCAGGCGGTCGGCGTCGCGACCGACCCGCATGTCGCGACATCGTTTCTTCTTCTTCAATTTCCTCGGGTTGTTTAACTTTCGGTGTTTCTTTCACTCCAGCTCATTTGCCAATTAAGATTCATTTATGACTGAGTTCCACCATGTAACTCGAATACGCATTTTGATCATTGCTTAGCAACATTCGTCCTTTCCCATCCTTATGTGTCGCTTCACGCCCACCTCGCTTCATCCCATTATATTAGTTCCGTCTCGTCACATTCTCGTTTTATTGCAATTTCTCGGCTTGGGATTTCCTCACGCACATAAATTTCTGGTGAAGTTTATTCCCGATTCCGCATATAAATCAGCGAGGTACTAACTTAAAATGGACTGGAATGGGGATGACTTTAAGCTCATCAAACTCCCTTAAAACTTAAAATTTTGCTCGTCTTGCTAAAGAAAGAAAAAGATTTGTTTGTCCTCAAAACAAAGGACATTTTTCATGTATTTTGCGCTTGCAATCCAATTTAATCGAAAGACTAGAAATCAGACTTTTCCTCACGTGTATTCAGCCTTCAAGTCCGTATCAAGATTAGTTTCTTTACTCAATCGTGTACATAACGAAATTGTTGAATTTGTTTTATAAACAAAGAAGGTCAATTGATCCCGCTAAAGAGTAAGTTGGTTTCTTTCTCATTTCCTTAATGAGTCAATTAACCTTAGAGGATGTTCACCGTTTGATCTTTTCCGATTTTCCAAATTCCATAGCTCAGGGTTCATACTGGACTTCCACTAATATAAGTTATTACAACCTTCAAGATCAATCAGGTCTTTTGGGTTGTAATGTTAGGCTTGGGTAAGGGGTAGGATGGATGGGATTTTTAGGTTAAGATTACCAATACCCTTTTCCTTTTCACTCACATATTGCCCCTTTTCTCCTTGTAGCTCAATAAACTCCAAACTTCGTTCGGGATTACACATTGATTTTCTTCTCTATTCGGGACCGTATGTTCCCATTTCATTCACATAATCCAAATTGGGAATTTTTTTTTCTTTTTCTATCGCCATTCGTGAATAATACAATGTTTGTCTTCAGCTTTCTAACACTCTTAGCTAACTCGGGGTTAGTAACCCATAATCAGATGGCATTAGGTACTAGGTGTTGAAACACCCTAAGAACTTAATTGTTCAAGAGAGAGTCAGGCCATGACAAAACCTATTCCCCTTGAGCTTTTCCACTGTATTCTCCGATGTGATCTTTTTTCTCCTCATTCCTTTTCTATATATTTTTCTGAGTTCCTCAAAATTCTATGCTCCCCAAACTTTATTTCTTCCTCTCTCCTCCTAATTTTGTAATCACAGGTTCTTTGGAGGATTGATTCCTTAGGATGGGTCAGGGGTCTCTTATTGGCTGATTTTGAAAATAAGGCTTGTTTTGGCTCACTGAACTAAAGCATATGTCAAGATATAAGTAGGATGGCTAGAATGGCTCAAACTTCCAAGGATGGCCTCAGATCATTTCTGTTGGTCAGACACTCAGATTTCGCCTTGATCAATAATCTAACAAGTTCTGTAATTGGGCCGCATTAACTCGTGACTAACCCCAGGATTTTCACTCACATCAGCCAGATGAGACTTAAATGATGTTATTTCCACAGGTCTCGACTTCACTGTTAATACCAATAAACTCAAAAACAAATTGTTTTGTTCCTTCAATCGTATAACCTTCCTTTCCCGACTTATTGTGGCAAATCAAACTAAATCGCAATTTATGCTTCCAATTAAATTGCCTATCATTTGGCTCTTTATTCCCGCATTGCGTAAAATTATTATTAAATTGATTCCCAAATCGTAAACTAAAGTCGAAACAGAATATAATCAGATATCATGAACAACCAATTTATTAAATCGTAAGGAAATCTATTCAGATATCAAAACATTCGATTTACAATATGTTTCTTTACAACTAATCGTGATCTAAGTTCGAGAAAAACCCTCTACTCCTTCTTTGATCTAAATCCCTATATCTTCTCGCAGTTGCTCGCTTCAAAATTTGTCTACTGCACTAGCTCCTTCAAGAGTGATTCACTGCTAACAAGGTTGTGCAACAAATTGGGGATGCCTCCCTTTTCTTTGGGAGCTTTTGGTTGATGGATTCTAATTAATCCATATTCCCCTTCCATCAACCTATTCTTTTATTACACAGGTTTTGAAATGAAGAATAATTTCCATTTTTCCGACCTATCATTCCATAAAACTTGTGTTCAAACCTCTCGAGCTCTTTCTCTCATTCTCCCTTTTCTCCATTCTCTTGTCTGCTTTCTTCCCGTCGTTTCTCCATTCTTTTATAGTGAATTTCGTTTAGAAGAACAAATGCCATTTTATTCTCTTTTTATTTTCTTATGAATGGATTGTAATGAGATTCCTCGAACTCTTGCTCTTCCTGTGTTTCCAACAATGGGTTCGTTGTTTTTGATATATATAATTTGAACAAGCTTCTCAAACTCATTAATTTCTCCGATTATTCTCGAAATTGAGTGTATTAAATTACATTGGTTCAATCGAATTTGAATTTCGTTTTCTGTACCTAATCACTATTTATTACTCTGCCTGATCATATGATTCTGCTCTAACTTAAGGTCGAGAATGTAATTGCCATTAAATTTAGGGCAAAATTGAACCGCCACCGAAAATTCTTTGTAGTTTACACTCATCGTTATCGCGACAGCGAAGAACTCCATCTGAGGACAAGTCATCCTCCTGGCCGCTACCTAAGACGCTGCTTCATTTAAGATGTCGCGACCACATCACTCAAGGAATTGATCTTGTCGCTTAATGTAAGTAATGGTCGCGACATTCAACTCATTTTTCTTCAATTCTTACTAAGTCACAACATCAATTTTCCGTCGCGACGTGCTTTCACGCCAGACTAGTCCGTATTTGCCTGTTTTAAGGAACATAGAGCTTTTCATTCTTTATCATCTAAAATTCTCAGACAACTAAATCAATTCCACACGTAAAGAATTCAAACATATATTCTATTCACTTTTCACGTAATTTGTATAGTAAGAATGTTTCCCTTTTTTTCAAAGCCCTTCCAAAGGAATTGTCGGAGTCAGTTCCGAATTGTCTCCTTCTCTCCTTCACTACACACGCCTCGCAACATTTACGTAAAGGATTTAATTTCAACAAAATTAACTCCATATTACTAACTAATCACTATAAAAACTAGAGAAAACAAAATCAAGGTGAATTCTAAAATATTCACGCCTAAAAGTAAAACAGAATTAAAGTCTCTATGGTCAAGCCTCCCATCACCGCCAATTTGAGTCCTACCGACTTGCTGTTTTGATTTTCTCTCAATTAAATCCGCTTGTAGCTCTTTCTTTTCTTTCTTCCCCGTTTGATAATGCGCTTAGTCTCGTCCATTGACTTTAAATTCCTCCCCAAAGATCGCCTGAGTGTTACCCGCCCGAAGTAGCCGACACCACCGAGTACGGTCCACTTCCACCTGATTTCAATTTTCCCGAAACAATCTTAACTGAGTTAAATATGTAACCTCGACTCTCTCTGAATTCCTTTCCTAAGAATCCTTTGATCATGCCATTCTCTTTGTCTCTGGTTTTATAGATCTTAGTGATAACATCATAGGCTTCACTTCACGCTTCTTCCGGGCCATTCGCTTGAAGCAATCTCTCTTCCTCTTGCCAATTTGAAATCGAAATTAAATTTCTCACGCCCACATACTTTGTATTCTAATTCAAAGGGAGACATGGTTTGCCAAATACTGCCTATATGGGGACATCCCAATGGGAGTTTTGAATGCAAATTCGTAGCCCAAAGTGCATCATCAAGTTTGGAAGACCAATCCTTCCTCAATAACTTACGCCTTTTCCGTGGATCCTTGTCTCCCCGTTGAAATTTCGTCGTCATTATTTGGGATGATAAGCTAGGCTCATTATATGCTCGATCCCATTCCGCTTCACGAGCCAGAAAATTTTGCTGCAAAGTGGCTTCCCCCATCACCGATGATAGTTCCGTGTGTTCCAACCGCTTCAATATGTTCATAGAAACTCACAACTCGTATTAACATCATTTCTCAAGTGCTTGCGCTTCCACCCATTTAGAAACATAATCCATCATGAAGAGGTACTGTGTTTCAAATGATCGTGGGAAAGGTCCCATAAAATCTATCCCATACATAAAAAATTTGCACCACCAATATGCCTCTAGGGCATTTACTTCGCCGCCGATATTTCCACCCAAGTATCTATCACATAATTCCACCCATTCCAAGACAGCCCCCCGAAAATCACAATAAAATCCCGATTGAGTATCTTTAAGTCGTTATTTCTCTAGAAATGCCCCATATACGATGCATGGCATTCATTCATACTCAAGGCTTTGTTCACCTTCCGCACACATCTTCTTATAATCATATCGCACCCTTCTAAACAAAAGTGGGTCATCCTGCATATAATACCCATCACACTGTTTCTTTCTGTCATATCGACTCAAGGAACTACTCCACAAGCTAAGCATCCACAATATCAAAGAGATACCATGGCATTGAATGACAATTGAAATAGTTGCTCATCCGGGAAATCTTCTAGTCTTATCTCCTCTTCTCGCTTGATTTCTTTCTATTCTCGACAAGGATCAAACATCACATTGTCACATCCTCTTTTATCCTTAATCTCCGTGATCAAACTCGCAGCAGAGTAGCACCCACCATACGCCCTGGGCTTAGCTTCCTTCTTGACATCGATAATCTATGGCCGCACGGTCCGTGTGAACTATAACATGGGATCCCATAATGTATGGCCCGAATTTCTCGCAGCAAACACTATGGCTAAGATCTCCTTTCGGCCAGGGAATAGTTTCTTCTGCCTATCAAGGTTCTTCTAGCATAGTATATGGCTCAATATTTTATCCTTCTTCGCTCTAATACAACCCCCCATCATAAGTCACCGGGCATCACACATTACTTCCAATCCTCGATCCCATTCTCGTGCAAACATGATAGTACTTTCGAACCAATCCGATCTTGATTTCTTCAAAGGCAAACTTTTGCAGATCCATCAAAATTAAACTTCTGTCTTTCCAAGAATTTACTGCGGTCCCGGCTATCCTCGAAATCTTTGATGAATCTCCTCTATAAAATCCAAGATGCCCCAAGAAACTCTATACCTTTACTGGGCCAGGAGGTGCCAAGGTTTTGATAATGGAAATCTTGGATTAGTCCACTTCTAGCTCCTTTAGTTAAATTTCCGCGACTAAGAACACACCTTCACACTAATGAAATGGCATTTTTTCCAATTCAATGCTATCGCTTATTCAGATCTTGAAGTAATCGCTTCCAGTCGTCAGACATCGTTCAAAATCGACTCCATACACCGGGAAGTCATCTATAAAAATCCTCCATGACTTCAACCAAATCCGAGAACATCGACATTATACATCTCCGAAAGCAGCGGTGGGTATCGCATGTACCAAATGGCATCCTTCCAGCAGTACACTGTTAGGGCATGTAAACGTAGTCTTTCTTGGTTCTCGTGTGCACCGCAACTGGTCAGAAACAACATCCATCCAAAACAAAATTGATGATGTCCCGTTAAATTGTCTAGCATCCTCGATCACGGAAAGGTAAGGGAAAATGATCTTCCCCGGTCACGTGTTCAAATTTTCCCCGTAATCAATGCACATTCTCCATCCTCACTGCTCTTGTTGGAATCAATTCATTTATGTCAGATTACAAGAATCCACCTTCTTGAACTACATGACTGGCTAACCCAAGGACTGTCTGAATTGTATATATAAACCAAGATTTAACCATTCAACACTTCCTCTTCCTAACTACCTCCTACGATCGGATTCAATCTCCTTTGATGTTCAATAAATGGGTCTCGCACTCTTCTAGAAGTATTTCTCAGGTATGGCTATCAATGGACTGGGACACCTTTTAAATCTTCAATACAGACCATGCTATAGACTCTTTATGCTTCAAAATTTCCAGCAACTTTGTCTCAGCATCACTAAGTCCGCCAAATTATTACTCGGTTTGTTCTTTTACAGCCCAAAAAGCATACTTTAAAATGACTTGGCAAACCCTTTTAAAATCCAGCCCTTCTTCACCGGTTTCTTGATAAAATTCCTTTCATTTCTCTGCCTCTTGTTTTATCCCATTGCTCAAGACTCATCACCTTTCGGCCAATGTAAATTGACGTGCGTAAAATCCGAATCAAAACCTTCAAGATACTCGGAATTAATCTCTTTTCTCATTGATCAAAGTTGGGTCATTACAATCATAGTAAAAACTGTGAGTTGCTGACATATACATCTTCTAATCGACTTGATATCATCCCTTTCTATATCTAAATTTCAAACTTCGAGTAAATTGAAGTCACCGTCTCTTCTCCAACTCGAAAGGCGTGAGAATTCTTATGCATATTGATTAGAGTCGCTCCGCTTGCTAAGAATGGCCTTCCCAAGAACGTAGGACTTGTGAATCTTCCTCCATATCCAAGATGATGAAGTCACTGAAAAATAAATTTTCCCACTCGAATTAGCACATCTTCTATGATTCCTTTCCAGTTTTGGCTGTGGTTCTATCTCGCTTATTTCGAGGGTGATGAGGGAGTAATCTCCCCCAAACTTAACTTCTTGGCAACATAATAAGGCATTAAATTTATACTAGCACCTGAGTCATAGAGAGCTTTCTGGAACTCAAACTCTCTAATGGTGCAGGGAATGGTAAAGCTCCCTGGATCCTTCATCTTTCCGTAAGCCTCTCGATCACAACACAAGTTGCAAATAAATTCACAATTCCTTCTCTTCAACAATCTTCCTCTTTGCTCAGTATGTCTTCAACAATTTTACTAAAGTGGCATCCGAGTAACCACTTCGTGAAAGGCATGCCGATTTCCGCTCGGGAAGGTCTTAAGAACCTTGAACCGTTCCTCTATTTTTATCGCGTTCTCCGTGGGAAATGGGACTGTGCCGATTGTTCTGCTCCTTCTTCTTACTTCCTTCTTCTCCCGACATTGCTCCTTCTTTCTTTTCCCCCTTCCAAAGGTTTCAAAGAATTTCGGGCCTTCTTCTCTCCCGGTCGCTTTCATCTTTTCTCGTCTTCTTCCAAGTCTTTCCCACTCGAAATGACAAACTACGCAAATTTTTCGATTCTTCTTCGTGTCACCGGAAAGGCATCTTTCATCTAATTTTTGCGTTTAGGTCGGGCTGTCTCTATCTCGTGTTCCGTGTCTCGAGAGAAGACAAGGGTCTTTCCTCGAAAATTTCGAGAATTGGCATTCGAGGCTTCCACTGCAAACTTTTGTTCATGGAGGTTTAATAGCTTTCTGCTGGTCTCATGAATCTGCAAAGAATCGGGATCTTCAAATGGGCGGAGCCTCCTCGACCCCCCGATATCTATTTCTCGCTTCCTCCTCCTTGTCGCCAACCTCGTGGTCACGATATCCTTGCCGAGGATGTCGTTTGCTGGCCGCCTCAGGAGGCCCCTCCACCATATGAAAAATTTTCATGGTTCCTCACTGCTAGATGATATCAGGCCGGGCAAAGTTAGGATTTGGTTTGAAGTGATAACTTCTTGGCTCTCCTCAAATACTTAACCTCCTCAAAGATCATAAACAGCTTCTTCGTTGGGTACTTCAAACGATCTCCTCTCAATAGTTCCCTCAACTGCCTCCTATTTCATGAAATACAGGCATCTTCCTCTGTCATTCATTCTACTTGATGATAGCATCTAGCTTCATTCCATGGTCGCCATCTGCTCACCCATGACCTCTCCCTCCGCCACTACTCTTGAAAACTCGATGGAGCTTTCATATTGCATTTAGCCGTGTCCTCGATCGATCTCTCATTTTAGCACTTTTACGCTTGAATGCCCACAACATGTAGCATCAATAATGCCCTTAGGATGTATCATCTGGGCATGATACACTATGTCCATCTCACCAAGTATATCCCATGCATTGACACCTCTTCAAAGAACCTTTAAATCTTTCCTAAGCTACGTAAAGGCTTTCTTATTCCCCTTTGCTTGAACATTACCATCTCCCTCCTTCTCTCGTAGGCGAGCAAGTGGAAAGAATCTACCCAAGTGCTTTAAGGTTCCTCCCAAGTATCAACAGAACCATATGGTAGAGATTCATACCATGTGGTCACAGATTCTCGTGAAAATGGAACAAATGCAATTTTATGACCGGTCTCACCCTATCCAACTTCACCGTGTCGCCATTACGAAACCTTCCTGCATGCTCATTCGGGCCTCTTCGCGGATGACCAAGAAATCACATATAAACCATTGTAACTTCGCGCCGGCTTCAGCCAAAATTACAGCATCAATCGCAGTCGTCTGGACTGCGCAGCATTCATCCACAATCGGTCTCCAAGTCCTCCATCGTACCGCTGATCGGAGGCCTTCGTCGCCGCTCGCCGCCTTCGCCTAGTCCGCCTTCATCCGCTATGGTCAGCTTTTCACCTTTCGCCTTCAAGCTTCGAAAGGTTCTTTCTAGTTCAAGACTGAATCGTATCGCTGTTCGCTTCATGCATTAAAGTTTTCCGAAATCAAAACACACTTACATTAATAGATTAGTCGTGCCAACAAATATTTTCAATACGGTTTATTAAAAAAGTTAAAGGCTAAAATAACCACCGCTTTGGAAAACTATTTTTGTTCTTTTCTTTTAAATATTCAAATTAGCATTTCCTTTCATCGTATCGATCTACTAAATTTTTCGATCTCGACAACAAATACATAAAACTTGTTGACTGGACCATATGATGTATGCTAAAATTCTATGACGTTATCACCAAAGGACTATTATCTAATCCCTAAAAACGGCTACCATAAAACTTGTCGAATTACATCTATAAATTGTTATGGATCAAAACTTATCCAAATTTATGACTTATTACTCAAGGATTATTATCTAGTCCTCGCAAATAAACCTATAAAACTTGGAGTGTGGGTTTTCATTCATAGTGTTGATTAAAATTTTCATAAAGAGTAAAACCATTTTCTTTGTGGTTTTGATCCAAAGATACCGTAAAGTGCAATATATCAACAAGTAGTAAATTGATTTAAGTCCGCATATCGATCCTACGTAGATCTCAAGAATTTTTCACCAACTACCCCAACTACTTGCCCATACTATTTGGACGATAATATAATGGGATTTTTTCTTGAAAGCTTGGAAAGTGAATGATGTAAAGAAAATTAATGAATAAAATGAATTGAATATCAAATATTAAAAATAACAATTTAGATTGAAATGGGGCTATCTCTAAAGAAAACATTGAATAATCAACTATCAGAAGAATCAATTCCACAAATTGCATCAGAACTTTTGCTTTAACCATGCATTTTAAACTAGTCCATGATTAAGATAAGGTGGGACTGGATCTCCAAACCACAATCGCTCATCATTTCACCTTAACTGCTTCTCTCGAAACACAGAGGGTGATAACTACTTTTAAACTAGTAGCCTTGTTCGGCATTTTTCTTCTCAATACTTCATACCCATTAAACATGGACCGCAAACCCGAGTCTTTCCCCAATATAGTCATTGCGTAGGTTTGCACTAGAACCGGTTCCTCATCCTCAAAATTAGAACAAATTTTTACTCTTTTCTCATTGATTAGATCCTTGCTAACACCTGGATTGAATTCCAATGGTCTAATCAGGGTGAACTCTCTCGCACACTCCTAAATTAATAACTCACTCAACTCATTCTGCAAGGCGTAAAAGAGGATGTATTGATTTAAATATACAGAGCACATTGGGATCGCCAATATCAGTTCAAATACCTTCCCGAAATTGTTCTCTACTCAGAATGCCTCTTTGTGTCACTTAGAGGGCTCTCCGGAAATCGTGAAATAAACAACCTCGCTATGGGTACAGGAGACTACATCGGGATCAATTCCAAGAAACAAGCAAACCAGCAAGTGGATTTAATATCCAAGTTCAAATGATAATGAATAAAATAATCGCAGAAAGATAATTTATGACAATAACGTCAATTCAATGGAAGCCGGGTTTCTAAATTACTGATTATACCATACATTGGCTTGTTGATCAAGAAAACCACTGTAAATCGAAACTGGTGTTCGAAATCCAAAATTTGTCTGGAATTCAAACAACTGCATTTAATTTTAAGAAATACAAATCGCATTCGCCTAAATCCTTGATACCTAACGCTCCAAACTAAATTAACGAAATACAAACTAATCTAATCTAAAATAAAATGGAAAGAAAACGAAACAAAAGAAAAGTGCAAAGAGTTAAAAGAAAAAGAAAATACAGGAGCCTTCACATCCCGTGTATCTCTTCTTTCAAGTCACAAGAGTCGCTTTTCAGAGCAAACAGATGCAGCAGTGGTTCCTGGTGTCATTCCTAATTTCGATGCATTTTCGACTTTATTTACCGGGCTTAGTAGCTGATACCGTCGCGACATCGAGCCTGTCGCGACCCTCCGCTTCACGCAATTCTTGTCGCAGAGCCTTCTATGTGGCTACATGTCTGGCGAAAGTGGTGTCGCGGATACTGACTACGCGACCTCTTCTCATCAAACTCACGTCAGCCGGCGCCATCGACGCCGCGACCGTCCATGCGAGCTGATGTCGCTGGCTGGGCCGCGTTGTCGCTACTTCCATTCAAGATAATTGTCAATGGATAACTCGATGTTGCCGCGACTCACGCTCGATTGATGTCGCTACAACCGTGTGCTGTCGCCAATCTTATCTTCTCAGGAAATTGTCGTCGCGGTTAAATCTCAGAACCGATGTCGCAACGCCTCGCTAGGTGTTGATGTCGCGACGATCCGGGATGCCTTAATATCGCTTCTTCTTCTTCTTCTTCACCCCGGTTGTTTAACTTCGAGCTCTTCACTCCCAATTTACTTCGCTTTCAATTAAGATTCATTTATGACTGAGTTCCAATCGATGTAACCCCGACACGCATTTCGACGGTCACGTTTCTTACCAACATTCGTCCTTTCATCCTTATAAGGCCGCTCACAAGCACCGCTTCATCCCATTATATCGCCCGCCTCGTCACATTCTCGCTCCTTTTATTGCAATTTTTGCTTTCTTTGGGATTTCCTGCTGCACAGAAATTTGGTGAAGTTTATTCCAGATTCCTGCATATAAATTAGTTTTTTATGTAAAAATTAATCAGAAAAATGGACTGAAAATAGATGAGCTCGTGAAGCGAGAACCGCAAATGCGTAAATGGTGCGTTAAAAGCAGGGACGTGGGTTACCTCACGCCTGGCCAATGACCCTCCTCTTGAGGAGGAAGAGGTCTAACCAACCATACTCTGAGTTGTCATCCTCAGAGGAGTGTTTGGCAGCCGAGAAATAGGAAAGAAAATGAAAGAAAATGGGAAAGGGAGGAAGCAGCCGCGAAACTGCCGCCCCGTCTCTGTATTGCCAACGTGAAGTGAAGTGAAGTGAGTTGATTGTTTTGTACAAACCGAGACTTATATATGCTCAGAGTCAAGGGAAATTGCAAAAGAAACCAAAATCATAAGGTATTACAAAGGTTAAAATAGGAAAAAATAAAAAAATTGCAACAAAAAGCTGAGGCGTCAAAAAGAAGGGGAACAGGCTGCTGGAGGAATAGTGCGCAGGAACCAATTTCGCAGGTGCTCCAATTTCCTCTATTTTCTGCTATTCTTTCTTCTTGGTTTCTGATATGAAAAGCTGAGTTTGACTCAAATTCTTCATGCTGGATCGACTCAACAATTTTGGCCGCGATTAGCTCATGGCGCAAAATTTTCCATAAATACGATCATTAGAATAGTAAGGACATGATGTACAATGGGTTAATTAGAATGAATTAGTACACAAAAAGCACTTTTCCAAATTCATAATAAATAGGGCTCGAAATATGCGTTTGGGCACTAATCACACCCAAGCCTACACATTGCTAGTCCTTGCTTGATAAGAAAGAAGAAAAGAAGAAAGAGCATATAACGATAACAAAATTATGTTCTAAAAGGTTTGCGTTCAAAAGGTTGTGAAAACTAATGCACAACCCTCGATGAAATTACGGAAACCGCCTAATAGCTACCTCGAAGAATGAATTCCATACAAAATGGAGTATCAAAGAGCTTCCTTCTCGATGACTCAACCGGGGAACTTCCACGAAATCTAAGTGTTTTGTTTGATGAGTTCTCAACAATAAACTGCAAGCTGCACTCTGACGAGTTATTGCCTGACCCTAGTATGCTAGCTTGACTTAAATAGATCGAGGACCCGCTCTTGTTCCCAGCTCTTTTTTGTGTTGTAGGGGTGCAATCTTTGAGGATTTCGACCTCACGAAGTCCACATGCTGAGGATCTGACTCGACCAATTAAGGCTTAGGGTACCCAAGTCGCCAGGATCTTCGACCACCTAACTCTTGAGTTTCACCCGGACTCAAGATGGTTGAGAAACTGCACCTACAACTTGCTAAACTCCACCTATCCACCCATGTAGCGAACGTGCGTCGTTTGGCTCCCGACCAGTTGGCAGGCCTTCAGGCTTTAGGCTTCCGCCATAAACCCCTCGGACCGTGCTCGGGTTTCAAAGCAAAGCTTTGCGATTGGTTTTCTTTTTCTTTTCTTTTTCTTTCTTTTTATTTTCTTTTGGAAGACACACATTTGGCCTTCGCTATTCATGGGGGTCCTTAACTTTATTACGAGTGGTCAGCAGACTAGGGTGGTTTTGATATTAGGTAGGTTTTTCAGCCTATTATTGAAAACTGATGTGCACTATGTGTGGTTAGCTAAAGGTGGAAGAAAAGGTTCATCTGACAAGAAGAATTCAACTAATCATCCACTTTCGACTAGGCATGTACTCTGTCATTAGGATTGAAACGAAGTTTCAATTTTCCAACTTGCAGGTTAGGCAAAACCACAAAAAGTGTGTGCAATTTTTGAAATTTTAAGCTGTAAAGTATAATAGCTTCACAAAAAGGAAAATCAGCGAGCCACTGAACATAACAAAATGGGCTTGCTAAAAAAAAAAACAAAAATAAATGCCACTTCCTTCGCTAACTTTCCTCCCCAACCAAATGTCACATTATCCACAATGCCGGATCTTGAATTTG
Organism: Tetrastigma voinierianum; assembly: GCA_016808115.1. NCBI lineage: Eukaryota > Viridiplantae > Streptophyta > Magnoliopsida > Vitales > Vitaceae > Tetrastigma > Tetrastigma voinierianum. Next base: position 261,412 of record JAEQBH010001169.1, on the reverse strand, counting down.
GAAAGTTAGAGAAGGAGAGTGTTACCTCCCTTGATGATATGTGCTCGTTTTGGATGGAGACTTCTGAAACTCAAGTGACACCTTATTCCTCGGTTTGAGCTAAATGTTCTAGGTCCGGAGGAAGAAGAAAAGTGACCAGTTGGAGCATTTTTAAAATTACACATTCATAATAATTTCAAAAGTGTTCTTTCTGGCCATATTTAGATTCTACCCTCTCTAAGCTTTCCAACGGTACCAAAAACTCCTAAAACGGAGTTCGGATGAAAACGATATGATGAAAACAAAATGGAGCTGTGAAAATAGGAGCAGGTTGCGAAAATTCGCAACCTACGAAATTTCGCAAGTTGCAAAATTTCGCAAACTTGTGAAATATTTTTTTTTTTTTATTATTTATATGAGAGACAATTTTTTTTTTATATATATATGATTTTTGAAAAGCAATTTTTTTTATATAATAATAATAATATATTTATCTCTTCTTGTCAAAAAATAGCGCCTTAGTCTGATAGGAACCCAGTACACACGAAATTTTTGTATTTTTCTTTGCTCCAAAAATTAAGTAAAACACACTTAAAAAACTAAAAGTTAGGAACATTACATAAAATTGAAAATTAAGCTAGACACAAAGATTAACTAAAAATTAGAGAAAAATCTAAAAGAAGAATTAGCTTTAAATCAAAAATAAAATAAAATAAAATAAGCTAAAACAACAATAATCAAAGCAAAATGTGGGGGAGGTTGTGCTCCCCCCAAACCAGCTTTTTTAGGCCTTTGGAGGTTGTTGTAACTGGTGGAGCTTATGGATATTCCGAGGTTCGGGTGCTCCAAATCTGAACCACCACGAGACCATCCAGCATGCCAACTGACATGTTGGTATATCTACTGGTGGTGGTAAAAGTCTGAACAAAGGCCACTAACCTCTTAAAGTATTGCACAGGCAGTGCAGATGGGATGGACTCAGCTTTGGGAGCATGTGCTTCAGGTGTGAATTGTGCTGCAGGCAGGGTATACACTGAGTCACTAAGGGGCAAGGGTATATTGTGCTCATGGTGGTCTTCCACTGCTCCCTTTCCACTGCCTTCCTTACTCAACAAATGAAGGATTTCTTCATTCTTCTCCCATGGATAAACAACATAACAAATATCTAAGGATTCAGATGACCCCTGTTGTTGACACTGCTCCTCCACCATGGTGTCAGTCAAGCACTCTTCCTCTTGAGTCTCTTCCTCTTGATGATCATGTTGCTGGGCAAGCTTTGAAATTTAACACTGCAAGTTGTCAAGTTTATGCTCAATTTCACTTTGAAGTCCATCAATTCTCTTGTTTACATTGTTTTCCATAGTGTCAATTTTGACAGTTTGGAGCATTGATTGTCTTAACGCTACCACAAGGTACCCACTAGCTTGGTGAGATTCAGTATGGCTTCTTCCATTGGGTTCAAATTCAACTTTGATTTACAATCTCTAACCCACTGGAACTGATCCCCTGCAGTAAGAACCAAGCAAACACCAAACAAGGAAAAAAAAAACAACTCTACCAAAAAGGGGTAAAGTTAGCTAAAAAAAAATAAAATGAGAGCAAAATTAAACACATTGAAAACACTAAAAGATATATCTGAAAATTCACGGAACTTGTGATGAGGATCCTGAAGTGTTCAACTTCAGTCATCGTTCGCGCAGGCGTGACTAAGAATATCTTTTTAGTCCATTTTTTCTGTTCTATTTTTCATCTAGAAATGAATAATTAAACATACGAAATATGAAGAAACTCATGACTTTATTGGCAGGGAGAGAAGAAAGTAGAAAAATACGGCCCAATAAGTGGAAGAAAAGTGCGGTCGAGATAGGCGGAGCGAGAAATGAAAGGGCGGGTGATTCATTGATGCGATCTTGGGGGTTACGGCCCGATTGAGGAGTCGCGGCGGGGATAACAAGCTATGGAAGTCGCGACATGAAGCGCACATGAGAAGGCGAAAGAAATGGCGATGTCGCGGCGATGGTCGAAGTCGTGACATCGAACGGCCGTGGAGACTTGCAAGGCCTTAGTGGGGTCGCGACGAGATGTCGATAGTGACATTCGGGTGCGAATAGATCAAAGGCTGCGAGTCATAAAGCAAGGTAGCGACATCAATCACGATGTCAGCGACATCCGGCAACTAGTTGAAAGCCCAGGAGGAGCTAAATTGATGTCGCGACACGGACACACTTTCAGTTGAAGGTAAAGCTTCATGAAGTAGAGTCCATGACAATATTTCGAGTCGCGGCGAGTACGAGGTAAGTTGAAAGCGCAAATGACTCAAGGCGTGCCGACGGAAGGCTGATCGCGATACCGGAGGAAAACGCGAGAGGTCTCGAAGGATCTAAGTTGATATCACGGCGGAAATTTGAAGTCCGCGACGTAAACCATCGAAGTGAAGGCTATGACCACTTTAAGTTGATGTCGCGACATGAGATCGAAGTCGCGACATCAGGAACGACCAGATCAAAGATGTAGAGCCATAAAGGGATGTCGCGACAAGACATTGATGTCGCGACAACATGAGCGACCAGTTGAAGCCTACAGTTCCATAAGATGATGTGCGACATGAGATCGAAATCGCGACATCAAGATATCGATTGAAGGCTACGCAAAAGGCCTTAAGTTGAGGTCAGCGACAAGATATCGGCGTGCGACATAAGGAGAGAACAATTGAAACACCTTTAAGGCGTGAAGATGTCGCGACAAGATGATGATGTCAGCGACATAAGAATAACTAAATCAAGGCTATATAATTATGCGCTGAAATTCGTGGCGTGGGATCGAAGTCGCGACCTCGATGATGTCACGACAAGGAAGCTGAGTCGTGAGCGGTAACTTAGACCTGGATACTCTCTGATCCACGGCCCGAGGCTACGTAGGATTAGGGCCAATTTAGGAACCCTATAAATACCACGATATCGGTGAGTAAAGTAGCTCGTGACCCTGAGACGAGTCACGGATAGCTGAAAGCTCATTTTCTTTATATTTTTCTTTTTATTTTCTTTTATTTTCTTTATTTTCATTTCGTCATTTTAGAGCAGATTGTGTCTCGTATTTTCTTTTTCTTCTTTTGTTGTTTTTTGTTTGGATGCGAATGTTATCGTTAAGTGGCCGAATCTTTTAAAAATCAATTTCTTTTCAAGTTACTACACGGAGCATTATGGAATTTCAGACAAATTCTGAGTGCCGATTGTTCCGATTTATTCTGATCCATTCTTATAGTCAGGGAGAATCGCTTTGCATGTCGGTGTGAGTCGGTAATTAGGGAATCCGGCTTCCCATTTTAAGAGAGCGTTTTAGTTAGAATTGATCTAAAAACACGCTTCTGAAGTATGTCGTTATTACCAGAGAATTGTGTCTAATCCACGGAAACCGCCGTAAAACTTGTTGAGACCCGAGGATCTCCTATAATCTATCATTTCAGATTTTTGGTTTGTGAGATACCTACTTTGCAGAACACGGTCGACAAGTAAAATGGATTTAAGTCGAATGTCGATCCCACAGGGAATCTCAAGAATTTTCATCGACTACCAGGACTACTTGAGATTCATACTATTTGGACCATCGGTTGATAGCGGTGTTCGGCGTAAAAGGCAGAGAATTAAACTAATCATGAAAATGAAAATTAGAAATAAGCGAAATAAAATGAATGAAAGTAAAATTAGAAGTTCTACTCTTGAGAATGAATCTTGAATAATTATCATAAAGAGACTACATAAAGGAAAGCAGGTTATTGAGCGATCAATTCCACGTAGTAGTATTGATTGAATTTCTTGATTATCTCGATTTCAAAAATCTGTCGAAATGATAAAGTGCATTTGGATTTCTCCACACTCCACATTTCGTTATCTCATTTTCTGATTCTCTCGAATTCTGAGGATTTAGATAACTACTTCCTAACAAGAACTTACTGAATCACGGGTGTTTCTTTGATACTTCATACCCATTTTATGAATTTGTACACCTTAGCTTCTGAGTTATCGGTCGAGCAAGGATATCTGACTTCAAATTATAATATCGAAATTAGAGATAGATCAACCTTTCCTTGATTCAAGTCTCAGCTAACACGGGATTGGCCTCACTATCCGAATTGAGGTGAAATCTGCAGCGTTGATAGATACTGATGGTTCAACCTCGTTCTGACTTCCAAGTGAGGAAGAGTTTATCTGAGTGAACTTGCAAGCCTGAAAGGATCCACCCAATAGCGGTTGGTATACCTTGAAAGAACTGAAGCGTTACCCCGAGTTGTAACTTTTTATTGTGCTGGACTAGCGGAAATCGAGGGTAATGGCGCAATTCTTGGGTATAGAAGCGATATTCAGATCCAAAATCAATAAACCCATGTCTAAGAAATAAGATTATAAATTGAAATGAGCAGATACTGAAATACTACAGGAAAGATCAATTCTAACTAAAACGTTCTCTAAATGGGCATTTGGATTCCTCAATTATAGAATCTCTGATCTGACATTCCTCACGATCATAAGAATATTCTGAATGTAAAGCTGGAACAATCGAATTTCCAGAATTTATGCGAAATTCATACGTTCAAGGGCAGTGCTGAAAATTGATTTTGACATTCGGCTTCGAAAGCACGATAACATTCGAGATCCAAACAAAACAAACGAAAAGAAAAGAAAAAAAAAAGAAAATACGAGACACAATCACATTCTAAAATAGCTTGAAAATGAAAATAAAAGAAAAATAAAGAAAATAAAAGGAAAAATATAAAAGAAAATGAACTGTTTATCGGATATATAAAATTACGTGAAAGCGTGAAACTACTTTCTTTCATTTGGATATTGATACATTGTATTTATAGGGTTCTGGTGGGCTAATGCAATAATATCGGCCCAGAAGATTGTTCGCATCGGCGACCGCAACCGTGACATCATCGAGTCGCGACCACGATCGTCGCGCACTCAGCGTACATATATAACGCGATTTGGTCATTCTTGATGACCGGCGACATCATCATCTGTGGCGACATCTGTCTTGCGGACTGTGTTGCTGCTACGTGTCGCGACGTCGATATCTTGTCGCGACCTGGCGCAAGACGCTGCGTCTTCCAGCGATAATGGCAGATGGCCGCGACCGATCTCATGTCGCGGCGTCATGCAGCAGGCACAGCAGGCACAAGCTGGAAGGTAAACCATGTTGTCGGCGACATCAATATCTTGTCGCGACATCCCTTTGTAACTCTGCATCTTGTCTCGGTAAATTCTGTCAGCGACCGTCATCTCGCGACATCAACGCGTTTCACTTGATGGTTTTTGTAATAAACTCGATCGTGACATCAGCAGATCGCACGAGACTCGCCGTGTTTTTCGTGTCGCGACACCAGTCTTCTGTGTGTTTATCAGCTGAGTCGTGCGATTTCGTCTTCGGCTGGCTCGCATTCCAGGCGATGGCCGCTGCACGCTTTGGCTGGCGGCTCTGCAGGGCATAACGATGTCTGGCGACATCGGTGTGTCGCGACGCGCGCGCTGACTGCGACGATGTGATGTCGCGACATCGATATGAACCTCCAGCAAACGCTGCAATCTCCGCGATGCGATGTCGCGACTTGATCTCCCGCGGTCAGCATTTATCGGCTTCATTTGCTAGATCTTCTCATGTGCACATGTCGCGACTTCTGCCTTGTTATCCATGTGACCTGGCTGAGCCTATGTAGCAGAAACATCAATAATCGCTTGATTCTTTAAATTTACGCTGCACCACAAACTTCCGACTGTGCTGTATTTTCTACTTTCTTTTCTCTCTTTCTGCTAATAAATTTGGTGAGTTTCTTCATAAACTACTATATATTAATATTCATTTCTGAAATGAATAGAAACAGAAAAAATGAAGATGACTTCAAACTCATCAAACTCCCAAACTTAAAATTTTGCTTGTCCTCCAATGAAAGGAAAAGAAAAGAATTGTTTGTCCTCAAACAAAAGGACATTTTTACGTTTTGTTTTTTAACTACCTTATCCCACAGGTCAAAATTATTCTTTGTGTTTGAAAATTCAGTTGAGAATTGCAAAAGAAAACTTGGTACACTTCTATTACCTAATCACAGTTAAACTAATTCTTGATAAGCGATTTGATTATTTAAGCCTTGTTTGTGTGTGTGTGCAGGTCAGCAATCCTTCTTAATTTTGTATTAGATTTGATCCGATCTTACGGGATGTTTCGAGTTTATTAGATCCCATTATCTTTGGTTTTTCATATTGATCTCCACTAATGTAGGTGATCCCGACCTTGAAATCAATCAGGTCTTTTGGCTTGCAATGTTAGGCTTGGGTAAGAGGGTAGGATGAATGGGATTTCTAGGTTCAGATTACCCAAAACTCTTTTTCTTTTCTCCTCAACTGATATGTCCTCCTAAAAAAAAAACTCCCCCAAACTTTATGTTTGGGATATTACTTGGATTTCATTTGTTCCAGTTTGTTAGTTCCAAGTTTCTACTCATGTTAATGGGGAATTTTCCCCTTCTTACATGATCGGGAGTAGACCTTTTGCTGTTTTGTCTTTTAGGCTTTCCTAACACTCTTAGCGAACTTTGGGTTAGTAGCTCCCATACGGATAGCATTAGGGTTACTAGGTGTTGAAACACCCACAAGAACTTAATTGTTCAAGAGAGTTAGGCCACAAGACAAAACTATTCCCTTGAGCTTTTCCTTCCAGCTATCTTTTCATGATTTAAACTCCTTTCTTTCTAGTCCCTTTTCTTTTGTTTCTCCTTAAATTCCTCAACATTTTAAACTCCCCCAAACTTTTATCTCCTTCTCCCATTTGAGTTATTGGGTAATCATAGGTTCTTTACTGGAAGATTAGTGATAACGGGTGGCTTGGGATTTTTACTGGCTCACTTTGAAGATATGGAATTTCTTGGCTCAAATTCTGGAACTAAGGTATATGCCTTGGCATGAATAGGGATGAAATGGCTCATTTGTCCATGAATGGCACGTATCATCTTAAATTATTGTACCACCTAGGATTTCGCCTCAATCAATATTCAAACCAGTTCTAGGGTATGGATTCTGTTCTATGATTCGAGAATTTCCTAACTTGACAAAGTTTCGAAGGTGTTGTGACTGGGTGTGTTATTTTCTTCAAGACTTGAGTTTATTCCTTTGGTCTAATTACACTAGTTTACTCAAGCATTTTGTTATATAAGCAGTAACCAATTTCTCGACTTCTCAATTCCAACTGAATCCTGAACAAAACAGTATATTCTCGTAATCCCAGTTTATTCATTCATGTTTTCCATTCATTTCAAATAAATTGAACAAATTAGAAATGTTATTTCGATTCTAACAGAAAATAAACTAATACAAAAACACAATCCACACATCATGATCAACCAAAATGTAAATCAACAGAAATTTTATTCCAATATCAAAAAGATTTCGATATTACAGCAACTGTTCATTTACAAATATTTTTGGTAACTAGACTCGAGAAAAACTCTCTATTTCCTGACCTAAAAACCTATCTCTTCTTCAGTAGTTGCAGCTCCCCTCTTCAAAATTTGGCTCACCAGACCTTGAGCTCCTAATGAGCGATTCGACCGTTAACAAGGTCGTGCAACAAATTGGGGGGCTGCCTCTACCTTTTTCTTTGGTGCTTTTTGGCTGATGGATTCTAATTAATCCATATTCCCGCTCCATCTGACCCATTTCTCAGGATGGAAACCACGTTTTATAGAGCAAGCAGTGGAGCTGGTTTCTTTTTGGAGCTCCACTCATTCCATAAAACGAGTATTTTCACCCCTCGAACTCTTCCTTGCTCCTCATTCTCCCTTCCCTTCATTTCCTTCTGCTTGTTTCTAATTTGTATTCTTCCATCCCTTTTATAATGAGTTGTGTCTCTTGGGAAGAACAAAGTCGACTATTATTTCCTTCAATTTTCTATGGGAATATTAAATGAGACTCTTGATTCATGCCCCCGATCACATTTTCAACTAAGATTTTTGGCTTTTCAATGGGAAGTTGGATCGTTTTTCTTCATAGTCTTTATTCTCCTCTAATTATGCCTCTTGAAACCGAAAATATTCTACAGTTTGGTTAGATCAAGATGTAAATTTCTGTTTCTGCATTTATGACCATTTATTCTTTCTAAATTGACAAATTTGGGTGACTTGTCGATGCGATTCTTGAGACTTGACACTTTGGTTTCAATGTAGGACATTTTCCCTTAAAACCCATTATGCTCGTTATTGGACTTTTAAATCCAGATATTAATTGCTGGATGTCATGACTTCAGATTTTCATGTTGTGACCTGAAATTCTAAGTCACAACAGGGAATGTTCTCCTATTCTTAGATTTCGAGGATGACTAAATTTTTGTCCTTTTGACCTTCTTTTCCATTTATTGTTCACATACATTATTGGTTGATTCTCTAGGACCAATGTTTATGTCTCAAAACAACGAACAATCTGAATAGCATGATATCAGAGTTGTTGATGTTATTCGAAATAACTACAACAATTTATTTTTATCTTGTAGGAAATGGACGATTCCTCATAGTCAATAGTTAAGCATTCCACCTGATAAAATATTTCCCAAACTTCTTGATCTTGTTACTTTAAAATATAAGATCTAATCAATTAATTCAACTCAAATGCAAGTAAAATAAAGATAGGAAAGAGTGAGAAACTCCACTTTTGTTTCAGTCATGTAATTTCGGCTTTCTCGAATCGATTTTAGAGTTCTTCTTCTGTGCAATCTTCATTCTTTCCACAATTACGCTTCGTTTTAGCCTTTAGTTGGACTTCCTTTATTCATCAATGTATCAATGCATCCAGCTTAGCCTCACATGGTGACAATTTGTCAATGCGATCATTACGCTCTCTTGACCTTGCCATTTCTCTTTGAAAATTTAGTGAGCTAATGTTGTGTTCAATGAATCTCTAATGTTATCTATATTCCTCACTTTCCCCATGTTTATGAATGAGTAATTTCCTTCGTTGTTCAGAATGAAGGGGTGGGGTAAGGAATTTGTTGAAACTCAGCTCTCATCGACTCCTCCCATGTCTATGATTCATATGGTAGTGAGTTAAACCCATGTTGCAGCCATATCTCGTAAGAGAATAGAACAGCTAACGGTGAATAACCACGGCTCCACACCATCCATCTTGCAGTGTAGCCACGAGGAGATGCTACCCGAGGTGCTTATTTGGATTTTAATTGGGATGGCCCGAGTGGCGTAAATCTTTCTTTGGACATTGTAATTGAAATCTTAGTTGAGCTTCAAATCATTATGTTGATTGATGTTGTTCATTTGCTAAATATTTATTGTGGATGAATGAATTCCATAAATTCTCCATAGTGTCATGCTCCTTGAGGTCTTTTCCTGCACATTCCTGGTTGGCTACACCATCTAATCCTCTATCTGTCATGTTGTATGGTATCTTCTGAAATCAGGTAGACTCGGTCAATCAGGTGCTTGTCAACCAAACATTTTCCATATGGGTTGTTAAAGGTCAATGGCTGAAGGAGTCACTGCTTGAAGCGCTATTTTTGTTCTTTTTCTTTTAAAAATGTCCAAATTAGTATTTCCTTCTTTCATCTAAATATTGATTTGTTAAATTCTTTCGATCCTAAACAGTCATAAAACTTGTTGACTCTCTTAGAAACACCTTTCTGAATTTATATGTCGTTGTGCAGAGGACTATTGTCTAATCCTGGAAGCAGTATAAGACATTTGAGACGGATCTATAATCATCATTTCCAATTTTTACAGTTTGACAAGATACCTTTGCCAAGTGCCGCAATTCGACAAGTAATAAAATGGATTTAAGTCGGATATCGATCCACGGAGATCTGAGAATTTTCATCAACTACGGGACTACTTGAGATTCATACTATTTGGACCATCGATTGATAACCGGTGTTGGTCGTAAAAGTACAGAATTAAACTAATCATGAAAATGAAAATTAGAAATAAGCGAAATAAAATGAATGAAAGTAAAATTCATTCTATAACGAGAAATGAATCTTGAATAATTATCATAAAAGAGACACGTAAAGAAGCTTGGTGTAGTGAGCGATCGATTCTGTAGTGAGTATTGATTGAATTTCTTGATTATCTCTCAATTTCAAAATCACATCCCCAGGCAAATGTAGTGCGAAATTTGGATTTCTCCACCTCCACATTTCGTTATCTCATTTTTCTGATTCTCTCGAATTACGAGGATTTAGATAACTACTTCTAGAGAACTTCACAGATACGGGTATTTTTCTTTTGCGAGTAGGCACCATCCCGTGTGTACCATTTGGTCGTGCCATAGTAGGGATCAGGAATCAATAATATTTATATCCTAGAATTCCTCCTACAGCCAGTAGCAAAGCTCTTTGATATAAGCGGTTCTAGGGTCGAACTTCGAGGATGGGTTTTTTCTTTATGCAAAATGACTAACAGTGAGGTTTAAAAATGATGAATTTCAATTTAGATTTTCAGGTTTGGGTAAAAACAGGGGATTGGTTGTTCACAGGTTGAAAATAAAATAAGAAAAAAATAGTAAAATAGAACCCCTTGAAGTTCGGGCTACTAGTTTAGGGTTTTAAGGAAACCAACATGTCCTCGGGTCTTTTTCCTCGCATTGGGGAGCATGACATATAGTCATTTCGAATCGGATCTTCATTTAGATTTAAGCTAAACCTATGATTTTCCTTTTGAAAGATGGCATTTATTAGGCATAAATGTCCCTAGCAGTGAAAACACATCTAAAAAACACTACCCCACAATAACTAATAGGAATGACTAAGCGGGCTTGAGTGGATCTAATGAAGTATCCACTTTGGACCCCAACTTGCGAATACACATTAAGGAGAGCATGCTTAAGGGCTTTAACTTTGGGTGAAGCGGAGCCTGAAATGCCCATAAATGCGTGTGTTAAGCGAGAGGCAGTGAGTTACCTCCACACCCTAGCCAACTGACCCTCCTCTTGAGGAGGAAGAGAGTGCAACTTGACCATACTCGAGTTGTCATCCCTCGGAGGAGTGTTTGGCAGCCGAAATAGGAAGAAAATGAAAGAAAATGGGAAAGGGAGGAGACGGTAGTGGCCCATAGCCCAGTCTCTGTATTCTTGGGCGTGAGTGAAGTGAAGTGGAAGTGGGTTGATTGTTTTGTACAAGCGATACTTATATGCTCGAGATTCGAGGAAATTACAAAAACCAAAATCATAAGGTATTACAAGGGTTAAAATAGGATAAAACAAAAATTGTAACAAAAGGCCGAGGCGTCGAAGTAGGAAACAGCTGCGGAGGAGCAGTCATAGGGGATGCACAGTGCGTAGGAACCAATTTCGCAGGTGCTCCAATTTTCTCTATTTTATGCTATTCTTTCTTCTTAGTTTCTGATATGAAAAGCTGAGTTTGACTCAAATTCTTCATGCTTGGATCGACTCAACAATTTTGGCATGATTAGCTCGCAAAAACTACAAAATTTTCCATAAAATGCGATCATTAGAATAGTAGGGACCTTGATGTTCAAATCGGGTTAATTAGAATGATTAGTACACAAAAAGCACTCAAAACCTATAATAAATAGGACTCAAAATAGCACTTTTTGGGCACTAATCACACTTACAACTGCATTGCTGAATCCACTGCATGATGAAGAAAGAAAAGAAAGAAAAGCGTACAAAGCGATAACAAAATTATGTTACAAAAGGTTGTGAAAATGTGCCTAACCCTCGATGAAAATTACGGAAACTTCGCTGTGCTACCTCGAGAGAATGAATCTATACAATGGAGTATCGAAATAGCTTCCTTCTCGATGACTTGACCGGTAACTTCCACGAAAATCTAAGTGTTTATTTGATCGATTCTCAACAATAAACTACCAAGCCTCTCCCCAACCCGAGCTATTGCCTGACCTAGCATGCTAACGACTTAAATAGATCAGAACCCACCTCTTGTTCCGGCTCTTTTTGTCCCAGTAGAGTTTGATGCTAACGACTCGACCTCACAAAGTCCATGTAGCGGGGATCTGCCGATGACTCCCGACCAATTAAGGCTTAGGGCACGCAGTCACTAAGGATCTTTTGACCACTAACTCTTCAGGTTTCACCCCGGACTCTGAATGATTTGGAAACTTCAGCACCTACAACTTGCTGGTGAATGTTTCAAAGCGAAGATGATGCATAAAAATGACCTCTCGGACCTAACCAAGTATGCTCGAAATTTGTCTAAGGCGTAGACCACTGCCAACAATTCTTTCTCTATAGTAGTATAGTTCCTTTGTGCTTCATTCAAGGTTTTGCTTGCATAATAGACTACATGAGGTTTTCCATTTTCTCTTTGGCCAAGAACTGCTCGTGAATCACTTGCATCACACATCACCTCAAAGGCAAGCGCGATTGGGTGCTCGTGCTATTGGTGCGATGGTCGAATGGGACTTCGGCTCTTCAAAGCTCTCGACATTCTTTTCCCAAACAAACTTAGCATCTTTCTCTGCTTGACTTTATAAAGGGGCTTAGAAATCTTGAAAAGTCCTTGATGAATCTTACATGTAAAAGCACATGACGAATTACTGCTTGTTTTTGTTTGTTGGAGACGGCGGTTTGAAATAAGTTCAATTTTAGCCTTGTCAACTTCTATTCCCTATTTGGAAATAACATGCCCAGTACAAATTCAACAGTTCACCATAAATGGCATTTCTCAGGTTGGGCACAGTTCTTTTTCAATGCACCTACGTAGGATAACCCCCGAGATTAGTTAGACATTCTTCAAAAATCACCTCCATATCGATGATGTCATCCATGTATACTTCCATTATGCGCTCCACCATATCGCTAAACATACTAAGCATACATCTCACGAAAGGTGGCGGCGTTGCCAAGACCAGCATCCTCTATGGCGTAAGTGCGATTAGACCAGTAAAGGTGGTCTTTTCTTGATCTTCTGGTTGATCTCTATCTGAAAGTAACCTGAATACCCATCTAAAAAGCAATAGAATGGGTGTCCAGATACTCTCTCAGAAGGCCCGATCAATGAAGCGTGAAGTGATCTTTTCTTGTTACTTCATTTAGCCTCCTGTAATCTATGCATACCCTCCAACCGGTAGTAAGTCAGGAAGACAATTCCTCGCCCTTTTTATTTTTTACAGTGGTCACTCCTGACTTCTTGGGTACTACCTGGGTTGGGTTCACCCAAGTGCTATCCGATATGGGGTAAATGATACCAACCTGCAGCAATTTCAGGACTTCAGTGCGAAATACCTCTTGCAAGTGAGGATTCAACCTCCTCTGTGGCTGCCTAACAGCTTTAGATTCTTCTTCTAGATAAATGTGGTAAGTGCAGATTGTTGGGTTTATGCCTTTTAAATCAGAAATTTTCCACCCCAAAGCTTGCTTGTTCCTTTTGAGGAGGTACGACGAGGTTGTGTGCTCTGTGAAGTGGTCAGCAGTGATGATATTACAACTAGACATTGTCTGTTTTCTTCCAGAAATGCATATTTTAATTCAACTATAAGGGGTTTTAGCTCTAACGTTTGAGGTTCCTTTGGTTCTTCACCAATCAACAGAGGTAGAATTTCTATTTTCTTTCTCTAGCATCCCTGCACTAAGCTCATGGGTGAGGTTCTTGTTGTTACTTCTAGGAGGCACTTTCGAGATAACTCAGGGGTGCCATCTTGCACTTCTTGCTCATGCTTTATTCTTCAAGAATTGTATCTATTATGTAGACTTCTTCACAGTCGTCCTCCACTGGGTGCATATGCCTTTTAATCAAATGGAAGATATTGAGTTCTAAAGTCATATTCCCAAACGTGAGTTGCATAACCCCATTTGCGGTTATTATATGGCATTCGAAGTAGCTAAGAATGGCCTTCCCAATATGATGGGCACATGATTGGCCCCCACTGCAACCGGCTCTGTATCAAGTACGACAAAATCCACTGGATAGTAGAATCTGTCCACTTGTATTAAAACATCTTCAATGGTCCCCTTCGGTATTTTAATAGACCTATCGGCTAGAGACAGTGTGATGGAAGTTGGCTTTAGTTCTCCAAAACCAAGCTACTTGTACATGGAATATGGCAGTAGGTTCACACTAGCTCCTAAGTCTAATAGTGCTTTTTCTACACTAATGCCTCCGATATTGCTTGAGATTGTAGGACATCCGGGTCATATATTTCACTAAGAGTCTTACATCAATGATAGCATATACTTTCAGTAAAAGGCCTTTATTCCACATTAAGCCTCTTTTTCACAGTATAAGTCCTTCAAAAATTTTGCATATGTGGGGACTTGTTTGATCATGTCAAGGAGAGGAATGTTAACTTTCACTTGTCGTAATACTTCTAAAATTTCAGTTTGGTTGACTAAATTTTCTTTTTTCGAAGTGCCTATGGGAAAGGAGGGGGTACATTGGGCTTCACCTCTTCCCTTATTGCTGATTGTTCTTCCTCTGGCGGATCAACTACTATGGGAGCTGTTTTGGTTGTTGCTGGAACTGATGGTCTCAGTTCTTTACCACTTCTCAAAGTCACTACTGCTTTGACTTCATCAATTCTTGCATTTGGATCACTGGCTGAGCCTATTTCATGCACTCCCTTAGGGTTTTGCTGTGTCTGGGAATGAAATTTCCCTTTTTCAGAACCCTGCTGGGTAGACAACCTGGAAATCTCAGAATGCATAATGTCCAATTTCTTGTTGAGTGAGTTCTCGACTGCCTCAATCTTCTGATTAGTTTGGACATTGATGGCTTTCTGCTCCTCCACAAAATTTCCCACCACCTTGCTCAAATTCAGAATTGCCTGCTCAACAGGAGAAGAAGGTGGAGGATGTTGTTGTGCTGAAGTGGAGCGAGCTGGCTGTATTAGCTCTGGAGGAAGCATATGTGAGGTTGGCTTCCATGAAGGTTAGAGATGATTTCTCTAGTGGGGTTATAGGTGTTACCATATGGAGCATTTGTAGGTAAACTATTTTGACCCAGACATGGGCATGCTCTTTGCATTAATTCACACTAAAGGCTTCTTTGAACGGTGCTCCCGAGAGTCTTTGGGTTGAGATGCGAGCAACTCGTTGCTTGCTTGCACTTCATGTTAATTTCTCATTTCCAACTCCTCTAACCTTCGGGTCAAAGTGGTCAGTTTTGCTTTCATCTCCGTGTCTTCGGAAAGTGCATACATGCCTCCCCTTGGGTGGGTCAAAGGCCTCATTCTTTCAGCTTCCCTTGGAATCGGTTCATCTCATGCCTTGGAAGTTTCAGCCACATAATTCAAAAAGTCCATGGCTTCATCTGGGTTTTTGCTCGTCACCCCACATGGTTTCAGTAGTTGCTTCATAGGTTTGAGACATGCCATCATGAAATGATTCACTAGCATCCATGTATCAAAACCATGGTGTGGACATGCGCGATGGTCTGTGAACCTCTCGACACTGATAAAATTTCTCATTGTCATAGGCGATAGTGTAGATTACCTCTTCAAGTATTAGTCTTGGTTGTCTTGAAGAATTTCTTCAAAAATTAAAGCGAAGAAGATCATTGATTCTAATTGTTCTATGGCTTCTCGATGAATTAGGCCATATTTTGGCTTTGTCCTTGAGGTTAACGGGAATCGCCGACTGACAAATCCATATCAATTATACCCTCCTTAAAAGTTATGTATACTTCCTCAAAATCATGAATGTGTGTGTATGGATTTTCATTTTCCAAACCATGAAAAGTTGGAAGTAGGGGCACCAGATAGGGTCTTATTGCCACATCCTCAGCAGGTGGTATGATGCGGAAAAACACTAACTACAGGAGATTAGTATGTGGTCCCTCGGCGAGCCTATATGCTGTTGGATTCGTGGGCCTTGTTGACTTTGTTCCTCGGGTAGAGGATCCATTTGCTCACTATGCACACGGCTTCACAACTTTGCTCAATTGATTAAACAACTCTTTGCGTCTACGATATCCCTCTATCCCGAGTGATGCATACACACTTGTAACACAAAAAATGAGAGCCAAGCAAAAGAACAACAAAAGGCACTTAAAAGGATCGGTGTTAGCCAAAATATAAAATAGCGTAATGGTAAAAATAGCCCAGTGATGACTACTTAGTAAGGCGAAATTCTAAATAATATGAAAATCAAAAAGGTTTAAAAGGTGCAATACTTGTAATGAGGATTAAGTACACATATCGGCTCATCATCGTGGTTGGCACCATCGAACAGCGGCGCCATTTGATTCGTGCCACGGTAAGGTGATCCGGAATCAACAAAATTTGTTTCCTATTTTCCTCCTACTGCCTTAGTCAAGCTACTGCAGCATAGCGGTCTAGGGTCGAACACGGGGATGGGTTTTCATCTTAGAAATGATTTGCCATCATGGTTCGAAATGGTGAGGCTTTTCATTTGGATTTTTGGATTAGCATTGAAAAGTGTGGGTATTGTTGTCACTAGGTTAACTGAAACAGTTTAAAATAGGGTGTAGAATGGAGACCTTGAAAGCTTGGGTCACTAGATTGGCCTAATGAGGTTATAAAGGTGTCCTCGGGTTATTTCCCTACATTAGGAGCAAATGACATATAGTCATTGCCAAAAGCCGAGATCTTTGTTTAGCTTTAAAACCAGCCCTTAAAAACATTCCTAGTTGAACGAAAGCATTCTTGAACATTTTAATGTTTCTACAATTGAAAACCAAGCATTTAACCTACTTTCAATGGCTCGTAAATGACATCTAATGGATGTCGGTGTATCAGTAGAATACTGAACCTAAAGCATGCAGTATTGACCAAAGGAAATACATTAAATAACATTAAATCCTAGTTTGGAAAGTTTGAAACACATAAATGCGATCACACTGATTCATGAGAGGAACACATCCAACCACCATTAACCAACCTAGCAACCCTCCTCTTCAAGGTTTTGAGAAGTAGCCAAACATCCTTGAGTTGTCATCCCCAAAGGGGTGTGTTTGGCAGTCGAGAAAATGAGAGAAAGAAGAGAGAGAAGAGAGAAAACTGTAACCTAAAATGAAAAGCTGCGTGGATTGAAAGTTAGCAAAAGTTAGGGTTACAATTTGTCCATAAGGTGGCTTATATAGCCTTACAAGATGTGTGAAATACCAAAATAACCAAAATAATATGATTACATTGGGGACAAAATGGGAATTACACAAAACGGGGTCGTTTGGATCACGAAGCAGAGAGCGGCAGATTTCTCTATGCACGGTGAATTTGGCTATCGCCTTAAGATTCTCTATCACTCGCGAAATTGCGGGCATAGAAAATTTAATTTCTCTATGCACGGTAATTTTAAACTATGCTGGCGAATTTTACGCTATGATGAATTCACTCTGATGGCAATTTTCGCTATCATAGCGAAAATTTGGCCATACCAAAATTTCGCTAGGATTGCGAAATTTTCGCTATGCCATAGCGAAATTCCTGATCTCCTGCATTGCATCCTACATCAATTCAGCCTGCATTTCTTCATTTCCAGCTTGACATTTCTTCATCGGCTTGAAGTAAATCTCGTAGAGAATCCATACGAACTTCGGCATAAAACACCACGATTGATGCCAAGCTTGATATGATGGTGAGGTTCGGGAAAACACAACCAATCCTCTACCAAAAACAACCTTGAAACCAATCAGTAGGCACTAAATGGACTGCACATGTCAATCGAAACCCAATTAATGGCAGTTAGTGCGCAAAAGCACTTTCGAAACCTATCTTAAATAGGACTGAATAAGCACTTCAGGTGATGTCGACTTGTCTTTTGGAAAACCTTGTGTATCTACCTCTTGAGCTAGAATATAAAGCTGTGGGCCATCGAGAAGCTTATTTTGATTTTAAAAATTTTGCTAAAGAAGAGAGGCTACTCCAGTTAAATGAATTGGAAGAGATGAGGAATGAAGCCTATGATAGTGCCATAATCTACAAGGATAAAACAAAAAAATGGCATGATCAACGAATTTTGATGAGGGAATTCAAGGCAGGAGATCAAGTCTTGTTATTCAACTCCAGGACTAAGACTCTTTCAGGAGACTGAAATCCAAATGGAGTGGACCATTCACCACAGTGGTATCAAGCACACAGTTTAGGCGTGACATGAAGGCGGCCGATCATGAGGAGTTCAAAGTTATTGGTCCGAAGTTAAAAGCCACTACCTTGGGAGAAAGCAATTGGAAGGTAACCCTTAATGAATTTGAACAAGGGAAATTCGAAGAAGCAGACAATGGCAGCGAAAGTCAGCTAAATATAAAATTGACGACTTTGTGGAAGGCAATCATCAGTTTGTTTTTTAATTTTCTTGTATAGTTTAAAATTTATGTGTTTAAATTTCTAATAGCATATTATTGATTTTATTCATTATTGATTGAAGAGTAGGTAAATATTTTTAGTTTTACGGAGACCAGATTGTGCAAAAGGAAACATACGCAATCAAACTTCAATCGCGTAAGAAATGCAAAGGGCGTGCTATTCTTCTGGTTGGTTTTAAAATTTGTCTTTGATGTAGCATGATTGAAAGTTTGGGATTTTATCTTGTTTTGGTGCTTAAATTTTGAATGTGATGCATAGTGGAAGTTGTTCCAGAATTTTGGAATTATGAAGATGAATTGGGTTGTAGTTGTTTTGATTGGGTGGATAAATTGAAATTGTTGTGGTTGAGTGTCTATGTTTTGAGTGCATAGCATTAATCCAAGTTGCAACCAAAAATCTTTGGATGTGAAAAATAAAAAGTGGAAAGAAAGTCAAAATAATGAGAGAGCGAGGTCACGGCTTGAGATTAAGAAAGAAGGGAAGAGCAGCATGACGACATCAAATTCCCTGTCGTGACCACATTTCAGGTCACAACCAAAATTTTGAAGTTGCGACCAAAATAGTCCAAAAGTCAATAAAAGTGGATTTTAAAACCTCTCATTTTGGGCGTCCCAACAGTTAAAAATTAGATTCATTGAAAATCATTAATTTAGAGGCTCAATACTTAATGTCGCAATTCCCATATCGATGTCATGACATTTAACCCATCGTCTATTCCACTTCAAATTCCATTAGGCCACAATTCACCCCGAACCTTTCGGTACCCTTGTATCGATGATTCAGAATCTTTGAAATAAATAGTTATTAATGCGAAAGCGAAATCAATGTCTTGATTGAGCGGGTGGTTTAGTATGCTTAGTTTGAGGAGAACCTTCGGAGGGAAGGGTAGGATTTTAGGTCGAAATGAGAGAGTTTTTTTTTTTTCTCTAATTTGGTTATAGTCTTGTTTATAAGGAAAGCAAATTGGCACAATATAAATGTTTGATATTTGAATAAAATTCTTGTTGATCTCTGAATTGATGAACATCATATATGAAATTTTGTTTTTGTGTCATTTTCTGTTTAGCATGATAAATAAATAAATGCCTTTTCTGTGCAAGAATCAAATAAATAGTGCATTTGTCACAAACCGACAATTTGAGGAAGAATGTCGAGGCGTGAATGATTAAAGCGGAAGTGGGAGTATTACTGCATTGTTTAATTCATTATAGATTGCAAAAATTTGAAATTTAGTTATTCTTTGATTGAACAAAATACTTGGTTGAAATAATGTAAGTAGGCAGGTAAATAAATACAAGTCTTGAAGAAATAATACGCCAGTCGACAACTTATGAAACTTTGAGAGGAATTAAAGGAACATCTTAAGGAAATTCAAGACTAAGAGTCATAGTCCTAGAACTTGTTGGGTATTGATTGGCGAAATCTTAGGTGGCTTGACCAACAATGATAGAGGCCATCCTGCGGATTGAGCTTTTCTAAGCCTACCCTCAATATATGCTTAAGCATATTCTCTAGTTCCTTGATTTGAGCCAAATAAGCCTTATTTATTCAATAAACAGCAACTGAAAACCTAAATTCCCTTCCTTGCAATAAACCTGCAGCAAAGAGCCCAAATTATCCAGTTTCCAGTTCATAAAAAGTTTACTATAAAGGAAGAAACAAGTTTGGGGAAAAATATTTCCAATTTTTACAATAAAGGAGGTGAAGAAATAAAGAAGCGAGAAGCTAGTGAAATAAAGGAATAAGTTTTGTCTTGTGGCCTATTTCCTTGAACAATTAAGCTCCGTAGGGGTGTTTAACACCTAGTACCTAATACCAAGCTGGTATGGGAGTTGTTAGCCCGAGTTCTCTAAGGTAATAGAAAGCCTAAGAAGACAAAACATTACCTTATTCCCCGAGTCTTAGAAAAACAAAAGCAAAAAGTTCGAAAAGGCGCTGAATAAAGTGCATATAGAGTGAAATTCCCTAAAAAAATTCCAACATGAAGATGAATCGGGCGAATTGAAGAAGGTGGCTGAGACAAAGAAGAAAAAGGGTGAAAGTTGAGCTGACAGTATAGAGAAAGGTGGAAGCGGGTGATTTACAACTTAAAATTTTCCATTATCTACCCGATTACCTAAGCCCGACATTACAAGCACGAAAGACCTCATTGATTTTGAGTTGAATTTACATTAGTAGAGATTAATATGAAAAACAAGCTGTGGGACTTTGTGAGCAATCGAAAACTCCCCGGAGAAGATTAACTACATTGACATGAAGATGAAAATGATTGAAGACACTGCACACACAGAACAAGACTTGTTGAATAAACTGTTTAAATACATTAGTTCATCAAGAAATTTGTGATAGAAGTATACCATGTCTTATTCTTGAATCCAAATTGAAATTTAAAATGATGCTGGTATCTCTTAATTCCAGATCAGAAGGTGGAATGAGAAAGACTGTGGTATGAATCATAAAAATGTCCTTAAAAATTTTCTAAGGTTATTTGTTTGAGAACAAACAATTCTTTCTTCTCTTTGCTTCGGGACAAGCAAAATTTTAAGTTTAGGGGAATTTGATGAGTCCAGCTTCCGTTAGATTTTTAATCTATTTTTAAGTATATTACGAGATAAATGTTGATTTGTTTTACAGAAATGTGGATATTTTACTCAAATTTCAATTTTTTGCATGAAAATCTGACAGAAGTAAAATCTTAGCAAAAATCGGGGAAAGAAACCAGCCTGTAATTGAGGAGTCCATGACTGAAATTTGAAATCGTGAAAGGAAGCTCAGTTGCCAGCCATTCCAAGTCACGACATCAACAAATTCAGCTTTGAAGAAGAAATAGAAAACTTGAACAAGTGAAGTCATGACTTGAAGAAGGAGGTTGAGACAAAGAAAAAGTGGTCGAGACTAAAGGAAATAATCAAAGGAAGAAATTCATGTCGCGACATCACTTTTGATGTCGCTGGCCTTAAGACTCAGATCTTTGTCGCGACACCATCGAAGTCGCGACAAGGATCCGTCTATGAAGCCTGAGAGGGCTGCAAAGAAAAGGGTTGCAACTAGTTTTTAAATGCAAGGCTCCATTTCGTATCGCGACACCACTGATGTGATATAAAAACGGAAGATTCAAGTGCGACCAAAATAGAGTTTGAAAGGAAGTGCGACACAGCCAAATAGAAGCACTTGCCAAGAACTGAACTTGCGACCTTTTACGAATCAAGGATCAGAAATGATGTCGCGACCACTCATTAAGGTCGCGACCTGAAGAAGAGCTGAGCAGAAGAAATTAAGGTTGCGACATCACCTTGGGGTCGCGACCTGGAAAATAGGTGGGAAGGAGGAAATTTGTTGCAACGTAGAACTGAGGTTGCAACCAGAAGAAAAGAAATGGGAAGCAAAAGAGGTCGCGACATCACCATGAAGTCGCGACATAAAATTGAAACATATGAAGGCAAGAAGACCACCAACATGATTCGACGAGAAATCAAAGTCACAACATGAAATGGCATCATACAAACAGAAAAGTATTATAGCCCAGAAAATTCGATGTCCCTTTCGGAAGGTGAAGAATGAAAGACAATGATGTCGCGACATGCTTCGAATCGCGACATCAACATTGAGGAACAGCGAGAAAATGGAGTCGCGCGACCACAAGCGATGTATCCGCGACCAGATCAAGCGATTCGCGAGACAAAAGCATTTTCAGCAAAAAGAAGAATTCGCGGCGATCCACGAGCAACGAGAGAAGTCCATGTCGCGACATCAACTTGAGAGTCGCGACATGGAACGATGAAGTAGGCTTTTCTTTGGAGTTCCACGGAGAATTTTAGGGATTCGTCCCGATTCTTTACAGGTATAAATAGATGGCTTTAGAAGAGGTACAGCGGTTTAGTCTTCCTTTGCCGAAAAGGAAAGAAGAAGACTCGTGTATATTTTAAGTAGATTATTATTTTTTATTTTTTTATTTTTATTTTTAGTTTCATTTCTGGTTTTGATCTTTATTTTTGTGGAGGCAGTGAGGCTGATTTATAGTTATATTATTTTTCTTAAATTCTTGCTGAAAATTTATGAAATCTGGGCGAATTTCACGAATTCATTTCTTCTCAAATTACTAATGAAATTCTGATTGATTTATGTGTGATGAGTCATCATTCTTAAATTATAATACGATGTCCAGGCCTTATTTCTATAGATTCGATTTTACATTGATTACAGTCTGCACAATTAGAGAAATTAATTTGGCTTAGTTTTTTACTTAATTGGTGTCGTTTTGAATGGATAAGTTGATAGTAGTACCTAATATCATTTGAAGATATCTTACTCTAGCCTCCAGAATGCCTCTCGTGACCTGAGAGGCGGAATTCCTAAAATTTGAGAGCATTCTTTTAAGATGTTGGGCTACCATTGAAGAATTGCTGAGCGCTCAGAGTTCACTTTGATGAATCCTGTGTCATAATTGAAGTTGGTGGGGTGTATTTAACAATATAAATAATCGAGGTGCCAATCTAAAGGTAGTTCCGATCACAGTGTTAGCTTTGATCTAATCCAAGGGAAAGGGATAAACCCGTAGATCGGGAAGTTGGAGCCACCCGATTAAGTGGTAGAAACTTTACGAAAATCACACGAAACAGCAAAAAGTTCTGTCAGGAAATGGGTGTGATATTGAAAGAAAATACCCGGATCTTGTAGAGAATTTGGAATACAGTGGGTTTGGCGGTTTGATCTTGTCTTTGAGAGAAGCAAGGATATCTAATCGGTGAATATGGAGAAATCCAATTCCAATAATTAGGAAATCTTGGACAATAACCAGATCCATATATAGAACAGAGCAATGTACTTAACTGTTGGAATTGACTGTTTCATTGTATTTCATTGATAGTTTATTCTGGAAACATATTTAATCCATTTTATATATGCAATTTATTTTTTATTCAGTTACTTTTTGTTTTAACCGTTTGACATTATTTTGGTATTATAAGTTTTAATTTTGTTGTTTAGATAAAACCTTCGCTATGAGTTTTGAGTCAAATAGTATGGAATTTTATTAGTTGGGAATTAGTTGATCTGCCAGTCGCTATCAATCTCTGCTGGGAATGATACTGGACTTACATTCGATTTTACTACTTGTATGACCTGTGCACTTACGATGTCATAGGCCGAACCCTTATTTTTAAATCATGAACATCGAAAATTATTTTGCTCAATAAATTAATAAAAATAACATGGATACAAGAGAAGTGTAAGGCTCTTATGGTATAATAGTGCGGTTCAATCTATAACGAAAAAAGGCAAACCACTCGCTTAGGGTTTCTGTCGCGACCTTGATTGCAAGTTACGACCTCATTATCATTCTCGACTCTCTTGTAGTTGCAACCTCAGATCTCCTTATTGTGACTCCCAATTCAAGTCCATGTCGTGACCTAGAATAAGGTTTTCATTGAAGAAATAGTTGCAACCTCATTTCTCTATGCTTCCTTTGTGGCTTGATAGCAGCTCGAAATCCTTTGACCTCGGTTTAACGCGAGATAATTTCTTTCGTCTCAACCACAGTTTCTTGGTCGCAACCTCATTAATTGGTCTTAGTGATGTTGTGACCTAGAAATAACTGAACAAAAGAGCTCCTTGTCGCGACTTCAATTTTCAAGTTGCGACCTCCTTTCTATTCTCAAGCTGAATTCTTCCACTTTTTGCTGGGATTTTCTCTTCTGCTATATTTTTCTGCAAAATTAAATTTGAGTAAATTATCCAGGTTTTTGCATATGAATCAACAAATATCTTGTAATATTCTAAGAAAAATGGATTAAAAATCAAATGAGTTTTTGGACTCATCAAATTCCCCCAAACTTAAAATTTTGCTTGTCCCCAAGCAAAGAAAATAAAGAATTGTTTGTCCTCAAACAATTAGCTTAAATTTTAAGGACATTTTACGATTCACACCCGCAGTTTTCTTATTGCCTACCTTCTGGCAGAAGTAGAATAGCAACATCATTTTAAATTTCAGTTTCGATTTAAGAAAAAGAAATGGTTTCCACTTCCATCACAAATTCCTTGATGAAATAATGTATTTAAACAGTTTATTCAACAAGTCTTGTTCTGTGTGTGTGTGCAGGTCTTCAATCCTTTTCCTCTTCATGTTGAATTTAGTTAATCTTCTGGGAGTCTCCTTAGAAAACTGGTCAAGGTCCCATAGGCTTGTTTTTCATATTGATCTCCACTAATGTAAGTAAATTCAACCTTCAAGATCAAAGAGGTCTTTCGGAGGCTTATGTGTTAGGCTTTAGGTAATTTGGTAGATAATAGGAAAATTTAAGTTCGTGCAGTTTCCACTTTTCTTTTACCTTTACGCTCAACTTTCACCCTTTTCCTTTTTTTTTTGTACTTGTTGATCCTCCTCAATCTTGGCCTGATTTGTCTTTTTGAAATCTTTTTATGGCATTCTGATTTCCACTTGCACTTTATTCAGGCCAGTTCCCTTGTTCTAGAACTCTTTTGCTTCTGTTTTTCTAAGAATGGGAATAGTGCAATGTTTTGTCTTCTTAGGCTTTCTATCACCCTTAGAGAACTTTGGGCTAGTAACTCACATACCAGTTGACATTAGGGTACTAGGTGTTAAAACACCCCTAAGAGCTTAATTGTTCAAAGGAGATAGGCCACAAGACAAAACTTATTCCCCTTTTTCTCAATTTCTTCTTCTTTTTCCCTAATCTTTCAAGATACATCTTCTCCTACTACCTTGTAATATATGGAAATATTTTTCCCCCAAACTTGTTTCTTCGCTGTGATGGGTGCTTTTGTCTGGAAGCTGGATAATTTGGGCTATTCTTTAAGATTATTGCAAGGAAGAGGTTCGGAGTTTTGATTCTTTGTCATTTGAAGAATTAAGGCTTGTTCGCTCAAAGCATGGAATTTAAGTATGCTTTAGCATATATTGAGTAGGCTTGGAAAAGCTCAAGCGCGAGGATGGCCTCTATCGCTTCTTGTTGGCTATTTTTACCTTAGATTTAAGCCTCGAGCAATAATCTAACAAGTTACAGGACCATGAACTCTTAATCATGGGTACATAAGATGTTCCTAATTCTTCTCAAGTTTCATGAGTTTTGTTGACCCGAGTGTATTGTTTCTTCAAGACTTGTACCGATTAACTATTTATTTACACACTTTCAATCATTTTATTTGTTCTTTCAGCATTATCCCTTTTTCCCTCTTCTTCAATAAAACTTAATTTAAACATTCAGGCTGCAACTCCTGATTCCAGTTTACTAGTCTATGCCCTTATCAGCACTCACGCATTGTTGTTCTTGGATAAAGCAAAATTGTCATTTGGTATTGTTCAAAACAGGTTCTCATATTTGGCACATTAACAGGAAATGACACAAACACACAATTTCTCAAGTCAATTCGTGAACCAAAACAATCAGATTGTTAATCAAATGGAATTTTATTTATTCAAATATAAAAAATCTCCAGGCTGTACAATCTGATTTCTCTAACTCTAAAAAAAAAACTAATGCAAAAATTACAAATAGGACTGTATCTAATCCAGAGGAAAATTCTCTATTTCTTGATCTAAAACCCTATGCCTTTCTCCTAAAGGCTGTAGCTTCTGCTTTATCAGTTCCCCTTGTCACGAATTTTCTCCGAAAGGAAGAGGTTGATAGCGGAGCCATTCAACAAGGTGAGCCTTTTCTTGCCTCCTGCATGCAGTTCTTCCCTGCGGATGATGGGAGTTACGGATAACCCTTCTTCGATTCCTTCCCACGTCATCCATTTCGTAATCACGGAGCGTTTTTGGAATCATGGCCAGTTGGTTTGTTTAGGCTCCATTCATTCCATCGCTCTGCATTTGCACACCAACAGAACTCGTCTATTTCCTCATTCTCCTTTTCCTTCATTTTTATTGTTCATTCTTTCTGTGTCTTCCCATCCTTTTATAGTGATCTTGCTTCTCTTGGGAATGACAAAGCTCTTAATTCTCTTTTTCATATTTCCAATAAATGAATTAAACGCAATTTCTCGGATCCGCGCGCACTGACTATTTTCAACAGGAGATTTGGGAAAACTTCAAAGGAAGTTTGATCGTTTCTCTCTAAGAGTCATTGAATTTCCTTAAATTCTTCTTTCGAAAACACGCGACCTAAGCAGGATTCCTTTAATTGGTACGGGTTTGGTTTTTGTAGTAATAACGAGTTTAATTTAGGGTTTCAAAGCAGTGGATGCGAAGTGGAAAAATTGGAATGGATAAGAATGGTAGTGAGATGGAAGTTTGGCTACATGTCATGATTGCGAGATAGGAAGTCATTTCTTGGTTACAGTGTCGCGCTGAAAATATGTACTTGATACTACGCTATATGGTCCACTCCATTTTGTTCAAGCTTCCTGGAAAGATCTAGTGCGGGTTGAATAACGGACTGATCTCACGCGTAATTCCCTCCTCAAAATTCTTTGATCATGCCATTTTTGTTTTATCTTTAGATTCTACTTTATCATAGGCTTCATTCCTCGACTCTTCAATTCATTTAGATAGATAGCCTCTCTTCTTGAGCAGCCTTGAAATCAAAATTTAGCTTCTTGATGGCCCACATGGCTTTATATTCTAGCTTTCGAGAAGGTAAGGTGGCAAGGTTTTTCGAACCATTTGTATGTGGACATTCGATGGGAGTTTTGAAAGCGGTCTTGTATGCCCGAGTGCATCGTCTGGCTTGAGAAGACCAATCTTTTATCTTTGGGCTCTGGTCTTTCAAGAATTTTCTTCATCTCTATTGGAAATTTCAGCTTGCCCATTTGTTTGAGGATAAATAGCCAGCTCATAATGTGTTTGATACCATATCGCGTGAGTTTATCGAACACTTTATTTGCGAAGTGGCTTCCTCCATCAACGATTATAGTTCTGCAGGTGTCTAAATCTGCTTTGAGAATACTTCTTTGTAAATCCACAAGCGTATTAGCATCATTCTTGGGACAAGCTCCTGCCTCGACATTTTGATACATAATCCTGACTAAGAGTATGTATATATTTCCCAGTAGTGGAAAAGGCCTATAAAATCTATTCCCATCACGTGAATAATTGCACCACGGGATACCTTGCAGGGGCATTTCATGCCTTCTGCTAATATTTCTCATTCTTTGGCATTGATCACATAGCTTCACCCATTTAAAACAATCCTTAAAAATAGTTGGCCAATAAAATCCTGACTAAAGAATTTTGTGGGTTGTTTTATCTCCTGCAAAATGTCCTCCATATGGTGATGCATGACATTCCTGTAAAATCTTGCTTTGCTCACCTTTTGGTACACATCTTCTTTTGATCAAATCAGCTCCTCTTTTAAACAGTAGTGGGTCAGCGGATGTAGCACCTGTTAATGGGGTCAATAGCTTTTTTTCTGGTAATTTGAATTCTAGTGGCATAATTCCTGAAGCTAAAGAAGTTCACAATATCGGCATACGAGGTGATTGGAGTGACAGATGGAATAACTGCTCATCTGGAAAGTTTTCTGCTATTTCTCTTTCTTCTTCTTGTACAGCAGGTTTCTCCACTCTTGAAAAGTGATCAGCTATCATATTGTCATAACTCTTTTTGTCTTTTATTTCTAAATCAATTTCCTGTAATAACAATACCCACCTGATCAATCTTGGCTTTGCTTCTTTCTTTGCCATTAGATATTTAATTGTTGTATGATTAGTGTGTATAATAACATGGGACCCCAAAATGTATGGCCTAAATTTTTCACATGAAAATACTATTGCCAGCATCTCCTTTTCAGTTGTAGAGTCATTTTTCTAAGCTTAGTGAGTTTTCTTGGCATAGTATGTGACAGCAGATACTTTTTCAACTTTACGTCCCAATATAGCTCCATTGCAAATCCATGGCATCACACATGATTTCAAATTCTGTTCCAATCTAGTTTTGCCATGATGGGAGCCTCAACTAGTGCGGTTGATTTGTAGAAAGAATTACGGCAAGATTCATCAAAAATTGAACTTAGTATCTTTTTCGACAATGCGCATAGTGGTGCAGCAATTTTGAGAAATCTCGATAAATCTTACGTAAAATCGACGTAATCTAGAAACTTCTAATTCCTTTCTTGTAGTGGGTGGTATCGATTTCTTATAGTTGAAACTTTGTAGTTTACTTCTATACACTAAATCATGTGCCTAGGACTAATTCCTTCTGTACCATAAAGTGGCATTTTTGGTGACTAGATTCTTGTCCTTGCACCTTTAGTACTATCCCGAGTTATGCGAGCCTTTGATGCGGATCCATACCTTTGTGAAATCATCCATGAAGATCTCCATAACTTCTTTTGCTTCATCGAGAAAATATGGACATCATGCATCTTTGGAAGAGTACGGGAGCATTACACAAACCGTAGCATTCTAAAAGCAAAAGTACCAAATGGGCATGTAAGTGGTTTTCTCTGATCCTCGGGTGCAATAGCATTTGTGGTTATATCGAAGTATCCATAAAGAAAAAAAAAGTGAGGTGTCCTACCCGGCCTATCGGCATTTGATCAATGAAGGCGAGGAAAATAGTCCTTTCTTGTTGCGATGTTTAGTTTTACGTAGTCAATACACACCCTCCATCCTTCTACCAGTTCTTAGAATCGATTCATTCTTTTCATTTCGATCCCGCAGTGAATCCACCTTTCTTAGGAACCACGTATGCTAGGCTCACCTGAAGCTTATATGATATATATATAAAACACATTCAGCCATTTGAGCTTCTTCGACCAACTTCTTTAAATCACCGGGGTTGACCTCCTTTGATGCTCAATAGAAGTTTTGCATTATCATTCAACGTATTTTATGCATACAAATGGAGGATGATACGCGAGGATCCTCGATTGACAGCCCGATAGCTTCCTTTATATTTCTCGAATTTCTAGCGGCTTCTTTCTTGATTCGGTCGGGGCGGGCGATATGATGGCCAGTTTCCTCTTTTATGTTCTAAAGAACTCATAACAAATGACTAGGCAATTCTTTCAATATTAACCCATACGCACTAGTTTCTGCTTTCAGTAGTTTTTATCCACTAGTGCGTACATCATGTATTTGTTTTCATTTATGCTCGAAATTTGTTTCTTTGTTATCTGAATTTGAAGGCAACATTTTACTATCAATACTCTCAGAGATCTTGAAAATTCATCTCAATTTCATTGATAGAATATTGAAGAGTATAGTCAGAATTCAACTTAACACTGAGAAGACTATTGTTTTCTCTGACCATACAACTTTGCATCGTCAAGGTGTTCGAGCTCTATTAAGATTAAAGTGCCACATTATTCGCCCCTTAGTGTGATTCGCACTACGTACATCTATCAAAGCTCCGAGTTGCTAGAAGGTCTTCCCTAGCAATGAAAGGAACTTGGGTGTCTTCCTCCATCTTCATAATAACAAAATCCACAGGAAAGATGAATTTTCCCACCTTGACAAACACATCTTCAAGAACACCTTCTGGTTGCACCATTGATCTATCTGACCATTTGCAAATGTGATTCTTTGTTGGGTAAGTTCCCCCAGAGCTCGATTCTTTTACTGTGATAGAGGCATCAAAGTTATACGCACCAAAATCCACATGGCCTTCTTGAATTCTTATTTCCCTTTATGGGCAAGGGATGGTGAAAGCTTTGCACAGGTCACTTCATTTTCTTTGGGAGCTTTTTCTTTGGGAGCTTTTCTTCGGATAATTGCTGCGAGTAGTAGTCGATTCACTTTTCCTTCCTCGGCTATTTTCCTTTTCTAGTTAGATTATCACCATTCATAAATTTTATGATTTAATTTGGTTGATTACCTTTGCAAATGGGATATTGATTTCTATTTTTCTTGAAGATGTCGAATCTGGCTTGCTCTTCCACTTTTTGCCTTACGAAGCCTGCAGCTCCACTTTATAGGTGTATAAGCTAGTACTCTCTCCTTACATTTACGCTCAACTACTTCCTTGAGTTGTTCGGTCTATCTTCTTCTTTGCTTCTGTATTCTTTTCAGGTGTGCTCTTCTCTCATTCTTTTCCAGTTTCTTCTTGTTCAGCATCAATCTCTTATTTGCTTTCTTGCTTGTTGTTGTTTCCCACTTCTTTCCCACCTCTTAACTGAATTGCCATGCAGTCCTTTGGATTCTTTTTAGTGTCACTAGGGAATGTACCCTTACTCTGATTTGACATATTAAGCGCCAGCTGCCCTACTTGTGTCTCTAAGTTCTTCAATGAGGCACTTGTATTCTTATGAAATACTTAGTGCTCCAGGCTTGAAAGCCAAGTCGGACGGAGTTTACATTCATGGGAAGTGTATAAGTCTCTTGATATCCCCCATGAGCTGCGGCATTTACTGTTGAATGGTTGAGTCCTCCCATGACCACGATAGTCATTCCTTCCTTCACCCCCTTGATGTTGCTGCTGGAACCTTGGTGGTTGCTGATATCCTTGTTGAGGATTCTGTCCATGCCTTGGGCATGTGCCCACCACGTATGAGAAATTCTCATGGTTCCTCGATGGTGATTGTAATGTATTGGGTAGGTTAGGTTTTGTTTGAAATGATATCTTGGTTTCATTCACGTACTTAACCTCCTCGACCTCATAAAGCGTCCTCTTACGGTATTATTTCAGCACTTAACTTCTCATTGCTTCTCTTCTACTTGCTCCTATCTCGCCAAACGTGTGCATTTTTTTTCTTTCCTGTTTGCCCATCATGTGCATGATGGAATCTAACTTTGCCTCCATGGCTGTCATTTTACTCAGCTCCATGACCCCTTTTCCTCTGCTGTTACCCCTTGAAAACTCATATGGAGGTTTCATATTGCGCAGTTAGGTCTTATTCGTCCCTAGCTTCCTCGGCCTTTTTCTTTTTTAGATGCTCCATAGCACGGCTTGATAATGCCTTTAGATGTATCATTGGGCATGATACACCTATATCCATCAGGGTTTTAAAATTCCATGCATAGGGCACCTCTTCAACAACCTCTTGAATCTCTCCCAATTTATATATAGGCTCTCATCTTCCCTTGTTGGAACACCTATTATCTCTCTTCTTCCTCCCAGGGGTGAGAGATGGAAAAGACACCTTGAGTAATAAGCTACGACTCTTCCCAAGTATCCAACTGAACCGTATGAGTAAGGACTCATACATGGCTCTTTATGTCTCATAAGGAAAATAGGAAGAATGCATCTTTATCACCTGCGGCCTCACCATTCGACTACTTGTATTTGCCATCTGAAATCTACCCGGAGTGCTCGTGAGGTCTTCGATTGGGGTGCGGTGAGCGTGATATTTATTCTTTCATTGTTATGGCGGCTTTGATTCGAAGTTATTTGCATCCAGTAAGTGTCGGTGCGAGATATTCTTCACGAATGATAAGCCTCCGAGAGAAATCTCCATTAGTAGCCATTAATACGGAGGCCATACAGTGATGTCCTCTGCTCCTTTGTCCGGTCATGTCTCTCATCTGCCATAGTTGTGTTCTCTACCCTTTTAGTCTTTCTTAAGCTTTTGAGTGTTCTTTCCAATTCAGTGTCTCTTTGTGCGGTCCCGAATCACATTTCCCTATGCATTAAAGTTTCCTAAAATTGAAACACACTTTCAGTTAATAGGATTAGTAGAACTAAAAAAATTATTTTCAGCAACTGTTAAAAATGTCGATGGTTGAGTATAGCCCTTTTGCTTGTAAACTATTTTTGTTCTTTTCTTTTATAAAATGTCAAAATTAGCATTTCCCTCTTTGTTTGAATATTGATCTATTTAATCCTTTCCAATCGGCCAATGGCGCCATAAAACTTGTTTGCCTTTTCCTATATAGACTAAAAACCACTTTCGAATGTACATAGTTTTAGACACACTTCTCTTGCACCCATGTCACTTTGGATAAATTTGTTTAACTAAATAAATCTGTCTTAATGTTTATAATTTTAAATTTGGGTTTAGCGTATGACACTACAAGGGCACAGGTCATAAAATTAGTAAAATCTGAATGTGAGTCCAGGTATCATTCCCATAGAGATTGACATGAATTAGAGATCAAGTACCCCAACTACTGAAGTTCTATGCTATTTGGACTACAAGAATTTTGATAGTGAAAATTTGTCACAAAATAAAATATATAAGACTATTAACTAAAAATAGAAATGGACTAATATGAAATCAACTAAAATTATAAGAACTAAATATTAGGATATCTAATATGTTTCCTGTGAGAAGCGAAAACTATCATTCAATTACAATGAAGCAGTCGATTCTGCATGAAAGTACATTGCTCTATTGTATTGATGGATCTGGATTTGTCCAAGATTGCCTAAATGTTGCAGTTAGATTTCTTCATATTCACTGGTTAGAAGTTCTTGCTTCTCTCGAAGTCAAGATCAAACCAGTTACTTGTATTTATGCTTTTCTTGCATGGTCTGGGTATTTTTCTCTCTCAATACTTCACACCCATTTCTTGATGACTACAGATCTTTTGCTTTCATTCTCAGGGTTTTTGCAAAAGTTCTACCACTTAATTGGTGGCTCATCCTCCAGATTTATTGATTCATCCTTTCCCTTGATTAGATCTCAACTAACACAAGTTCGGTAACTTCTCTTTAGATTGAGGTGAACTCTCTGATTGTTTATATTGTTAAATGTTCCCCTACTTCAATTATGAGCAAATGGGGTATTTATCAAAATTAACTTTGAGCTCATTGACAAATCGATGGTAGTCTAGCATACCCATAAGAGAATGCTCTGGCTCTCAAGAATCTCCATTTCTATGTCCACGAGAGGGCATCCCACGAAATGAGCAAGATCCTCCTTAAGGCGGTATTCGATACACACTATTGGGAACTTATCGATTAAAAAAATGACACCAAGTAAGTAAATCTGACCAAATAATTTTCTCAGATTTTGCGAAAGAGCGTAACTAACTCTAATTCAAATCCGTAAGCTGCGTTCAATTACTTGCATTACGTTAAAAATAGATGCGTCACATACATCCTTTATGTCGCAGCCAATGAGAAGAAATGAATTCGAGAGGCTGACTACAGATTTCATAAATTTTCAAGCGATAATTTTAAGAAGAGAAATAACATAAATAAAAATCCCATCTCACTCGTTTTGCGCACAGTTCATGAGATTCGGATCCGAGAAAAATTCAAAATAAATAAATAAATAAAGAAAATAAAATTCTACTCTAAGCTATACATTGAGTTCCTCTTCGTTCCCCTTTTTCTGGGTAGTGAAGATGGAAACTACTTTACTATTCTAACTCTGTTTGTTACTCATTGTCAAAAGAAAAGATGCGACGCAAATACAAAACCTCCGGTGGAATTTCTAAAGAAAAAAAAAAAAAAAAGCCTAGTTCTTGTCTGGAATTTATGACCTCGGGTTTGATGTCGCGACATGGATTTCCAACAATTTGCTCTTGTTCGATCGCGACCTTGTGCCCATTCTGCTGACCCGGGTTCATACAGTATTACGATTGTGACGGTGACATCGTTTGTGGTCGCGACCTTATTGGCTCAGTGCTTCTCAAGAGTTGATGTCGCGACCATGGTTTCACATCGTGACCTCGTTGTCTTTCCCTTCTACTAGATTTTGAGTCACTACCTCAGCTCTTTGTCATGACTCCTCTTCTTTGTTGCGCTGCACGTCGTGACCTCAGCTTTAGGTTGTGACCACATTTATGTTTCTAATGCCTACGTTCTAGGTTGCGACTTCCTTTTTCCGGTCGCGACCTTGTTTGTCAGTCTTACGCCTTCCACGAGGTTTGAATTTAGTCGCGACCTTAAGTTGATGTAAGCGACCTCTTTGCAATGTTCATTTCCCTTCTTCTGCCGCCCAACCTCGATTCTTTGTACAGCAGTTTCTTCTTTCCAACCTCTATACGGGTTGCGACCTCAAGAGTGATCTCGAGGACCTCATGTTTCTCTTTTTGCTTGCATGTAGTCCCGATTGCTCAAAGTGGTTGCGGCCTGGATTTCTTCTGCTCGGTTCTTCTTTAGGTATGACTGAATGAGATGGTGTGACATCGTTTGTGGTCCTTGATTAATAGATGATTATGACTTCAGTTTCTTGGCGGGGACTTACGTTTGGCCACAGCCAGTTAAGGCCTCCCTTTGTTTTCAACTCTTAATTTGGTTGCAACTTGAATCTTTATGTTGAGACTCCAGTTCCCGTTTTCATGTCGCAACCTCAACGAAACGTCGCAACCTCAAATGGAGCCTTTAATTTAAAAACTAGTTGCAACTTCATTTTCTTGCAGAGACCTCCCTTGTGGCTTCATTGATTGATCCACGTCGCGACCTCAACGGCACATCGCGACCTCAAATGTATTCATTAGCATGCTGCCTTAGTGGTGTCACGATCGAAGATTCACTTTGAATATTTCCTTTAGTCTCGACCACACTTCCTTTGTACTTAGCTTCTTTCACTTGTTGCTTTGGTAATTAAATTGTAAGCTTAGCTTCAAGTCATGACTTACGTTTGAATAAGCATTCTTTCTTCCTCGATTTGGTCCACTGTGATGTCGTAACCTAAGATTAAGCGAACAAGCGGCTTCTTGTCGCATTCAGACTTTCGATTGCGACTTCATTTTTAACTTATAGGCTAATCTCTTTTGGTTTTGGTGGGTTTGCTTAACACCTTTTACCAGGAAATTAGGAATTTGAGCAAATTACATAGGTTTCTGTATATGAATCAACAATTAACTTGTAATAAACTCAGAAAAAAGGATTAAAAATCAAATGAGTTTTTAGACTCATCAGTCGCGACATTAAATTTCGAGCCTCTTCATTAATGATTTTCAATAAATTCTATCTTTAATGTGGCGACGCCCAAATGAAAGGTTTAAAACCTAATTTTATTAAGATTTGGGCAGTCACAAAGTCGCTGACTTAAGTTTTATAAGTGACTGCAATGTGATCCGCAAACCACTATCTCCCTTTATTTAGACCTATTCCTCTAACTTATTGCTTCAATGTCCAGCATTCTTGGTCTTTACCTAATAATTGATGTTGCGACTAAGAAAATTTCCAAGTCTCCTTGAACAATTAATTTCACATAAATTTCAATTTACCAAATCTAATCAAAACAAACACAATTCAATTCATCTTCATCATTCAAATATTCCATGAATCCATTCGCTGTCACTCAGTTAAAATTTAAGCACAAAAATAAAAACAATTCTCCCCCAAACTTTCAATCATGCTATATTGAAGACAAAATTTAAATAAATTCAAGAAGAGTATACTGCCCCTTTTTGTCTCTTTTGCGGATTGGAAGTTTGATTGTAGATGTTCCTCCTTTGCACATTCTTATTGTCCTGCAAAACTAAAAAAAAAAATTTACTTACTCTTCAAGCAGTAATGAATGAATTACACACAGCTATTAAAAAAAAACTTTCACACAAAATGAATATGGGGAAAACTTAAAACAAACTTATGTGGATTGCCTCCCACAAAGCTGCTCAATTTTTAGCCTTTAGCTGGACTTGCTGCTACTATATTTCTGTTTCTTCAAATTTTCTCATTAAGAACTAGGAGTCATTCTTCCATTTGTATTCCTCCAATGTAGTGCTTTAATCTCTAACCATTAACTTTAAATTCCTCATGATTGCTGGTTCTTAGTGTCACTGCCCCAAAGGTTGTACTTGATACTACTGTATATGGTCCACTCCATTTTGATTTAAGCTTCCCTGGAAAGAGTCTTAGTCTGGAGTTTAATAGCATGACTTGATCTCCTGCCTTGAATTCTCTCCTCAAATCCTTTGATCATGCCATTTCTTCGTTTTATCCTTGTAGATTTTGGCACTATCTTAAACCATTCTTAGCTCTTCAATTCATTTACAAATTTGGGTAGCCTCTCTTCTTCTTGACTTTGAAATCAAAAGTTAGCTTCTTGATGGCCCACATGGCTTTATATTCTAAGCTCAAAGTGGGTATTTAAAGTTTCAAAGACATAAGCCTTTATAGGACATTCAATGGGAGTTTTAAAAGTAGTCCTGTATGCAGAGTGCATCGTCAAGTTTGGAGACAATCTCTTATGCTTTGGATCTTACGGTCTTTTCAAAGAATTCTCTCTTTATCTCCCTATTGGAAATTTCAGCTTGCCCATTTGTTTGAGGATGATAAGCCAAGCTCATAATATGTTTGATACCATATCTACCATGGGTTTGTCCAAACCTGATATTTGCAAGTGGCTTCCTCCATCACTTGATTATAGTTAAGGTGTTCCAAATCTGAGAATATTTCTTTGTAAAAATCCCACAACTGTGTTAGCATCATTTTTGGGACAAGCTAATGCCTCAACCCATTTTGATACATAATCTACAGCTAGAGTATGTATATATTTCCAAATGAAGCTTGAAAAGGCCACAGTAAATCTTCCCCATATCAATAGTTTGCACCACCGGGATACCTTGCGGGGGCATTTCATACCTTTTCTGATATTTCCCATTCTTTGGCATTGATCACATAAACTTCACCCATTCAAAACAGTCCTTGAAATAGCAGTCAATAAATCAGGCCCGGAGAATTTTTGTGGGTTGTTTGTCTCTTTGAAAATGTCTCTCAAATATGGGAGTGTAGCAGTAGCATTCTGTAAATCTCTTTGATCATAAGTTTGTCTCCGATAGTGATTGTTCTGCAATGATCTATCCAGATATCAGCACCGTAGTCTAACCTGGTAGCTGAATTACGGTGGCATAATTCAGCAAGCTAAGAGTCCGTAATATCGGCATACCAAGGTGATTAGTATTGAGTGGAATATATCGCGCCCGAATCGGTCAGGCCGGGTTAGGCGGATCCGACCCAGGATCGAGTGCGAGACGCCTTCGAATTTGGGACTCTTTACCTGATTTTTTTTTTTTTTTTTTTTTAAAGCCAACCGGTACCTGTGGGTTATGGCCCACATCCTATCGCGAATCGGAAATATTATATACATATAAGCGGAGTCCCATTTACAAACTTTACTTTTTACACATTACAAATCGAGCAGGAACCTACATGTAGTGAACCGCCACAAATTAGTGGCCTGGTTGTATGCGGATGTTTGCGGCGTCTTCTTACGTACCTGCGGTTAAAAACCGATGCTAAACTGCGCTTAGTGGGAAACATTTCTTATGCATCATATACGCATTTAGCATAAAACAATAGCAGAGATAATATAAATTTCATGCATTTATATTATGAGCTTATCTGATACTTCTTCTTTATAAGCGGCTTACGCTTATTTGGATCAGTGGGAATTCACAGGATCTTATTCTTATGCGAGAGCTTATGCTTATAACAACTTATGTTTATTCGGGACTCGTAGAGATTCTGAACTATACTTAACGGATATGTTTATTTAGGTTTCCGTGGGAGTTACGGAACTTATGCTTATTCGGAACTTATGCTTAGGAAGCTTATGCTTATTTGGGACTCAGTGGAATTCTGAGAACTTATACTTAACAGACTTATGTTTATTCGGGACTCATTAGGAATTCACGAGCTTAGACTTAACCAGCTTATGTTTATTGGGACTCCCCTAGGAGTTCTGAGCTTATTCTTATCTTTGGACTTACACTAGTTCGGAGGTACGTCGGTATCACGGAGATTCTGAGCGATATCTTGTATTACTTGAACTTATTCTTACTCTGAAATTGCATATAAAGTACTACAAAACTTATACTGGTACTTCGTATCTTACTTGTACCTACGAGTATACAGTATTTCGGATGCTTATCACATTATTAGACATATCACATGTATTTTGGATTTTTATACATATATTCTGGAACTTAACCACATGCATTTCAGATCTGCCATGAATTACAGTATATACTTATCTTCTGGAACTTATGCGGTCTTCGCAGGAACTTATACGATCTTACCGGAACTTATGCGATCTTACGAACTTATCTGCGGTATTCTGGAACCTCCTGGTCTTATAAGAGCATATACTTATCTTACGGATCTTATCCTTGTGCGAAGGTACGTAAGTGCGATAAGTCGAACTCATCATAATACATCACATACGAGGTCGGATCGGACATATGTAGATACCTGCTCGGGTATGGGCGTTGGTGCATAGCATGTACGGATCATAACGGGATCGTATACTTATTTTACGGGATGCGAAAGTGCGTGGGTATCTGAACTTATGCTTATGTTCACGATACGAGAGTACGAAGTGGGTACTATAGAACATCAAATCTGAAGTACGTGAGTACCACGGAACTTGTCGGTTACGGGTGCCAGCTGGGTACTGAGGATTTGTCGGATACGCAGGTTGCTCGGATAAAGGGACTTATCATATACGGGACTTGTCGGGCCAGGACTTATCGAGATCGGGGTGCTCGGATGCGGGATGCCAGTGGGGTACTCTTGAGACTTGTTCAGTCTGAGGGTACGGAAGGTACTCACGGGGACTTGTCGGTCTGGGGAGTGCCGAAGTGGAAGTACTACGGAACTTAATCAAAATCTGAGGAGTCCCAGTGGTACTACAAAACTTGATGAAATCTGAAAGTACGTAAGTCTTCTGAGCTGTCGAGATACAGGGTACCCTTTGGTACTATAGAGCAATGAGATCACGGGGGTACCCTTGGGTACTGAGGCTTAATCAAATGCGGGAGTACCGTAAGGGTACTCGAGAAGAGATCACCGAGGAGAATTACTTCAGATCTTTACTCTTATTCTTTATTCAATGTCTTATCATATGTACGTGACTACCTAGACGATTATAAGAGAGAAATGGGTAGGGCCTTAATGCAATAAAGTACCGGAAAGGTCACGATCTGATCTTTAGGGTGCCACTTAGCACGACGAGATGCAGGAAATGCGACGGGTCGCAATGTGTGTCGAGATCTTAGAAGTATTTTCCCTAATCGGGATCATAGCACTAATCGGGAATGCAAAGAAGTACTAATCGGGGCGTCCACTCATTCATTCTTTGGTCCTGGTAGTCATATGATCATATGTCTTCAGAGGCTTTTATAACCTTTCTTAATCATTCTGATGCTGACATCTTGTTTTTCATATTCATGTTCATGTTACCGTGTTTATTAGTTTTGGGTTTCAAGCCTATTCCTTATGGCATTGAATACTTATGCGATATGATGCCTATCCACACATAATTCATGTATTCTTGTCCTTGATGCATCCTCGTTTCTTAGAATTTGAATCAATCGATCGGATCATCTAAACTCGAGTTATAGCTTTCATACCAACTAGTCGATCTGGAATTTCTTGAGAACAGTTGCAATATTAATTTTCAGTGCTTTGTCTCCATATTTGACACTGGTTCTTTTGCTCCTATAAAGCTAAGGTGATAAGGTTCTATTCCAACTGGAATCCACCCAATTCGAACAGGAACTTAAATTCGTCACGAAACAACCGGGCCCACTCTATGTTCAAAAATGGAACCAGAAATTTGGTTTGCACATGGTCACGCTTTGAGTGAATTTACCCCAGACCACTTAGTTCAAATTTGGCAGTACCTATTCTTTATGTTTTTTCTCCTTGAAGTCTACTTCATGCCATAAATCACTAAAATCGGATAAATAAGGGAAGTTATGGCCAAATCGATAACTGGTCAAAACAGGAAAACCACTCTTGAGTTGTACGGTACAAGTCTAACTTGGCACTAGTACAGTTAACCAAAAACGACCATAACCGGTGTACCGGTACAAGCTCCAAATTGTACAGAGTACAATTCACGAAATGCCCGGAATGTGTGCTTTTGTTACATTTTTCCATGTTTTGATATCCAATCAACTTTACACTTCAAACACACATCAAAACCATTTCACATTCACTTTGGAATCTCTTTTCTATTCAATTCATCTCTCAATTTCATATCTTTCTTCCAAAAACATATCAAGATTCCTTCCAAAACAATTCTAATATGGGTTAAGACCCATACATAAGCCAATTATGATGATTAGTTCAGGGTTTATTCTAAGCCCCAGCTTTCAGATCTCAAATTAACACTGAATCCATCACAAAGGAGAGGATTCTATGATTATCTTGTACCATGGGGTTTTACCAACCCTAATTTCAATATAACTTTGGTTAGATGTTATCCTAACAAACCCTAGGTTTGGAACTCAATCTTTCATAGAATTTCCATACCAAATCTCATAGAATGCATAATCAAGGTTACGATACAAAAATCCAAGTTCCATACCTTTGGCTTGCTTCTTGATCTCCTCCATCTTCTTTCTTTCTCTTCCTCTTCTTCTTTTCCTCTTCTCTCCCTTCACGATTTGCTCCCCTCACAAATGAGACCAATTTGGTCTTTATAATCCAGATTTTCTTAGGCCTTGTTTGGCCCTCAAAACCCATTTTTGGGTTAACTTTGTTTATTTGCTTTTTGGCCTTCCTACTCTTGGCCATTTATATTTCAATTTTATTATCTTTGGCCTCTAGTCTTTTCACATTAGGACTTTTGCTTCCTTGGACCAATTACAAAATTTTCCCTTAAGTTTTGTAACTTTCCTGTAAGTCTCTATTTCCATGTTTCGCATTTAACCTTCACTTAAACATTCAAATTAGGGCTTACAAAATACTCCTAAACATGTCGAAAACGACTAGGGCATATTTCGGTGTTACGTATCAACTACCATTTGGAAAATTTTCACTATTTCTTCTTCTTGTAAAGGTGTTTTTCCACTCTTGACAAGTGATCGCCATCACATTGGTCAACCTTCTTATCTTTTATTTCTAAATCAAATCCCTGTAATAACAATACCCACCTAATCAGTCTTGCCTTTGCTTATTTCTTTGCCATTAGATATTTAATTGTTGCATGATCTGTGTGTATAATAACATGGGACCCCAAAATGCATGGCCAAAATTTTTCACATGCAAATATTGTCGCATCTCTTTTTCGGGGTGAATGAGTAATTTTCCCCGAGCTTCATTGAAGGTTTTTTTACCCTCGC
Source organism: Tetrastigma voinierianum (assembly GCA_016808115.1). NCBI lineage: Eukaryota > Viridiplantae > Streptophyta > Magnoliopsida > Vitales > Vitaceae > Tetrastigma > Tetrastigma voinierianum. Next base: position 220,275 of record JAEQBH010001169.1, on the reverse strand, counting down.
ATAGTATATAGCCTTGAACACCTTTTTCGCCTTCGCTTCAAAGACAGCTCCCATCGCAAATCACCGGCATCACACATGATTTCAAATTCCTCTCGTCTAACTGGTTTTGCCATGATGGGAGCTTCAACTAGTCCGATTTGATCTCTTCAAAATAATTATGGCAGACTCATCAAAATTGAACTTAGTATCTTTTCCAAAGAATCTCGCATAGGTTCAGCAATTTTGAGAAATCTCCTCGATAAATCTTCAGAAAATCCAAAGATTTCTAATAAACTTCTAATTCCCTTGACTGTAGTGGGTGGCATCAAATTTCTTATGATTGAAACTTTTGCTTGATCTACTTCTAGCCCTGCTGCATAAATCATGTGCCCTAGGAAAATTCCTTCTATAACCATAAAGTGACATTTTTCCCAATTCAGAGCTAGATTCTTGCCCTAGCACCTTTGAAGTACTGTCCCCAAGTTATGCAGGCACTGCTCAAAATCGATCCATACACTCCGTGAAATCATCCATGAAAATCTCCATAACTTCTTCTACCAAATAAGAGAATATTGACATCATGCATCTTTCTCGAATGTACCAGAGCATTACATAAACCAAAATGGCATTCTTCTGGGGTGCCAAAGTACCAATGCAAGGTGTAAAGGTATTTTCCTGATCCTCAGGTGCAATGGCAATTTGGTTATATCAAGAGTATCCATCGAGAAAACATAAGTGAGGGTGTCCTGCCAACCTAGCCAGCATCTGATCAATGAAAGGCAGGGGAAAATGATCCTTTCTTGTTGTATTATTTAGTTTTCTGTAGTCAATACACACCTCCATCCCGTCGTCACGCCTGTAGAATCAATTCATTCTTTCACTGAATACAAATTAATCCACCTTCTTAGGAACCATATGTACTGGGCTCACCCAAGAACTCTATGATATAGCATATATAAAACCGCATTCAACCATTTCAGCTTCTTTTCTCGACAACTTCTTCATCATGCGGATCACCTTTGATGCTCAATAGAAGTTTTTTGCATTATCATTCGAAGAATATTTTATGCATACAAACGAGGGACTGATACCTTTCGATCCTCAATCGACTGCCACAGCTTCCTTTGTATTTTCGTAATTTCCAAAGAGTTTTTCTCTCGATTCACAAGGTACTCGATATGGATGATCGGTTTTCTTTTCTAGTTCTAAGAACTCATTTCAAATGACTAGGCAATTTCTTTCAATATTAACCCTTTTTGCACTAGTTTCCTCGCCTTTCGTAGTTTTTATCCCCGTCGTATACATCATTTGACTGTTTTCATTTATGCTCAAGACTGTTTCTTTGTTATACAAATTTGAAGGCAACATTTCAATCAATACTCAAGATATTTAAAATTCATCTCACTTATTGATAGAATATTAAAGAGTATAGCTCTAATTCAACTTAACACCCGAGAAGACTATTTTTTTTCTACGCCCATACAACTTTCTGCAGATCTACATCAAGGTGTTCCAAACTCCTATTAAGATTAAAGTGCACTGCTTCATTCCCCACCCTTAGTGTCAGTTCACCTTTCTACACATCTATCAAGGCAGCTCTAGTTGCTATGAAGGCTCTTCCTAGTAGCAAAGGAACTTGGGTGTCTTCCTCCATTTTCATAATAACAAAATCCACAGGAAAGATGAATTTTCCAACCTTGACAAGCACATCTTCAAGAACACCTTCCTCGGTTGTGCCACGATCCGTCGCCCATTTGCAATGTGACACGCTGGGTTAGTTCCCCCAAATCCCGCCTTGCACCACTGACGTGAGGCATCAAATTTATAACAAGACCATAATCATACAAGGCCTTCTTGAATTCATAATTCCCTATAGAGCATGGAATGGTGTAACCGTCAGTCTTAATTTTGCTGATAATCGTGACGCAGATAGCAAATAAATTACTATTCCTTCCGCCTATTTTCCTTTTCTCGTTTCAATATCTCCTATAAATTTTGCATAGTTAGGCATTTGGTTGATTACTTCGCAAAGGGGATATTGATTTACCTTCTTGAAGATGTCCAAGAATCTAGGAAAACTCGCTTTCTTCCCTTTTGCTTTCAAGCCTTCTGGGAAACGGCACCGCAGTGCATAATGGTACTCTCTCCTTCGTTTCGCCTCACTACTTCCTTTAGGTTGTTCAGTTTGTATCTTCTTCTTTGCTTCTGTAGTCTTTTCAGGCATGCTCTTCTCTCCTTCCTTCCTAGTGTCTTCTTGTTCCAGACGCCTCTTTCTTCCTTTCTTTCTTCTATCAAGCTCAACTTCTTACCACTTTATCCGACCGCCATGCAATCTGGATTCTCTTCCGCTGGTGTCACTAAGGAATGTACATTTGCTCTGATTTGGCATATTAAGGGCCAGCTTCCCTACTTGTGTCTCCAAGTTCTTTAGTGAGGCACTTGTATTCTTATGAAACACTCAGCATCGACTCAAAGCATCCAAGTCGACACTGGCTCGCATGTATCACCCTCGTTTGTCCCCCATAAACTCCGCAAAGATTTGTTCTTCAAATGGTTGGGTCCTCCATGACCCCGATAGTCATTCCCGCCTTCACCCCTTGATGTTGCTTCATTGAACTCAGCGGCCGCCGATATCCCCGCTGAGGATTACGCTCCATGCCTTAGCTCAGGCTACTCTTCTACCATATGAGACATTCTATGGTTCCTCGCGTCGATTGTAGTGTGGGAGGTTAGGATTTGGCTTGAAATGGTAACTTTCGTTCATTCACGTATTTAGCCTCAACCCCCATGCGAGTCCCCTTCTATTGGTATTTCAAAGACTTTTCTCATCGCTTTTCTTCCACTGCCTCCTATCTCATGAGCAAAGGTGCATTTTTTCTTTCATGTTTATCCATCTCAGGCATGATGGCATCTAACTTTGTTTCCATAGTCAGCCATTTTACTCACCAATGACTCTTTCCACCGTTGTTACCCTATAAACTCGTGATGGAGCCTTCATATCGCACTCGCCGTGCTCCTATCGATCCATAGCCTTCAGCACTTTTCTTTGAATGCTCCACATCATGAAGCATCAATGATGCCCTGGGATGTATCATTTAAGGCATGATACACTATATCCATCCGGCTTTAAATCAATTCCATGCATCGGGCACCTCTTCTCGCAGCCTCGAATCTCTCCCGCACTATATATAAGCTCATCTTCCCCCCGTTGGAACACTATCTCTTCTTCTCTCAAAGGAGAGATGGAGGAAAGAACCCGCCCAAGTATGCCTCCAATGCCTCTTCCCAAGTATCAACCGAATCCATATGGTAAATGACTCATACCTGTGGTCGCACATCCTTAAGGAAAATGGGAAGAGATACAACTCATCACCTCCGTCTCACACCATTCAAATTTCAATCGTATTTCCATCCTGAGAAATCTACCCAGGTGCTCATTAGGGTCTTCAGTGGGGTGGCCAGTTGATTAGTGCCTAAAAAGTGTTATTTTGAACCCTATTTATTATAGGTTTTGAGTGCTTTTTGTATAATAATTATTCTAATTAACCCGATTTACACATTAAGGTCCCTACTATTCTACTGATCGCATTTTGTGGCAAATTTTGCAGTTTTTGCGAGCTAATCATGCCAACATTGTTGAGTCGATCCAAACATGAAGAACTCGAGTCAAACTCAACATCATAGATCGTATGACCAAGAGAGTTAAGAGCGGCAAGTGAAAAAGAGAAGAAACAAGAAAAAATAGTGACGCAGGATGCAAAGCTAGAAGCAGGAACCAATGGAACAGTTGATGAACAAGAAAGTTAAAATTGCTACGCCGAGGACTCTTCGCTATCATAGCTATTCTTTTATGATAGCGAGTATCGCGGCATACGAAAATTTCACTTTCGCTATGCCCGTATTTTCGCTATCATAGCTAAATCCTCGCCATGATAAATAAAATCACCGGCATAGCGAAAATTGTTGCCCTCTGCTTTTGATCCAAACGACTGGGCTTTGGTTTTTCTCCTTTCTACTCCTCACCGTAATTTTGTTGTTTCATATTGTTTGTAATTTCCTTTTTGAGCACATATGTTCCCGCCTCCTCAACAAATGACAATCAATCAACATCATAATAAATTTTGGGGGGGAGCTGAGCTCTTCTATGTTCCCTTTTTCTTTCATTTTCTTGGCACTTTCTAGGCAACCAAACACCCTCCAAGGATGACAACTTGGAGGATGGTTGGCTAAACCTCCTCCAAGTATAAGGTCGCCGGGTGTAGATCTAGGCTATCTGAGGTCCCCGCTCTTCACGTTGCGTATCCACGCCATCACCGTGTTCCCTCTAACCCGAGGTTTTTATCCCTTCGAATCTCCTTTAATGGCTATTATTTGCAAGCTTTGTGGTTTGTGGATGCTTATTGTTAGATCCACTGATATTCATTACAATTCACTATGACCCATTGAAAGCGGGGGTCCAGAGACTCATTCTTCACCGGCTTCAGGACCACGATGGGTAGTAGATGCCATTTTTCAAAAGGATAAATATTTTGGGTTAGGTTTTATAGCTAAATGAACATCCGGTCAGGGAGATGACTACATGTCATCCTCCCCAACGCGAGGAAATAACCCCAAGGACCCTCGCCTGCCTCTGCAGAGTCCTAAGCCTGCAAGATCCCGGTACTTCAAGGAGACTCCTTTTATTACTTTTTCTATTTTGCTTCATTTTCATTTTCAGTTTTCACCATCAAAACCCCCCTATTTTTAGCAAACCTTAAAATCCAAACCAAATTCACCAGTTTTGACTTCACTTAAATCATTTGTACGAAAAAAACTCATCCCTGTGTTCGACCCTAGACCACTATACTGTAGTAGCTTTGCTACGGCAGTAGGAGGAACTTAGGATATAAATTTTGTTGATTCCGATCACTCCTAATACTATGGCACGACCAAATGGCGTCGCTACGGATGATGCTCTAAGTGCATTCAATATGAGGAACACTTGTGACGAGGATCACAAGTTCCTGTGAACTTTCAGATATCTTTTAGTTAGTTTTCAGCAGGTTTAATTTTGTTTCATTTTATTTTGTTTTTATCTAATCCTTACCCCTTTTGGTAGAGTTTAAGCTTCTTTTTTTCTTGTTTGGTGTTTGCTTTGTCTTCATATGTGGGTTCGTGTTCCACTGGATAGAGTTTCTCAATTAAGGTTGAATTGAACTCAATGGAACAAAAAGATGGTCGTGATGCGTGGGGTAACCCCTAGTGCATATATGTCCATGAGGGATTACATAAACTACCATGGCAGACCAAGAACCCTTAGAGAGAACCAAACCCACCTAGATCCATGAGGGACTATAGAGACCAATGGATGAGTGCACCCTCCTACATGGTACCTCCACAGTATACCTCAACTCCTCAGCCACCACAACCACCACAATTAATTTCTCCAGTTGAGCAGGCCATTCTAGACCTTACCAAACTAGTGGGTGATGTTGTGGTAGAACAAAAGAAATTCAATGCCCAATTGAGCCAAAATCCATGTCGTGGGAGAACCCTTGGAACAAAAAAATTGCATGGGTTTCCAGTTATGGTCAAGAATTTGACAAACTTACAATGTCCAATTTCAAAGCTTGCCCAGCAGCTTGATCAAAAAGGGGAAGAGAATCCAGAGGAAGTGTGCTTGACTGGCACCATGGTGGAGGAGCAGTGTCAACAGCAGGGGTTATCTGAATCCTCATATACTTATGCTGCTGTTTGTCCATGGGAGAAAGAAGAAGAAATCACTACCTTGTTGACTGAGGAGGGCAGTGGAAAGGAAAAAGGGGAGGAACCCCAAAAGCTTATCCTTCACCTAAACCCCATAAATTTGGATCCCACTCACCACGCCTCTGCCACCAAAAGCCCACTCCGCCGCAAATTCTCCCATCGGGAGTTAAAATGTATATCCCTGTCACAGCTCTAATCCTAACACAAAACCCCAAGACCCACCACAAAGGCCACCACATCACTGCTTGTGCTGCAAAACATTAGGAAGTTAGTGACCACTGTTAGAGCCTTTGCCACTACATCAAAGACACAAGAAGCTGCCCACATCGCGATGCAGCACAATGGCTTGGCCTGGTGCTACCGTGATTTGGAGCACCCGAACCTCGACATTTCTAAGCTCCTCCCCCACTTTTTGTTTTTATTTTTTCTTGGCTTATTTTATTTTATTGTATTTTATTTTTATTTCATTAATTTTTCTTCTTAGATTTTCTCTAATTTTTAGTTAATTATTGTTTTTAGATTAATTTTTACTTTTCTACAATTTTTCTTAATTTTTCTTGTATTAATTTTTGCAGTTTGTGTGCAAATTTGAAGCCCTGATTAAAGATCGCAAGCAAGAGTGTGATGAGCAGAGACACCAGAAGCCGGTAGGGCAAAAATTTCGCACGGTGGGCTGAATTGAAATTTCGCGAATATAGCGAAATTTTACTATGGTAGCGAAATTTTGTACGGCCTCCACTAAAGGACAAAATGTACCTAACACAACCGAGGTAAAAAAAGAGTTTGTTTTTTATTTTATTTTTATTTTTATTTAAAATAATTTTAAAAACAAGCCATTTTTATTATTATTATTATTATTTATTTTGTTTTTTGAAAAAAACTCGCTTTTTTTTTTATATATATTAAAAAATGTCTCAAAAAAAAAAGTTTTATTTTAAATTTTATTGTTTTTATTTTTAATTTTATTTATTAATTATTTTATTTTGTTTTTCAAAAAAAAAAAATCAAAATCAATCATTGGTAGCAAAATTTCGCTATAGCGGATTTTGCTATATAATAGCGAAATTTTCGCTATTGTTGCGAAAATCCCCACTGTTTTGACTCCAAATTTTGTTTCGTCTAACTTTTCATTCAACCCGCTTAGGCGTTCGCACCGCTGGAAAGCTGAGAGTGTAAAATCCAAATATGGCCATAAAGAACACTTCCTTTGAAATTTTTATGAATGTAATTTTCAAAATGCTCTAATCGGGTCACTTTTTCCTCTTCTTTTTCTTCTCTCATAACTTGTTTGTTTGAAGCCCAAACCGAGTGAATAAGGTGTCGATGGAAAGCTTCCGAAGTCTCGTATCCAGAAACGATCACATCTCATCAAGGATGTAACACTTCCTTCCCCAACTTTCCAATCCGAGCACCCCATTTCCCTATTTCACCGAGATGTTTGGGTTGGGGAGAGTTAGCAGTCATGGATTTTGTATTTATATTTTTGTTACTATTTTGAGCAAGCCTATTTTGTGATGTTCAGTGGCTTGTTGGGTTCCATTTCTATAAAGCTGTTATACTATACAGCTTACTTTTTCAAAATTTGGACCCATTTTGCAACCAAAATTTTTTGTGGTTTTGCCTAACCTGCAAGTTGGATAATTGAAACTTTGTCCAATTCTATTGATGTTAGATTGGTTCCTTGCTTAGTTGAGTGAATGATTAGTTAAATTCTTATTGATTTCGACCTTTTTCTTCCACCTTTAGCTAACCACACATTGAGCACATTAGGTTTCACTGATAGGCTGAAAAACTACGCAACCTCCTTTACTTTGCATAACCTACCCTAGTTTCATTGACCGCCTTTAATAGGTTAAGGACCCTGGAAAGCATACAACAAGGCTTCGAAAAAGAAATAAAAAGAAAAGAAAAATAAATGAAAAATAAAAGAGAAAGAAAAAGAATAAAAATTGCAACGCTTTTCCTTGAAACCCGAGCACGGTCCTAGGGGTATATGGCGAAATCCTTTAAAGCCCGGTGCCCTAAACCTTCACTCGGGTTGGGAGTCGCCGACTAGTGTTCGCTACACGGGTGGACGGGTAGGAGCTTAGCAAGTTGTAGGTGCTGAGTCTCGAAACCACCAAGTCCGGGGTGAAACCCGAAGAGTTTGTGGTCGAAAGGATCCTTATGACTTGGTGCCCTGTTTCCCACTGGTTGGGGAGTCATCGATAGATCCTGCTACATGGACTTTGGTGAGGGGTCGACCTCAAAGATTGCAACCCTACAACGCAAAAAAAGAATCGGTTTAATAAGAGGGTCCTGATCTATTTAGGTTGGTTAAAGGCATGCTAGGTCGTGGTAGTAGCTAGGTTGGGGAGTGCGCCATGCTTTATTGTCGAGAATCGATCAAACAAACACTTAGATTTTGTGGAAGCCGTTGAGTCATCGAAGGAAGTTTCTTTTAATACTCAATTTTGTAGGCATTCATTCTCTCTCAAAATGGTTATTGAAGGGTTTGATGATTTTTACTAGGTTAGGCATTACTATTCACAACCTTTTGGAAATACCATTTTTGTGAACACTATTTTGTTATCATTTTGTATGCTCTTTCTTTCTTTTCGCTCTTTCATTGCTAAGGAATAGCAATGTGTAGTGGTCAGTGATTAGCGTTTCAAAAAGGCTATTTTGAACCCTATTTATTATAGGTTTTGAGTGCTTTTTGTATAATAATCATTCTAATTAACCCGATCTACACATCAAGGTCCCTACTATTCTACCGATCGCATTTTGTGGCAAATTTTGCAGTTTTTGCGAGCTAATCATGCCAACATTGTTGAGTCGATCCAAACATGAAGAACTCGAGTCAAACTCAACATCATAGATCAGAGACCAAGAGGAAAGAAGAGCAGAAAAGAGAAGAAATAAGAAAAAAAGAGGATGCAGGATGCAGGCTGGAAGCAGGAACCAATGGAACAATGATGAACAGTGAAGCCAAAATTCGCTACGGGACTCGCACCATAAATGGGGGAACATGAGGCATACGAAATTTCACGGCTATGCACGCGATTTTCTATGATAGCGGCCCCGCGCTATCATAGCGACCCGCTACTATAGCGAAGAACAGGTATAGCGAAATTTTCAATTTTCGCTATGCACTGTATTTTTCGCTATGATAGCGAATTTTCACTATCATAGCGAAATTTCGCTATGATAGCGAAAATCACTGTGCATAGCGAAAATTGTTGCCCCTGTTTTTTATCCAAACGACTCCGTTTTGGTTTTTCTCTTTCTACTCTCAATCGTGAATTTTGTTGTTTCATTGTTTTGTAATTTCTTTTCTCGAAGCATATATGTTTCTCCTGGCCACAAATGACAATCAATCAACATCATAATAAATTTTTGGGGGAAGTCAAGCCGTCACTGCCCCTTTTTCTCTCATTTTCTTGGCACTTTCTGGGCAGCCAAACACCCTCCAAGGATGACAACTTGGAGGATGGTTGGCTAAAACCCCTCCCTCCTTGAAGTGGAAGGCTGCTGGGTGTAGGATCTAGGCTATTGGAGGTCCCCTGCTCTTCACGCAGGTATCCACTGCCATCACTGTGTTCCCTTTCTAACTGTAGGTTTTTATCCCTTCAAATCTCCTTTAATGGCTATTATTTGGTAAACTTTTAGGGTTTAGTGGATGCTTATTGTTAGATCCACTGATATTCATTAGTTACCCTCTATGACCCATTGAAAGGGGAGTCCAGGAGACTCATTCTTCACTGTCGGTGACCACTGATGGGTAGTAGATGCCATTTTTCAAAAGGATAAATATTTTGGGTTAGGTTTTATAGCTAAATGAACATCCGGTCCAGGAGATGACTACATGTCATCCTCCCCAACGCGAGGGAAATAACCCCGTGGACCCCCTCGCTGCCCTAGAGTCCTAAGCTCGCATCCCGATACTCAAGGAGAATTTTTTATTATTTTTTCTTATTTTACTTCATTTTCATTTTCGCCACCATCAAAACCCCCGCTTTTAGCAAACCTTAAAATCCAAAACCAAATTACCCGCCTTGGACTTTCACTTAAATCATTTGTACGAAGAAAACCTCCATCCCTATTTTCGACTTAGACTCACTATACCGCAGTAGCTTTGCACGGCAGCAGGAGGAACTTAGATATAAATTTTGTTGATTCCGGATCACTCTACCGTGGCACGAATCACCGCGGAACCGATGCCGCGCACTACTGTTATCAAAGATGGTTTTAGTTCGGCTGTTTGCATCCACTGTAGGCCGCTTGATTGCGTAATATTCTTCCTCGAATGATAGCTCCAAAAATCCTCCGTCAGGTCGGCACAGAGGCCTTCCGTCGCCGGCCCTTTCTCCTCCGTCCGGGTCAATATGTCTTTCATCTCGCCACATGCATTCTCCGATCTTGTAGTCTTTCAAACTTCGAGTGTTCTTTCCAATTCAAAGACCACGGGCAACAGTCTCAACTCGCTTCCCGTGCATTAAAGGATCAAAATTGAAAAACACTCAGATTAATAGGATTAGTGGAACTAAAAACAATTATTTTTAACTTGGCTTGTTAAAGATCGCAGTTGATACACCTACCGGTAAAGTCAGTTTTATTCTTTTCTTTTATAAAACTTTAGAAAAAAAATGTCCAAATTAGCATTTCCCTCTAGAATATTGATCTATTCAACCCTTTTCAATCCCTAAACGGTGCCATAAAACTTGTTTGCCTTTTCCATATAGACTAAAACCCCTAAATTCACATAGTTACAAGAGCCTTTACAATTCTATTGCAAATATGTCACTTTTGGATAGCCTTGATTAAATAAATCTTTCTTGATGTTCCTGATTTAAAATTAAAGTCTAGTCTATGACACTGCAAGTGCATAGGTCATACAAGTAGTAAAATATGAATGTAAGTCCAGGTATCATTCCCATAGAGATTGATAAGAATTAGAGATCAACTACCCTAACTACTGAAATTCTATGCTATTTGGACTAAAAACTGATAGTGAAAGTTTTATCTAAAAAAAATAAAGATCCCAAACTATTGACTAATTGTTGAGCTAAAAAAAAAGTAAACGACCAAAAATAAGTGGTAACGGAAATATTAGACTGAATCAGTTTCCTGTGAGAAACAAAAACTATCAAAGAAATACAATGAAACCGTCAATTTCTACATTAAAATACATTTCTCTCTCTATTCTTTCTGATGGATCTGGATTTGTCCAAGATTTCCTAAATGTTGCAATTGGATTTCTCCAATTGAGGTCGCGACATGAAAACGGAAACTTAAGTCTCAACAGGAAGATTGAAGTTGCACCCAAAGTAAGAGTTGAATGAAAGGGAGGTCGCAACCTGAAGCAAAGCAAACGAAGTCCTTGCCAAGAAACTGAAGTTACGACCATTTATTAAGCAAAGACCACAAACGATAACATACCACTCATTCAGGTCGACCGCTAAGAACTGAAAGCGTATGAAATCAGTCGCAACTACTTTTGAGCAATCGGGACTACACGACTGAAGATACATTTGAGGTCGCGATAAGTATGAGGTCGCGACCGAATAGGAGGTTGAAGGAGAGCCTACTGCAACAAAGAATTGAGGTTGCGTAATTTAAGAAGAGAATGGACATTTGCAAAGGAGTTCATTTACATCAATCTCGAGGCTCATCAAATTTGAAACCTGTGAAGGCAGAAGACCACCAACAATATCGCGACCAGAAAAAGAAAGTCACGACCTGAAGTCAGCTTACAAACAGAAATGTGGTCGCAACCTAAAAATGAGGTGGCGACAGTAAGTAAAGGAACAAGGAAGAGAAGTCTCCATTCAGAACTCCAGGTCGTGACTCGGCCGTGGCTAAGAGAAAAGACGAACGATATCGCTGACGTGAAACCGCTTGTCGCGACATCAACCTCTAGTGCGAACATCAGCTACAAGGTCACACTATAAACGTATGTCGCGACCATTAATCCAAGCAACAGAAGGAATCGTCGCAATGTATAAATAAGGTCGAGAATCGAACAAGAGCAAACAGCAAATCATGTCGCGACATCAACCCGAGGTCACGACATAGACAAGAACTCGGGCTTTCTTTTTAGAATTCCACTGAGCTTGAGGATTCGCCCAATTTCTTTTGGATGCGATAAATAGATAGTGCTAGAATAGTAAAGTATCTTCCGTCTTCTCACTACCCGTAAGCGGGAAACTGGTAGAACTCAAAGGTATAGTTTAGAGTGTAATCTTTCTTTATTTTTTTTATTTTTGATTTTTAATTTTTCTCAGATCTACTCGCTTAACTCAAGTAAGTAAACGATTAGAGCTGAAATTTTATTTATGTTATTTTTCTAAAATCAAGGTTTCTAGAAATTTATGAAATCTAGACAAATTTATGAGTTCATTTTTTTTCAATTTCACAAGGATTATAGTTGTCAGACGTGATTTGCTCCATTTCTAATCGCAATGCAAGAATTTACCATTTATGCTGGATTTGGAATTATAGTTAGTTACAAATTTTTTCTCGCAAAAATCGGGAGAACGTTATTTGGGTATTGATTTACTTGGTGTTGTTTTTAATCGAGTATTCCCACGGTAGTAATCAATACCATTTCAGGGAATGTATCTGCTCTACTTAGGATGCCTCTCAAGGTGACAATGTAGATGAGATTCCTAAGAGCTGAGAGCATTCTTTTCTGTGTATGCTAGACTACCATTGATGAATTACTAAGCTCTGAAAGTTAATTTTGATAAATCCCCCATTCGCTCATAATTGAAGTTGGAGGAGATGCACAATATAAATAATCGAGAGTTCAATTTTGACCTAAAGGAAGTTCCCAACCCCGTGTTAACTTAGATCTAATCAAGGGAAAGGGAACCAATAGATCTGAAGGATGAGCCACCAATTAAGTTGTAGAACTTTTGCTTAAACCCGAGAAGGAAAGATATGTAGTCATCAAGAAATGGGGCGTGAAGTATTGAGAAAGAAAAATACCCAGATCTTGCAAGAAAAGCATAAATACAAGTAACTGGGTAGAACTTGATTTTGAGAGAAGCAAGAGTTTCTAACCAGTGAATGTGGAGAAATCCAACTGCAACATATAGGCAATCTTGGACAAATCAGATCCATCAATACAATAGAGCAATGTATTTTCATGCAGAAATTGACTGTTTCATTATAATTCATTGATAGTTTTCGTTTCTAACAGGGAACATATTAGATCCAGTATTTAGTTCTTGATTTTTGTAGTTTATTTCATATTACGTCAATTTCTAATTTCAAGTAATGCCTATAGATTTATTATCTTGTAGATAGATTTTCATTATTAAATTATTTTAGTCCAAATAGGTATAGAACTTCAAGAGTCAGGGGTACTTGATCTCTAATTCATGTCAATCTCCGTGAACATACCGACTTACATCTCCATTTTACTACTAGAGGACTGGTGCACTTGCGTTGTCATAGACTAAACCCAATTTTTAAAATCCTAAACATCAAGACAGCATTCAGCTTTAATTAAAACAAATTTATCCAAAGTGACATAGATGCATATATGTAAGGTTCTTGTAACTATGCGTTAGGAAGGGTTTTTTAATCTTTATATAAAAAGGCAAACAAGTTTTATGTGGCGCCGTGTTTCAGATTGAAAGAACTAAATAGATCAATATTCTAACAAAAGAGGGAAATGCTAATTTGGACATTTTATAATAGAAAGAATAAAATAGCTTTACAAGCAAGGGCTACACCAACCACGATCTTTAACAAGCTATCATGAAAATATATTTTTTTATTTTACCAATCCTATTACTATGAATGTGTTTCAATTCTCAGGAAATCTTTAATGCACAGGGAAATGATTCGTACTTTGCTGCCGCCAGACACCGAATTGGAAAGAAACACTCATAAGCTTAAGGAAGACTAAAAGAGCAAGAAAACCCACTATCGCAGAGCAAGAGACATGACTGCATTGCAGGAGCAGAGGATATCAGCACTTAAGGCCTCCTATTACTGACACAATGGAGGATTTCGAGGCCTATCATTCAGAAGAATATTCTCGCAATCAAAACAAATTCGCTGTGGATGCAAATAACTTTGAACTAAAGCCAGCTTTGATAACAATGGTGCAACGGCATCAGTTCACTGGTCACCCCACCGAAGACCCCAATGAGCACTTTGGTAGATTTCTCAAGATGGAAAATACAGTGAACCTGAATGGTGTGAGGCCAGAGGTGATAAAGCTGCATCTCTTCCCATTCTCCTTAAGAGATATAGCAGCCACATGGTATGAATCATTACCATATGGTTCAATGATACTAGGAAGAGTCAGTGGCTATTACTACAGGTTCTTTCCCCCATCTCTCACCTTAGAGAGAAGAAGAGAGATAATAGTGTTCCAACAAGGGGAAGATGAGAGCCTATATATAGCCTGGGAGAGATTCAAGAGGTTGCTGAAGAGGTGCCCTATGCATGGAATTGATTTAAAAACCCAGATGGATATAGTGTATCATGCCTTAAATGATACATCTAAAGGCATTATCGATGCTTCATGTTGTGGAGCATTCAAAAGAAAAAGTGCTGAAGAGGCTAGAGATCTGATAGAAGACCTGGCCACGTGCAATATGAAAGCTCCATTTGAGTTTTCAAGGGGTAATCGCAGAGGAAAAGGGGTCATGGAGCTGAGTAAAATGACAGCCATGGAAGTAAAGTTAGATGCCATCATGCACAAGATGGAAAAACAGGAAAGAAAAATGCACTCTACTCATGAGATAGGAGCAGTAGAAAGAGAAGCAATGAGAAGAAGTGTTGAAATACCAAAAGAAGAGAACGCTTATGAGGTTGACGAGGCTAAATATGTGAATGAACCAAGAAACTACCATTTCAAGCCAAATCCTAACCTGCCCACACATTATAGTCCAGCACTGAGGAACCATGAGAATTTCTCATATGGTGGAGAGGCATTACAAGGCCCAAGGCATGGACATAATCCTCAATAGGTATATCAGCAGCCACCAAGGTTCCAATAGCAAAGAGATCAAGGGGGGCGTATGCGTAAATGACTATCGTGGTCATAGAGGACCAACCATTCAAGAACAAATGCCGTAGTTCATGGGGACAACAAAGAGACTTATACACTTCCATGAACAAAACTATCCGACTTGGAAGCTTAAGTCCGACACTAAGTATTTCGTAAGAATACAAGTGCCTATCAAAACTCGAGACACAAAGAGGCAACCGGCCCCACATGCCAACCGTAGTAAGGGTACATTCCCAAGGACACTAAAAGAATCCAAAGGATCGCATGGCGCCTTCGCTAAGGCGGGAAAGAAGTGGGCAACAATAGAAAGAAAGAAAGGAAATAAGAGACTAAGAAAGAACAAGAAGAGACTGGAAAGGAAGGAGAGAAGAGCATACAGACTGAACAGCCTGAAGGAAGTAATGAGCATAAACAAAAGGAGAGAGTACCAGCTTATACACCTAGAGTGCCATTTCCGCAGAGGCTTCAGAAGATAAAAAGGGAATAGCAGTTTTCTAGATTCTTGGACATTTTCAAGAAAATAGAAATCAATATTCCATTTGCAGAGGTAATCAACCAAATGCCTACTTATGCAAAATTTCTGAAGGAGATACTGAGCAAGAAAAGGAAGATAGCTGAGGAAGGAATAGTGAACTTGACTGCTACCTGTAGTGCAGTTATCCAGCAAAAGCTCCTAGCAAAAATGAAGGACCCAGCCAGTTTCACCATCCCTCGTCTAGATGGGGAAATATGAATTCAAGAAGGCTTGCGTGATTCCGTGCTAGTATAAATTTGATGCCTCTATCAGTGATGCAAAGACTGAGTTTGGGGGATGATTCGTGCCACGGTAGGGTGATCGAAATCAACAAAATTTGTTTCCTATGTTCCTCCTACTGTCGTAGTCAAGCTACTGCAGTATATAGGTCGAAGGTCGAACACGGGGATGGGTTTTCATCCCACGAATGATTTGCATTAGTGTTTGAAAATGGTGAGGCTTTTGTTTGGATTTTCGAATTTGTCTAAAAACAGGGGAAGTGGTTTGTTCATCAAGAATGTAATAGCTTAAAATGAAAGTGTGAAATGATAACTCAAGGCTCGGGTCACTAAATTTCGGATAACACGGGTATTACAAAGGTTCCTGTTATTTCTCGCATTAGGACAAATGACATTTAGTCAAAGCCAAAATCGGATCTTTGTTTCTTAACTTATGAAACCTAACCCCTAGAACCACTCCACTGAGTCAAACCAAGTACTAAGCATTCAAAGTCCCATTCACTTTGAAACCCTAGCATTTAACCTCATTTCAATGGCTCGTGAATGACATATAAAGAATATCACATCTTACCATTAAGAATGCACTAACCCTAAACATAGCAAGTATTGACCAAAGAGAGACATTGGGTGTATTAAACCTAGTTTGGAAAGTTGGGAACCATAAATGCAGCACTGCACATTCAAAGCATGATAATAAACATGCAAGCACCCAAAACCAAGCTAGCAACCCTCCTATTCAAGGCTATGAGGCTTAGCCAAGCATCCCTTGAGTTGTCATCCTCAAGGGTGTGTTTGGCAGCCGAGAAAATGAGGGAAAGAGGAGAGAGAAGAGAGCAAAATAAACCCTAAATGAAAAGTCATGGAAACCTGTAGATAAAATGAAAGTTACTTAGGTTACAGTTGTAGGGCTTATATAGCCAACCCAAAGTGTGTGAAAATACAAAAATGCCTAAAATATGAAATTACATAAGGGACAAAATGGTAATTAATCAAAACGTGGTCGTTTAGAACCAAAAATACCAAAATCACAGGCTGAGCAATTTCGCTATGCAGCAAATTTCGCTAGCATAGCGAAAATTTCGCTATGCTAGCGAAATTCCACAGAGATAGCGAAATTGAGAATTTTCGCTAGCAACGGTAATTTTCGCTAGCTAGCGAACTTTCGCTAGCCTAGCGAAATTTTCACATAGAAAAAATTTCGCTAGGATTGCGAAATTTTCGCTATGATTGCGAAATTTTCGCAATCCCAACGAAATTTTCGCAATCATAACGAAAATCCCTGGTTTGCTCCTCGCCTCGTTTGCTATCGCATCCCTTCCGCACTTTTTTAATCATCACTTTGTCTTCAATTCTTCAACCCATCTTGATATTTTATCGCCGGGCCTTGGGCGAAATTATCAGGAGGATTCTCACATTCACACCAATGAAGAACCCGACTTTGTCGGTTCCCAAGATCCGCAAAACTATCCAAAACAATCTCGAAACAAATCGAAGCACTAAGCCGGACATGCACATGGACAATTGGCTTAATTCATATGATTAGTGCGCAAAGCACTCAAAATCCCATTCTTAATAGGGCTCAAATAGCACTTTGGGCACTCCAATCACACCCTTAACCGACACGCTGCAAATTCCTAGCAATGCTAAAAATAAAGGTATGCATGCCGTGTTTTTCAAAAGTGTTTATGGTTCAAAAGTATATGTACAGGTAAGTTTTTACCTTTAGTATGAACAATTTACACTCAGATGAAAAACCGGCATGAAAGAACAAAAAACCATATAAGAACAAGTTTAGGCAACATCGCCCAAGGAAGTCAACTCAATTTCCACCAAAATCTAATTGTTCCAAGGTAATCCGCCTGAGCCAATAAATGCAAAGCTATTCCCTCCCAACCTAGCCACGCCATGGCCTTAAACCGTTGACCAACCTAAATGTGACTAGCTACACTCTTATTTCTTCCTTGATTGCAATGTAGGTGCAATGCTAAAACTCGACTTCACCAAAGTTCATGTACTGTGGGTCCACCGATGACTTCCCAACCAATTAAGGTTTAGGCATCAAGCCAAAAGGATCATCACTGACCACAAACTCGCAGGTTTCACCCTAATTCGAATGATTTCGAGAATTAAGCACCTTACAACACGCTAAACTCTACCCCCATCTACCCGCGGTAGCTAACACTGCTTTCGATGACTCAACCACCATGTTTAGGCATCGGGTTTAAAGGCTTTCGCCATATACCCCTCGGACCGTGTTCGGGTTTCAAGGCAAAGCGTCATGGCTTTCATTTTTCTTTTTCTTCTTTTCTTTTTCTTTGCTTTTTCTTTTTCTTTTCATTTGGAAGA
The DNA here is from genome assembly GCA_016808115.1 of Tetrastigma voinierianum. Classification (NCBI taxonomy): domain Eukaryota; kingdom Viridiplantae; phylum Streptophyta; class Magnoliopsida; order Vitales; family Vitaceae; genus Tetrastigma; species Tetrastigma voinierianum. The sequence continues at coordinate 202,439 of JAEQBH010001169.1, read as the reverse complement.
CTACATTGGTCTTTATACATGGGTAACACAAACCTATTATGGGTCGTCAACAAATTTAAGGCCGGCTTTGCAAAGTGGAAAGAGGTATATAGCTTCTCAACCTATTGGTACAAGCTGGGGTGCAGTGTGTGAATTAGCTAAAGGGGGAATGTTCAAGGTTGAATATGCTGAAACCTCAATTGACCAAAAACTAAATCATGCATGGAATTGTTCTAACATTAAGGTAACATACAGGGTTTCAAATTTTCAAATAAAGGCAAGAGTAGACACACAAAATACAATTTAAAAATTAAAGAGAAACGAATTTGGCTACTGCAGGACATGTATTACCAGTAAAACTAAATTCAAAAATATGAAAATTACCTCTAACTGGCTTGGCATGGGAATGCAAAAACCAAAGGATGGAACTGTACCTCCTCAAACATGGTGGTTGGAAAAGGGTCATTTCCATTTGTTGGTGTTACTGCAGTTGTCAACATAAAGTGAAATCAAGCAAAAATTTTAAACAAAAAGAAATTTAATCAAAACTAAACAATAAAATCAGTGGCTTTTGGGACCAAGCAGGAGCCACCCTTGAACGTGTGGACTGTGGGACTCGTGTGGAGGGTCCGGCGATAATTTCCTCCTGAAGGTTCATCGCACAACATAGGGCTTCACCTCCGTCCATTGACTTTGATCACCTTGTTATCATTTAACGAGAATCCACCGAACCATTGGGGTATGCTCCATTAACAATTGAATGGACCTGGCCCATCGCGACTTGAGCTTGCCCTAAATAGATGGAGTTCGATCATACACATGAGGACTTCCGGGTCCCCTCATGAATTTCTTCCCAGTTATCATTTGATCATGCCATTTTTTTTATCTTTCCTTTGCAATCTTCGAATTCAAGTAGGCATCATTTCGTATTTCTTCCAACTCATTGAGATCAAGGAATCACTTGACTTCGGCTCTACTTAAATCCATGTTCAGCTTCTTTATTGCCCACCATGCCTTGTATTCAATCTCCACTGGAAGGTGACATGCCTTACCATAGACCAACCGATAAGGGGACATTCCAAGGATTGTCTTGAAAGCCGTCTCCAGAGCTCACAAATGACAAAGCAATGATGGACCGGGCTCTTTCCCAAGTATTTACCACCCATTAAAATGGTCTTGATATCTCTCAAGTAGCAAGTCTCTCTACTTGACCAATTTGCTCGAGGATGGTATGTGTGGCCACTATGGTTTCTACGCCGTATTTAGCCATGAGGTTTTCAAAGGTTTGTTACGTAAATGTGAACCTCCATCACTAATAATGGCTTTAACCCAAACCTAGAAAAGATGTTCGGCTGCAATGGCTACCACCCCGTGGTCATTATTTTATGTGGATTGCTTCAACTCATTTTCACATAGTCCACTCCCACCAATATGTATGTGTGACCATAGGATGTGGGGAAAGGTCCTAGCGAAATTGATGCCCCAAACATCGAAAAAGCCCACCACTAAAATTGGGTTCAGGCATCATATGATCACAAGACACCTCCCAGTCTTTGGCATCTATCACACACACAAGCACACTGTGCTTCTTAAATAATGAAGCGCCAAGATAAAACCGATCGCATCACTTTCATTGCTGTTTTCCGAAGCAAAGTGACCACCACAGCACTCGTGGCAGCTGGGGCCTGCACCCTGTTGTTCTTCCTCAGGCACACATTTCCTGATTATCTGATCTGCACAGTATTTAAACAAGAAGGGCTCTTCCCAATAATAGGAGTGGACCTTCGCAAAAGAAATATTTTCTATCGTGACCTTTCCAATCAGATGGGGTTTCTTCTGTTGCGAGGAAATTGGCAATGTGAGCATACTGTGTGGAGCTTTTTCCAAATGCGACGTAGAGATTCTTCAAGAACTCATCATTGATGTGTGCTATGAGTGTCATGGGCTATCGCACCTTGGAAGAGGATCTCAATAACATTCTCTACCCTTCGTCTTTAATTTGCAAGTTAAACTCCAAGTAGAAGAACTCCATCGGATAAGCCTTGCTTTGGCATTTTGTTTTTGTCGAGATATTTCGTGCGTAATGGTCTCTGTAAAACACTATATCGTACTCCAACCAAGTATGCTCGAAACTCTGTTTAAGGCATAGACTAACGCCAATAATTTTCTCTCAGTGCACTCAGAAGTTTCATTCAAGGTTTTTCTGCATAGTAGACTCATATACAGAGGTTTCTTAGATCCTCTTTGGCCAGGCGTCCGATAGCAAGATCACTTGCATCACACATCACTAAAAAGGCAACCGCCAGCTAGGGTGTTTGCATTTATCAGGGACAAAGAGTCAAACGACTTCAGCCTTCAAAGCCTCTCGGCATTCTTTCTCCCAAACAAATTTGGCATCTTTCTCTAGGAGCTTGTACTGTGGGTTTAGCAATCTTGAGAGCTCAAATGAATCTTTCTATAGAAGCTTGCATGACCATGAATTGTTTGAATCTTACATTTGTTGGGATGGCGCTTTGGAAATAAGTTCAATTTTTGCTTTATTAACTTTTATTCCCCTCGCTGGAAATAATGTGCCCCAAGACAATTCGTTAACCATAAAATGGCCCTTCTCCGTTTCTGAGCACCAAGTTCCTTTTCTATGCACTCTCTACAAGATGGCTCTGAGATTAGTCGACATTCTTCAAAATCGCTCCATATACAAAGGATATCATCCATGTATACTTCCATTATGCGGCTCCAATTACACGCTAAACATACTAAGCATACATCTCCTCAAAAGTGGTCAGTGTTGCAAAGACCAAAAGGCATTCTATAAGCATACGTGCTAAATGGATAAGTAAAGGTAGTCTTTTCCCGATCCTCCTGTGCACCCTATCTAAAAGCACTCGACAACCATCCAAAAGCAATAGAATGGTGCCTGAACTCTCTCAAGGAGCCGACGATGAATGGCACCCGGAAGTGATCTTTCTTGTTACCTCATTGAGCCTCCTATAGTCTATGCACACTCTCCACCCCGTGTAAGCTCCGTAGACAATCTTCACCTCATTTTCACGTTTGTCACTCCCGACTTCTTGGGCACCACCGTTGGGCCACCCATGCCATCGAAACGGGTAAATGATACCTGGGCCGTGAGCAATTCACTCAACACAGCTACTTCCCGCAAGTGGTTCAACCTCCGTCAGATCACTGTTCAGATCTCTGGTGCAACGCATGTTACTAATGTCTCTAAATTTTCCACCCCAATGCTTGCTTGTTCCTTTTGAGAAGGTGCAACAGGTTATGCTCCTATGAAGTGGTCAACAGTGATGAAATCACAACTGGGCATTGCCCATTCTCTTCCAAGAATTCATACTTTAACTCAACTGGGAGGGGTTTGAGCTCTAACTGTTGAGGTTCCTTTGGTTCATCACTAGTCAATAGAGGTAGAACTTCTATTTTTCTCCTCCAAGACCCCCGCCTCTAAGCTCATGCATTGAGGTTCTTCTCGCCTCCGAGGCATTCGATAACTCGGGTTAATACATCTTGCCCCGCTTACTCATTAGCCTGTTTCTTCAAGAATTGCATCTATTATACGATTTCTTCACAAGCCATCTTCCTCTCGAGTGCATACGCCTTTTACTCAAATGAAAGATATCAGTTCTAAGGTCATATTCCCAAATGTGAGCTGCATAACCCCATTCCCATAGCTTTATTATGGTATTCAAGTAGCCAAGAATGGCCTCCCAATATGATGGCACATGATTGGCTCCGCGCAATCAAGCTTTAAAGTCAAGTACGACAAAATTCCACTGATAGTAAAATCTCATTCCACTTGTGTTAAACATCTCAATGGTCCCCTTCTGTGATTTTAATAGATCTAATTCCGCTAGTGACAAGGTAGACGGACGTGGGTTTCGCCTCCCCAAACCAAGTTGCTTGTACTCTGAATACTCAGAAAAGGTTCACACTAAATTCTGCCCACAGTGCTTTCTCTCCACACTAATGCTCTCCAATATTAACCGAGATTGTAGGACATCCTGGTCTTTATATTTCACTCGGGGTCTGGCATCAATGATAGCACTCACTCTGCTCACCCAAAAGGCCTTTATTTACATTGAGACCCTTTTAACGTGCATAAGTCCTTCAAAATTTTGGTATAGGTGGGGACTTGTTTGATCATGTCATGAGAGAATGTTAATCTTCACTGTTAAAACCCTAGCATTTCCGCTTGGTTAACGGAATTTTCTTTTTCGAAGAGCCCGTGAAATTCCGAGGGGTACACCGGGTCTTCACCTCTTCCTATTTGTTGATTGTTCTTCAGGGCGGGTTAGCTACTATGGGGGTCGACTTAACTAGAGCCGGACCGCTGGTCTCAGCCTTACCACTTCTAATGTCACCACTCCGCCTTGACTTCACACCCTTACATTTGGATCATTGGTCGGTGCCTATTTCATGCATTCCCCTTCGATGTTGCTTGACTGGAAGGAAATTTCTCCTTTCGTAACCTACTGGGCTGGTCGCACAACTCTAAATCTCGTAGTGCATTACCCATCCATTTCACAGTGAGCTGGACGCTTTACTTTTCATTTGTTTTATTCATTTTAGAGAGCTGCGAGAACGCGCTCTACTTAATTTTACTTAAATTCGGGATTGCTCGTCAACAGAGAAGGTGGAGACGGCCGCGTTGTGTGTTGAAGTGAGCCAAACCGTCACACTGCCCTGTAGGAATATATGCAGGGGTTTTACTTCATGACAGTTTGATGATTTCTCCAATTAGGGTTATTATAGGTGCTGCCATATGGAGTATCTAGGGGTGGCTTTATTTTATTCAGCCAAGGAGCATGTTCTCGATAATGCCCCCAGATGACTATTTGTCCGACAATCAAAACAAGATGGATGAGATGGTGTAACTCCTACATCGCTACTCATGTCGGTTTCTCATTTCCAGCCTCCTCCAACCTTCGAGTCAAAGTGGCCAGTTTTGTCATCTCTGTGTCTCGAAAGCGCATAAATGCCCCCTCGTGGTTCGAAGGTCTGATCTTTCTGGGCCTCCCTTGGATCTGGCCCATCCCATGCCTTGAGGTTTCACCACATAGTTCAAAAAGTCCATGGCTTCATCTAGGTTTTTGCTCAAAAAGTTACCCCCACACATGGTTTCAATAGTTGCTTCATGGTTGGAGACATACCATCATAAAATGTGGATTCATCAGCACTATGATCAAAACCATGGTGTGGGCAATGCATTGATGGCCCCATGAATCTTTTCCCAACACCGATAAAACTTCATCACAAGGGCCGAGTAGGTGTAGATCTATCTCTTCAAACTGTTGGTCTTTGTTGTACTCGAAGAAATTTCTTCAAAAACCCTAGCTTGAGTTTGGCCTGCACTCTTAATCATTCGCCTCAATGAATCGGTTTCACATTTCGGGGCCTTATCTTCAATGTCACGTGGGAATGCTTTCACTGCTAAATCCATGCCTGACACTCCTTCCTTAAAGTTGTGCATAATCGAATTCCTAGATATGAGTATAAGGATTCTCATTCTCCATTCCATGGAATGTGGGGAGTTAGGTACTAAATAGGGCTCAGTACTCACTACATCATCATCACCGCGGTATGATGCGTAGTCGCATCACCTGGTGCATGTGATCCTCATAGACCTCGTATGTCAGCTGATTCATAGGAGGCCCTATTGACTTTGTTGTTCCTCGTGTAGAGGATCCATTTGGTCATCAGGCACACCGATTTCACGCCTCTTGTTCAATTGGTGCACCTACCTTGCAATTCACTGGAGCATCCCTCTCACCCTGCCGCATAAACACCTGTTACACAAAATGAAACAAAACAAAGAACACAAACAAAGCTTGCCAGAAAGAAAGGTCAAGTATAGCAAAACAAAAACCGATCAGAAATAAAAAATAGTGCAAGAATCGCCAAGTGAAGAAAACTTGTAGTTCCTGCACACTAAATTTAAAGAGGACCGAAAGGTCACCAACACTTGTATCGTGATTCATAAGTACACATCAACCATCATAACGAAGTTCGGGCACCATCCCCGAAACGGCGCCATTTGATTCGCGCCACCAGAGGGTGATCGGAATCAACAAAATTTGTTTCACGCTCCTCCCACGCCATAGTCAAGCTTACTACAAAGATAGCCGGTCTGTGGTCGAACACGGGACGGGTTTTCACCCACGAATGATTTGCATTAGTGTTTGAAAATGCAGAGGCTTTTTTTCGATTTTCTGGATTATTTCCAAAACAGGAAGTGGTTTGTTCACGGTTAATGCACAGCTTAAAATGAAAGTGTGAAATGATAACCTTTGGAAGGCTTGGGTCACTAGCTTGATAACACGGGGGCAATTACAGTTGTCTCCGGTTATTTCAGCATTGTGGCAAAATGACATTTAGTCAGCCAAAACCGGATCTTTGTTTAACTATGAAACCTAACCCTAGAACAACTCCTAATTGAGTCAAACCAAGTACTAAGCATTCAAAGTCCCATTCAGTTTGAAACCCTAGCATTTAACCTCATTTCAATGGCTCGTAAATGACATCTAAAGAATATCAAAGCATCTACCATTAAGAATGCACTGAACCCTAAAGCATAGCAAGTATTGACCAAAGGAAAGACATTAAATGGCATTAAACCCTAGTTTGGAAAGTTGGGAACCATAAATGCAGTACCTGTAACATTCAAAGCATGAGGACAACATGCAGCAGCCCCAAAACCAAGCTAGCAACCCTCCTCTTCAAGGATATGAGGCTTAGCCAAGCATCCCTTGAGTTGTCATCCTCAAGGCGTTGCTTCGTACTGAGAAAATGATGGAAAGAGGAGAGAGAAGAGAGAAAATAAACCCTAAATGAAAAGTCATGGGAACCGCATTGCACCAAAGCATTTAGGGTTACAGTTGTAGGGCTTATATAGCTAATCCCAAAGTGTGAAAATACAAAATGCCTAAAATATGAAATTATACAAGTGACAAAATGGTAATTAATCAAAACGTGGTCGTTTAGAACCAAAAATACCAAAATCACAGGCTGAGCAATTTCGCTTATGCAAAGAAATTCTCGCTTACATATGGTACTCATGAAGATAGCTTAAAATTCATTATGCTAGCGAAATTTCGCTAGCCTAGTGAAATTCCATAGCGAAATTTTCGCAATCATAACGAAAATCCCTGGTTTGCTCCTGTTTCTCTCATGTTTACACGTGATTCCTTCCTCGCACTTTTATTCATCACTCGTTTTCACTTTTCAACCCATCTTGATATTTTATCGCCTCAGCTTGGTGAAATTACCGAGGATTCTCACATTCAGCACCAATGAAGAACCCGACTTGTTGAAGTTCCCAAGATCTGCAAAACTATCCAAAACAATCTCGAAAACAAATCAGAAGCACTAAGCGGACATGCACATGACAATTGGCTTAATTCATATGATTAGTGCGCAAAAAGCACTCAAAACCTATCTTGAATAGGGCTCAAAATAGCACTTTTTGGGCACTAATCAGGGGAACTTACCCCAACAACAATTACATTGCAAATGGCTAACAGATCAATGTACAACTGTGAAGGTGCGTTCTAAGATACTTACAAGGTGGGAAAATTCATCTTCCCGTGGATTTCAAGTATTATGAAGATGGGAGGAAGACACCCAAGTTCCTTTTGTCGTTAGGGAAGACCTTTCTTAGCAACCGGAGCGTACTTTAATAGATGCGTAAAGGTGAACTCGACATTAAGGGTGGGGACGAAGCAAAGGTACTTTCATCTCTATCAGAGTTTGGAACATCCATGTAGATGCAAAGTTGTACGGCTATAGAAATAATAGTCTTCTCAAGTTGAGTAGAATTCGACCGTACTCTTCAACATTCTATCAATGAAATTGAGATGAATTTCAAGATCTTGAGAGTATTGATTGTGAAAATGTTGTTTCAAATTGCATAACAAAGAAACAATCTCGAGACAATGAAAATGGGGCCAAGATGATGTATGCAAACAGTGATTTAAAACCACCGAGCAGAAACTAGTAAGGGGTTACTACTGGAAGAATTGCCCATCATTTGAAATATGCTTTCAGAGCGTAAAAGAGAAAAACTAGCCTATCATATCGCCTGCATTGATCGACCAAGAACAGAAGTTGTTGGAAATTTCACGGGCATAAGGAAGTTATTGCCTGCAATCGAGATCCGGCGGTATCGCCCACTCCATTTGTATGCATAAAATATTGCTGAATGATGATGCAAAAACTTCTATTGAGCATCAAAGGAGGCTGAACCCTGTGATGAAGGAAGTTGTCAGAAAAGAAGTTCTGAAATGGTTAAATGCAGGTTTTATATATGTTATATCAGATAGTTCTTAGGTAATCCTGAAGGCATGGTTCCCAAGAAAGGTGATTCACCGCATCGAATGAAAAAGAATGAACTGATTCCTACAAGAATCCATGATGGATGGAGGGTGTGTATTGACTACGTAAAATTGAATACTACAAACTGTAATGGATCATTTTCCCCGCCATTGATCGGGATGTCGACAGTCAAGCAGACACCCTCACTTTGTTTTCGATGGATACCCGATATAACCAAATTCAGCACTTGAGGATCAGGAGAAAACCACTTTTATATGCCCATTTGATACCTTTGCTTAGAAGAATGCCATTTGGTTTGTGTAATGCTCCCGTACTTTCCAAAGATGCATGATGTCTATATTTTCCGATGAAGTGTATAGTTATGAGATCTTCATGGATGATTTCATAGTGTATGGATCCGCTTGAACAAAGGCTCGCATAACTTGGGACAATATCAAATGTGCAAGGACAAGAATCTAGCCTGACTGGGGAAAATGCAATTTTATGGTTACGTATGAATCGCCCAGGGCACATGATTTCTACAAAGAAGGCTTAAAAGTGGGGACAAGCAAAAGTTTCTTCAATTATAAGAAATTGATACCACCCACTACACTTCAAGGAATTAGAAGTTTCTTAGACATAGCCGGATTTACGTAAGATTTATCGTAGATTTCTCAAAAATTGCTAGACCACTATGCGCATTGCCGGAAAAAGATACTAAGTTCCACTGATGAATCCTACCAAAATTCTTTGAAGAAATCTAAACTGCATCTAGTTGAAGCTCCCATCATGGCAAAACCAAATTGGAACAGAGAATTTGAAATCATGTGTGATGCCAATGATTTTGCAATGGGAGTTGTATTGGGACAAAAAGCAGAAAAAGTATTCAAGGCCATATAATTATGCCAAAGAAGACCTTCAATGAAGTCAGAAAATTACCTTACTAATAAAATGATGTTGTCAATAGTATTTGCATGTGAAAAATTTAGGCCATACATTTTGGGGTCCCATGTTATTATACACACTGATCATGCATCAATTAAGTATCTAATGGCAAAGAAAGAAGCAAAGCCAAGATTGATAAGGTGGGTATATACAAGAATTTGATTTAGAAATAAAAGACAAAAAGGGTTGTGATACTGTGATAGCCGATCACTTGTCAAGAGTGGAGAAACCAAACAGACAAGAAGAAAGAGAAATAGCGTAGTGGCCTCCAGATGAGCAGCTATTCTAGCCGCCACCCAATCACCTCGTGAAGGGCCGATATCATGGAACTTCTTAGCTTGTGGAATTATGCCACCAGAATTCAGCTACTAGCAGAGAAAAAAGCTAAGGACTAACAGGAGATACTACATCTGGGATGACCCACAATTGTTTAAAAGAGGAGCTGATATGATCATAAGAAGATGTGTACCAGAAAGTGAGCAAAGCAAGATTTTACAAGAATGTCATGCATCACCATATGGAGGACATTTTGTGATTAAAACAGCCCATAAAATTCTCTAGTCAGATTTTTATTGGCCTACTATTTTAAGGACTGCTTTTGAATGGGTGAAGCTATGTGATCAATGCCAAAAGAATGGGGAAATATCGAAAAGGCATGAAATGCCCCTGCAAGGTATCCTAGGGGAATGGATTTATGGGGCCTCTTCAGTTTCATTTGGAAATATATACATACTCCTAGCCGTGGATTATGAATCAAAATGGGTTGAGGCAAACAGCTTGTCCCAAAAAATGATGCTAACACGCTTAGGATTTACAAAGAAATATTCTCGCAGATTAGACACCTTAACTATAATCGCTGATGGAGGAAGCTACTTTGCAAATAAGGTGTTTGAAAACTCATGGGAAAATATAAACAAACACATTATGAGCTTGGCTTATCATCCTCAAACAAATGGGCAAGCTGGATTTCCAAATGTGGAGATAAAGAAATTTTGAAAAGATCAAGTCTAAAAGATAAGAGATCGGGTCTGCTTGGATGATGCACTCGAACATACAGGATCATGAACCCCATTGAATGTCCCCATACAAGCTTGTATTTGGAAAACCTTGCCACCTACCCTTGAGCTAGAATATAAAGCCATGTGGGCCATCGTTAAGCTAAATTTTGATTTTTAAGGCTGCAAAAAGAAGAGAGGATACTCCAGCCTAAATGAATTGGAAGAGTTGAGGAATGAAGCCTATGATAGTGCCAGAATTTACAAAGATAAAACAAAAAAAATGGCATGATCAAAGAATTTTGAGGAGGGAATTCAAGGCAGGAGATCAGGTCCTGTTATTCAACCTGCACTAAGACTCTTTCCGGAAGCTTAAATCAAATGGAGTGGACTATATACGTAGACATATACCGGCAGTTGGACACGCTTAGGAACCAAAGAATCATGAGGAATTCAAGGTTAATGGTCAGAGATTGCTTACACTACCTTGGAAAAAATGCAATGGAAGAATGACTCTTAGTTCGAATGAGAAACTCAAGAAATGTAAATACATCACAGCTAGTCCAAATTAAAGACTAAAAATGAGCAAATTTCAGGAAGGCAATCCACATCAATTTGTTTTAAGTTTTTCCTGTTATATTTTTCGTGTTTAAATTTATAATAGCTTTGTGTAATTTTATTCATTATTGATTGAAGAGTAGGTAAATATTTTTTTTTTAGTTTTGCAGGACATAAAAAATTGTGCAAAAGGAGGAGCATCTACAATCAAACTTCCAATCTACAAAAGAGACAAAAAAGGGCAGTATACTTTTCTTGAACTCATTTAAATTTTGTCTCTGATATGTGATGAGCTTAAAAGTCATCTATTTTTAGTCCATTTTTCTGTTTGATTTTAATGTAAAAATGAATAATTAAGATGCAGAAATATGAAGAAACTCACCACTCGTTATTTGCAGGGAGTATAAAGAGTTAAGAAAATGCAAGTGGGAAAAATACAAAGACCAGCGCAGTACAAATGTAAAAATAGGCAGAGCAGTAAATGAAAGTAACCGGGTTAACTAATGTTGAAGTTTTGGGGTTTACATGTACCGCCATGAGGTCGCGACATCTGTGCGAAGGAAATTTGATGCAGTCGTGCGACATTGATCACAAGATAGCAACCACGATTGAACGTAAAACTTAAATGATGTCGCGACAACATCATGATGTCCCGATTAGTTGATGTCACACAAGAGACGTGTGAGGTCGCGACAAGAAAAGCGCTCGACGCTATGACGTATTTAAAAGCATGAAACCAAGTAGAATTGTCGGGCTGTCGCGACAGCAGTAATGAGGTCGCGACATCAAAAGCAACGCTGAAGCCTCCAGACATAAAGTGATTTCGCTGACAGAGATAGAGGTCGCGACATGAGACTTGCTCGCTTAAGGTTGCGCTCTAAAGCCGGCGTCGCAACAAGAAGTCGAGGTCGCTACATCGTGAACACAAGTTTAAACTACATATGACATAGTTGATGTCGCGACGTGAGATCAATGTCGCGACATTAAGAAGGACAAGTTCAAAGCTGCAGAGCCATAAGGTGATGTCGCGACAAGAGATTGATGTCGCGACATCAGGAACGAACAGTTGAGACCTGTGGAGTCATAGAGTGATGTCGCGACAAGGGATTGATGTCGCGACAACAATAACCAACAAGTGAAAACTCCATATCCATAAGCTGATGTCGCGACAAGAGATTGATGTCACGACATCATGAGTGACCAGTTGAAGACTGCAGATGACTTGAGCTGAGGTCGCGACGTGAGATCGATGTCGCGACATCAAGAGAGACTAATTGAAAACCTGCAAAGGCATAAGCTGATGTCGCGACGTGAGATCGAGGTCGCGACATCGTGAACGTCAGCGGAAGGTCGCAAGACTTGTCGGCGTCACGACGTGATCGATGTCGCACATGGATGATGTCGCGACAAGGAGTTGAAGTCGCGAATCAACATTAATATGGGCTACCCACTTGAAATCCACAAAGATCGCATCGGGATTAGGGGCCCAACTGAGAAACCCTATAAATACGCAGCCTACCCAACTCATAAGCAAAAGTAGTTTGACACGCATACGCATTAAGAGGTCCTGGGTAGCCGGGCTAGTTTATTTTTCTTTATTTTCTTTAGTTTTTTTCTTCTTATCTCTTCTTCAATGTTGATAGTTAGAGATTAGATTAGATTTATCGCTTTAGATTTCGCTTTCTTTCGAATTGATGTTATGTTTTCTGAGCGTGTCAATGCACTGCTTCTTTTTTCAAATTACTACCCGGAATGTTTCAGTTCGCATTAACGAGAGTGAATTCGACTTCATTAATTTGCAGCTATTCTTTTGATCGTGAGGAATGTCAGAGCGTAATTCGTAATGGAGGAACTCACCCATTATGAATGCTATTGTCATAAATTATCTTTTCCTCAGAATTTGAAAGCCAAAGAAATTGTGAATTTCGCTTATGAATTCATTTTCTGTTATGGCCAAAGTTTTGATCCGATACTGCCTCTTATACCCGCTTTAAGAATTTGTTTCATTGCTCCGATTTCAAGGAGGTCTTCGAAAGGACACACAGATGACGTCCTGAGCTATGAGCATTTCTTTGAAGGTATATTAACCTCGCTATTAGAGAGATCTAATGAGCTTTGTAAGTTTACTTGATAAATCCTCTTCTCACTTGAAATCAAGAATGAGTTGAACGAGTTATCAATTTAAACAAGCAAAGATGTTCATCTCAATCTCTGATAGCGAGGCCAATCCCGTGTTAGCCAGATCTAATCATGAGAGTGGTGATCTATTCTAATTTTGAGGAAGAGTAACTGAAGCTGATATCCTGCCACTGATCAACTCGGGAGCTAAGGCTTCACAAATCAGAAATGGGTATGAAGTATTACAAAGAAAATACCTAGATTTGGGGAAGTCCCTTTAAAAGTAGTTATCTCTCAGATCTAGAATCAGAAGAATTAGATAATGAAATGTGGAGTGTGGAGAGATCCAAATGCATAACTAAACGCCTCGACATTCTAAAAATCAAACACAAGTAAAATTACACAATGCTAACAACAGAATCGGGATACTTCACAATAGCATCATCTTAATGTACTCTTAAACGATGCATCATTCGGGCCCATTTATTTTCTTAACTATTCTTTATTCATTATTCTTAGATTTCAATTTATTCGCTTGTTCATTTTTTTTATATAATAGTATATTTTACAAATCTTCTTAGTCAAACACCATATCATGTTATACCAAATAGTATGGAGCTCGAGTAGCTCCGGGGTAGTTGATCTAGACCTGAGATCTCTGTGGGATCGGAGACCGATTCTTAAATCCAATTTATTACTTGTCGACCGTGCACTAAGATATTTGGGCCAAAACTGCACTTAAAAAATGATTTACTCTTGTACATGTGTTTTGGTCTAGTCAACAAGTTTTATGGCGCTGTTGCCGAGGATTAGATAATAGTCCTTGGTAATAACGTCATAAATTTGTATATGTCTTTTGGTCCACGAATAAGTTTTTGGCGCCGTTGTCGGGGATCGAAATAATTCAGTAAATCAATATTCAGATGAAAGAAGGAAATACTAATTTTGACATTTTAAAGAAAAAGAACAAAAATAGTTTTTCGCAAGGTTATTTTAGCCACTAACTTTAATAAACCATATTGAAAAATATTTGACGACCAAAACTAATCTCATTAACGTGAAGTGTTTTGATTTCGTGTGGACAAATTTCAATGCATAGGAAACACCTATCTCGATTCCAATGATACCTTAAATAGAGAGGACACTTTAAGCTCGAGAAAGACAAAGAAGTAAAACTCAACCATGCGTATGAAAGGATCGATGAGGTACATATTAAGAAGCTAGAAGACCTTCAATCGCCATACAATGGAGGACTTCGAGTACTAATTATACAAGATGAATACTGCCAAAGAATCGACAACCTCGCACTGGATGCTAATAATTTTGAACTGCCAAGATCGATTACAATGGTCCAAAGAAGACGCCACGTCATTCCACCAAGATCCAAACGAGCACCGAAGATTCCTCAGATGGCTAATATAGTGAAGTTTGGAATTCGCAGGAGACTGTAAGTCATAAACTCCGCATCTATTCCCATTCTTCTCTAAGAGATACAAAGAATGCATGGTATGAATCTACCATATGGTTCGCTTGATACTGGGAGGAGTTAGTGTAGGCCTACTTAGGTAGATTCTTTCCCCACCCTCAACACGAAAGGAGGGAAATCATCGCTGCTCTGATGGGGAAGATGAAAGCCTCGTATGTAGCTTCAAAAGATCTCAACGGTTGGTCGAGAAGATGTCCAATGCATGGGATAGATTCATGACTCAGATGGACATTATATCATGCCTGAATGATATATCAAAAGGGGATCATTGATGCTTCATGTCGTGGAGCATTCAACCTTAAAAGGTCAAGATGCAAAATGATTAAGACTCAAGAAATGTATTATGAAAACTCCTTCCAGCTTTCAAGAGGAAACAAAGAAAGGGGGATCATGGAGCTGAGCAAGATGATAGCCATGGAAGCCAAGCTGATGCCATTATGCACAGTCGGGACAAGCAAGAAAGAAAGACACACAATTCCGCCATGAAATAGGAGCCAACATTGAAAGAGAGTTATTGGGGAAGTGTCGTAGAGAGCCATCAAGAGCAATTCTATGATGTCAAGAGGTTAATTATCCTGGGTGAGCCAAGAAACTACCATTTTAAACTCCAATACTAACTCCTGCCAAAGACATTATCAATTAAAGACCGAGGAAACCATGAGAATTTTTCTTATGGTGATGGTTTCATACAGCCTAAGGTATGGACAAAAATGAATATCAGGTCGAGGAGGCCCACCTGGAAGAATGTATGTCACTCATGGGGATAATAAGAAGCCGCTTTAACCTCCATGAACAAAGTTTGCGTAGTCGAAGCAAATGCTACCAATTTCTCAAATTTTTCGTAACACCACCAATGCATCCCCCCGAAGAACCTGAGAGCTACTAGGGCAAGGCTGGTCTGCACCCCTGCAGCCGCAGAAAAAGATGCCTTCCCATGGACACAAGGAAGCAACCCAGCAAGGATCGCATGGCTGCAGCAAATTTAGGAGGGAAGGAGTTGAAGAGATGAAAGAAAAAGATGACAAGAATAAAAAGTAGCTCAGAGCAAAGAGGTACTGAGAATGAAAAAGAAAGAGTAGAAAGGAAGAACATCCAAGGATCAAAGCTCCAAATCATTTCCACAAAGATCGTGTAAGCTATGATGGAGGAGCAATATAAGGTTCTGAAAACTTTTCAAGCCGAGATCGTAAGATGCCATTTATCAAGTGGTGACTCAAATGCCACTTCATGCAAAAAATTCTCTGAAGGACATACTGAGCAAGAAGAAAATAGTAGAGGTGAAGGAATAGTGAATCTCACCGCCACTTGCGCGTGCGACCGAAAGAACTACAAGAAGCATTTAAGGACTCAGTGGAGTTTCACAATTCCTTGTATTGTCGAGGAATTGAATTCCAGAAGCTCGCGGACTCAGAGCTATCAATTTGATGCCTCTCTCTTGTCGCTAAGAAATCCAAGCTCGGGAGGCCATTCCCACAATCACTACTTCCTTCAAATGGCAGACGTATCGATGGTAAAACCTCAAGGAGTCATTGAAGATGTATCGTCACTCTGCTGGGAAGTTTGTTTTCCCAAGACTTCATCATTCAGACATGGAAGAAGATCTCGGCTGGGGTACCCTGCTATTGGGAAGACCATTCCAGCTACCGAGCACTCCGATTGACATGCAAAAAGGAGTTCTTACCTTGAGGGTCGAGAATATACTGCTTAACTTGATAAAAAGTATGAAAACATAGACGCAGACAAGGAAAGTCGAAATGTAGTCGACTTTGTCTATACTTCCAACTCGATGTTAACAATGACTGCATTACTCCGCTTATCAATGAAAAGAGATGAATTCCCAAGATACTAAGATGTCTATTCCGACTTCCATACAACGCTTTCATTCTATAGAAACCGTGTCAGCCTAAAACAAAATAGAAACGACAATGGGGAAAATAGTGAAAAGAGGAAATTCATCAAGAAAACCAAAGGCGTATGGGCTAGTTTTGAAAGAGTTGCCATGTCATTTAAAGTATGCTTACTTAGAATTACCAAAGAAACCAATGATCATTTTTTTACCACTCGCGATGCCGAGAACAAAAGATTGCCGAAAAATATTAAGGAAGTATAAAGTGAATCGCTAGTCAGTCCATCAAGACAAGGGCATCATCAATTTGCATGCATAAGATCGCTTAGAAGAGACTTCAAAACCATCCAGGAACACCAAATGAGACTAATCCGTTGATGAAGGAAGTAGTCGAAAGGAGGTACTCAAATCGTTAGCCGTCAGCTTTATTCATGTTGCTTCGCATGGGCCCTGCGAGCCCACCCATGGTTCCAAAGAAAGGGATTTAACGTGGATTCGAAAATGAAAACGAATCAATTTCAACAAGAACAAAGGACAGACGGAGGGTACATTGATTACGTGAGCCGAATACAAATGCAATGTAGTGATCATTTCGCTCTTCATTACCGATGTCGATGTGTGTTAAAGGTGACACCTCACTTTTGTTTTCGGATGGGTACTGTGATACAATCGATTGCACAGACCTCGAGGATCAAGAGACATCACATTCACATGCCCTTATGGTACCTTTGCCTTTAAGGATGCCATTTGGCTATGTATGCTCCAAATTACATTCCGCAGGTGTATGATGTCTATGTTCTCATTCGTCGAAGTGATGGAATTTTATGGATGACTTCACTGTATGACCAGCTTTGATCAATGTTAAACAATCAAAAGAGCATTTCAAAGATGCCAAGACAAATAGCTAGCACTGAATTGGGGAAAATGCCATTTTATGGTGACAGAAGGTATTGTTCGGGCATAAAATTTCGCCATCGATCTGAAGTTGACCAATCCAAGGTATCCATTATCAAAACTCGCACCACCTACCACAAAGGAAAGGAGTAAGAAGCTTCGGGGCATGCTGGATTTTACAAGAGATTCATCAAAGACTTTTCAAAAAATAGCCGCACTAATTATGCGTGATTCATCGAAAAATATACAAGGTTCAATTTGATGACTTTGCAAGAATGCTTTTGAAGAAATCAAAGATCAGATTGATTAAGCACCTATAATGGCTGCACCATAATGGATCGGATTTGAAAATAATGCGATGCTACTGATTTCGCTTATGGGAGTCAGTGGTTGGGGTTAAAAGAAAAGAGGAGAAAGTATTCGTGGCCATATACTATGCTAGTAAGACCTTCAATGAAGCACAAGAGAACTACTCAACAACCGGAAAAGGATGCTAGCCATAGTATTTACTGCAAAAAGCAATGAAGAGATTTTAGATCCATGTGGTAATTCACACTGACACGCAAAGAATCAAATACTTATGTCAAAAGGAAGCTAAGTCAAGATTGATATGCGGGTGTCGCTGCTATGTGAGTTTGATTTGGAAATCAAGGATGGTAAGGGATGTGACAATGTGATAGTTGATCAATTGTCATGAGTCAAAGAAGTTGTGCTGATGAAGAGGAAAATGTGATGTTAATTGCAGAACTCCAGACGAGCAATCGCTTAAGGCTTCCTTTCAACCTATGCTGATATTGTGAATTATCCGCTTAGAGTAATGCTCTTCCGACCAATTTACCAACAAGAAGAGGAACCATAACCTGACAAGAAATATAGCTCAGATGGACCACTTATTATTCAAGAGAGGTGCCACATGATAATAAGAAGAGGTGCGTAAAGTGAACAAGGCAACATTATAATGGTCGCCATGCATCACCATGGTGGGACATTTTCCGAGAGAGAACACCGCAAGATATCATTTACAATCAGATTTTGATGGGGTCTATCATTCTTCAGATTAGCCGAGTGGGTTAAATTGTGTGATAGATGTCAAAAGATCAAGACACGCAATGAAACGCCTCAAAGGTATTATGGTGATACAACTCTTGATGTAATGGGAATAGATTTATGGGACCCTTTCTCACATCACTGAAAATCCCATACATACCGCTAGCGTATAGATTACGTTTCCAAATGGTGTGCCGGCTCGCCCAAGAAATGATGCTAATGCTTGTGAGTTTCATGTTAACATTTAAAACATTCTGGGAACACCCGTAACTATCACATGATGGGGAACCCACTTCAGAACAAAAATATTTGCAAAACTCATGAGCAAGTATGGGATCAAGCATGTAATGAGTTTAGCTTATCATCCCCGCATCAATGGACAAACAGTAAATTTCCAATGTAGAGATCAAAAGAATACTTGAAAAGACCGTGGAGCTCGCTGCGAAGGATTGGTCTTCCAAACTTCGATGACACTTCTCACTTATTAGATCGCATGCCAAAACCTCCCATCGAATGTCCCATACAGAGTTGTTTTTGGCAAACCATGTCATCTACCTCGATTAATACGAGGCAATGTGGGCCATCAAGAAGTTAAACTTCGATTTTAAGGTCGCATGGAGTAGACATCTAAACGCCCGAATCTAAGAACCGAGAAACAAGCCTATGATAATGCTAATATA
Source organism: Tetrastigma voinierianum (assembly GCA_016808115.1). Classification (NCBI taxonomy): domain Eukaryota; kingdom Viridiplantae; phylum Streptophyta; class Magnoliopsida; order Vitales; family Vitaceae; genus Tetrastigma; species Tetrastigma voinierianum. The sequence goes on along the minus strand of JAEQBH010001169.1, from coordinate 183,566 downwards.
CAAAGACAAGACAAAGAAATGGCATGATCGTGAGAATTTTGAGAAAAGAGTTCGCAACAGGGAATGTTCGCCTGCTAATTTTTGTGATCAAATTAATGCGGAAATTAAAATCCAATTGAGCCGGGCCATACACAAGGGTGTCGGGCATTACATTTGGAGCAAAGGACACCGAGGACCTGACATCGAGAAGAATTCAAGGTCAATGGACAGAGGTTAAAGCATCAAGCCTAAACAAGGAAGAGGAAAATGAAGAACCCAACTCGATTCTCGAGAAAAGAAGTACCACAACAAATAGTCCTGCCATGACCCAAACTGTTGTGCCTAACGGAGGCAACCCATATGATTTAATTTCGCTTTTAAGTTTTGAAATATTTTTCTTTAGTTGCTTAAATTAGGCCGATTTTACTTTTTATAAGGATATATTTAATTTTTAGAAATCAATTTTAGTTTAATCGCATTTTTCTTGAATATCAAGTAGCAAGCTTCTTCAAGGTTCAAAGATATGAATGGCAAGGCAATCACAGAACAATCTCAAAGAACTTGCGTAAAAGTCACCACATGAGCAGTGCTGAGGAACTTTAATCCCTTAAACCCAATTCAGATATACTTTAATCGTTTGTTAAATCTGGCTGAGATGCTCACAATGTCTAAAAGGGTTAGGAACAATAAGAGTGAAAAGGTTTTTGAGATCATTGAGTTATGGGCTTAGGTCGCGATTAGCTATTATGTCATTATTAAGTGATGTCGCGACAAAACATCGATATCGTGACTGCTTTCAGCAAAACTGAGAGTACAAGTGAAGAAGGTATATGTCGCACAACACCGTGAAGTCGCGATAAAGAATTAAGTTTCAAAATGGAAAAAGGACGTCAGAATATCAAACAATTTTAGAAAATTTGTATTGTCGCTGACATCTCTAAGTATGTCGCGACATAAAAAGCATAAAGCAACTTACTCACTTTAAAAGCCCTAAATTCAATGACTCAAATGCTGGTGTCGAACGCGACGTTCTAATGGTATACACTATCTGATAACATTGATTAATCACTATTGAATTCTATCACTCACCCACTATAGTTATTCACTCCCTGGTCCCAAATCTCAGAACTGGTCCCTCCCAACACCCATTTCATATCGAAACACCCCAATTCTGAATCCCTAACCCAGACGAGATTATGAGGAACATGAACAACCTAAGGAAGAAACCGCCAAGAAGAACTATGGGATGAGATCATCAAGAAGAACAAGCAGAGAGGTGCACGAAAACTGTTCAAGAATCCTCAAGAAAGAGCAGAAAAGGGAACGGAAAGATGAGAGAAGTGTGAAAAGTAGAAGATTTGTCGACGGCTTTTTACTCCTGAAGAAATATTATGCTAACAAGGGTTATCACAGAGGAGATTCAAAATCCCAAGTATTCTTCAAGGAGATGATAGAATGCAGGATGGGAGAGTCTTCGCAAGATAATTTCAAAATCAGTATAAGAGTACCGTAAGAGAGTTTTATTCAAATTTGCAGAAGAAGATGGAGCGGTTTATGTTAGAGGAGTCCGCTCATATGAAGCTAAGGCCATCAACGGCAGGCTCTATGGCACAGAGCATACATGGCTCCAAATTCAAGAAACCGTTAGAAAACCAAATTTTAAAAGACACAAGAAGCTCACTTTCAATGGTAAGGTGGTTAAACCAAGAAGTGAAGTGAAGGCCAAGAACAGCACTGTGAAGCCCCCACCGATAGTTTAAGGTATGGTTTATTTCAAGCTTCTGCCATTCCACCAAATATGTGCACAGCAGAGAACAAGAAGTCAGGTTGTCGTATGCCATCCTAAAAGGATACAAGATCACGCCATAGGAGTTGTCATGTGAGCATTCTATCATGAGGTATCATGAAGGAACAAAAGAGGTCTTATTCCTCGCTCCAAGAACAATCACCGCTTCCATGCTCAAGGTCAAAGTGAAGCAATCGCTGGGAATCAAGTTAATAAATACCTGTGAGCTTCACCACTCCTCTCTCGAGCCGTGAGTTAGCAAAGGGACCAAGAAACCGTAATAGGGTGCGGCGGCCGGTAGAGAACAGAGATGAAGCCCAAGTCAAGAACCGTAAAAGGAGACTCGCAGGGTTGCCGATCAAGGAGCAGAGCACCTTAAAATCCCACCGACAACAATGATTACATGTTTGCGCACAATGAAGGCGGTGGATGAAGGCACCTAATAGACTTCTCCATTCCTTAGCGCCTGCAAGTGCACGTAATTTCCAACATGGAGAAAGCTCAAGAGGAGCACAAGAGAGCAGTTCGATACTGGAAGCTCTCAATGCCATGCAAAAGAGAACAGATGAAAACAAAGAGTTTGAACTCAAAGCAGAATTCGCAGGAAGGCATTATGAAAAGAATTGAAAAGAAGAGACCAGCAGTGGGAGGAAGAGCTAAACAGGAAGGAAAAGGAGCATGAGATTGAGCTACAAAGAAGAGAACAAAGAAGTGGGGAGGAAGAGTCGAACGTAAGAGAGGAAACATATGGAGAAAAATTTCAAGGTACAAGGAGGAATTCTAAGAAAGAAATGGTTGAAAGAGATCACAACTGCTGGCGTAAACTCAAACCTCGCCATGAAGCTTTTTATAACAACCATTGAGCGTGGGATTCTCAACTTTTAACACCTGGAGCAAAGAAAAGAGATGCAGGCAATAGCCACCTGGGAGGCAGATCAAGGGATTCAAGCTTTATACAAGTCTCTACGTATGATTTCGAGAAGAATCATGATGACAAGAAGCGTAGGTGCTGTACAGATCCCTAGAAAATGAATACAAAACTGATCCATTAACAACAATCTTTCCAAATTCCTAGAGGTCAGGACCAAAACGGAGAATACAAATGAATGGGCTTTAAGAGGCAGTGATGAGTTTAACAAAGTGTTGGATTCTAATGAGATTTTCATTGGAAGTTAAACAAATGGAGAAGGAAACCAAGAAGAGAAAGTGAAAGAGAAATGAAAATCTGCATTCTGCTCATTTAGGTAATAATTAGACCCAGATCCCCAACATCTTTGCTCCCCTCGCTAATTCTAAAGAAAAAAATGTACCTTTCTCCCCGCCTAACCTCTTTACCCTCTTATTCTATTTGAATTGACCAATCAAGCACTTAATCATAAATAAAATAAGAAACTAATTGAATTGTTGTGTGCGTGGCTATTTTGAATTTGCTCGTTTCAATGTTGTGTTGTTTGGTGGGTCGCATGATTAGAAATTAAAGCAGAAATTAGTTCCGTATCAAAACCGCCTGTATTGCCATGAGTCGAATTAAATGAAGCGCTTAGATTAGAATAAGCTGAAATGCATAAAATTATGCATTAAGGGCCAAATGAATACGCTTTAATTGGAGACACAAGGTGCAAAAGTTACTTAAGTCTAACTCGATAAGTCCATCGTAGGAAAGTAATACAATAGAAGGAACAAAACATATTTTGAAGCTTGTATGAACACAAAGATGAACCTGTTGAATATCAATTAATTTAACTACTCATCAACAAAATGAAATAAGGTTGCACTTATGGTTAAATAAGAACTGCTCAATCCAAATTCTAGAATTTGTTAGATTAATGACGAGGCGAACTGGGGTGATACAATGGGACAAGAGATGATGCAGCTACTGGATAGTTCGAGCCATTCTAGCTATCCCTATTCATATGTCAGATATGCATATACCTGTTCCGTAATGAGCCAACAAGCTTATTTTTCAAAAAAATAGACCAATGGAAACCCCAACTCATCCTAAGAAATCAATCCTTCAGTAAAGAACCTATGATTACCCAAGAATTCAAGGAGGAAGAAAGAAATGAAGTTTGGGGGAGTATATGTTTTTGAGGAACTCAAAAAGGAATGAAAAGAAAAGGCAAAGAGCATAAAATGCACAGAGTTAGTTGGTCATAGTGATGTTTTATCTCGTGGCCTAACCGAACAATTGTTCTTAGGGGTGTTTCACACCTAGTACCCTAATGCCATCTCGGGCATGGGAGCTACTTAACTTCAAAGTTCGGGCCAAGAGTGTTAGAAAGCCTATAAAGTTAAAATACTGCACAATCCCCTAATGGTGACAAACAAAGGAATTTTCCCCACGGAATTACAAGTGATAAATGGGGGCATAGCGCTCTAAATTGAAGAAATCAAAGAGATGGCTCAAACATGAAGTTTAGTGGAGTTTATTAGAAGACTACAAGAAAGAAAAGGGCGTAAGAGGAGAGGAAAGGTTCAGTAGGTAATTCTTAACCTAAAAATTCCTTCCATCCTACCCATTACCCAAGCTTCCAATAAGCAGCCCAAAAGACCTGATTGATATGAGTTTAATTCACCTACATTAGTGGAGATCAATATGAAAAACAAACTCATGAATTTGGAAATATGGAAACAATCAAACTGTGGAAGGGATTTTAGGGAGTTATGACTCAAGATGAAAACGAGAAAGGAAAATAATCTATTATTCAACAGATCTAATGATTAAATTGTTTGTAAACAATTTCAATAAATAGTTTTTGGTAGCTACTATGAAGAGTAGAAACTAACCTTGAATCGACTGAAGCTAGATGTACGTAGTAAAAATAATGCATACATTGTATTTCAATTAAATCGAATGCCATCAGAATAAAACTAGAAATGTCCTTAAAATTTTTCTTTTATTTTGTTTCAGGACAAACAATTCTTTTCTTTTTTCTTTGCTTCGAGGACAAGAAAACTTAGTGCCTGGGGGGAGTTTGATGAGCTTAACAAGTCTATTTTTAGTCCATTTTTCTCGTTTGATTTGAATGTAAAAATGAATAATTAAGATGAAAATACGAAGAAACTCACCAACTGCTATTTGCAGGAGTATAAAAGAAAGAAGAAAATGCAAGAAAATACAAATAGCAAAGAGAAAGTACAAATGTAGAAAATAGCAGAGCAGTAAATGAAAGTGAATCGGTTAACTAATGTTGAAGTTTCGCTCACAGACAAATTTCCGCTATGAGGTCGCGACATCAGAGCCAAGGAAATTTCATGCGTGTCGCGACATTGATCACAAGATAAATGAGGATTGAATGTAAACTTAAGAAATGATGTCGTGACAACATCATGATGTCGCAACAGCGTTGATGTCGCGACAAGAGACGCAGGTCATACAAGAAAAGCGCTTTTGACGCCGTGGACGATGTGAAAAGATGAAACTGTTATGAATTGAGCTGTTGTCGCGACAGAGTAATGAGGTCGCGACATCAAAAGCAACCAGTTGAAGCCTCCAGAGACATAAAGTGATTTCGCGACAGGAGATAGAGGTCGCGACATGAGACTTGCTCAGTTGAAGGTTGCAGTTCCTTAAAAGTGATGTCGCAACAAGAAGTCGAGGTCGCGACATCAGGAACACAAGTTTAAAACTACAGATGACATAAGTTGATGTCGCGACGTGAGATCAATGTCGCGACATTAAGAAGGACAAGTTCAAAAGCTACAAAGAGCCAAGGTGATGTCGCTGATAAGAGATTGATGTCGCGACATCGTGAACAAACAGCTTGAGACCGTGGAGTCATAGGAGTGATGTCGCTGGCAAGGGATTGATGTCGCGACAACAATAACCAACAAGCAAAACCCATATCCATAAGTCGATGTCGCTGACAAGAGATTGATGTCACGACATCACGAGCCGACCGCTTGAAGAACGCAGATGATCAGCCGAGGTCGCGACGCGAGATCGATGTCGACATCAAGAGAGACTAATTGGAAAACCCGCAGCAGAGGTCGGCGTCGCCGACGCAGATCGAGGTCGCAAACATCAAAGAGTCAACAACAGCGCTCGCGATCGCGCTCGATGTCGACGTGAGATCGATGTCGCTACATGATGATGTCGCGACAAGGAGTTAGTTCGCGACTAACATTAATACGGGCTGCAACTCCACTTGAAATCCACAAAGACTACATCGGGATTAGGCCCAACCGAGAAACCCTATAAATACGCAGCTACCCACTCTCATAAAAGTAGTCACACGATACACACGAGAAACTGGTAGTCAAGGCTCATTTCTTTTATTTTTCTTTCAGTTTTTTTCTTTTTCTTATCTCTTCTTCAATGTCGATAGTTAGAGATTAGATTAGATTTATCGCTTTAGATTTCTGCTTTTCCTTTTCTAGAATTTTGATGTTAGTGCTTTGAGCGTGTCGAATGTAGAATCTCGTTTCTTTCTAAATTACTAACCGGAATGTCTGTCTCGCATAATTACTCGGAATTCGACCTCCCAGCTTCAATTTGCGCTATTCTTTGATCGAGGGAATGTCAGAGCGTGTAATTCCGCACTGAGGGACCTTCTTCCATTAAGTGAATTATCATTATAAATTATCTTTCCCGTAGTTGCTTTCTTGAAATTGTGAATTTCGGGCTTATGAATTTACTACATGGTTTAAAGTTTGATCCGAATATCGCTTTCTTATACCCGCTTTTAAGAATTGCTTCATTGCTCGATCTCAAGGAGGTCTCGAAAGTGACACAGAGATGACAAGCCCCGGGAGTTATGAACATTTCAAGCGTATATTAACCGCTTATTAGAGATCTAATGAGCTCATAGTTTACTTGATAAATCCTCTTCTCACTGAAATCGCTAATGAGTCGAACGAGTTATCAATTTTAAACAGCAAAGAGTTCACCTCAATTCGATAGCGAGGCCAATCCCGTTGGGCCGAGATCTAATCAAGGAGAGGGTGATCTATTCTAATTTTGAGGAAGAGTAACCCGAAGTCAGATAATCCTCGCTTTCACCGGAGCAACTCGGGGGAGCTAAGGTTTACAAACCGTAAAATGGGTAAGTGAAGTATTGAAAAGAAAAATACCTTTACTTTAGGAAGTCCTTTAAAAGTAGTTATCTTATTCCCCTCAGATTCGAGATAATCGTGAAGAATTAGATAATGAAATGTGGAGTGGAGAGATCCAACAGATAACTAAACGCCATGCATTCTAAACCGAAACACACAAGTAAAATTAACAAAGCACAACAGAATTGATACTCACAATAGCATTGATCTTAATGTGTACTTAACGATGACTATTCAAATATTTTATTTTCTTAACTAATTTTATTCATTATTCTTTTTAGATTTCGGGGCTTATTTCGCTTGTTCAATTTTTTTATAATAGTATATTTCCATAATTTCTAAATTCTCAAATTAATTCATATCATGTTATAGTTCAAATATTAGTAATGAGCTCGAAAGTAGCTCCTGGGTAGTTGATCTGTAAATTTTAGACCTCAGTGGGACTGATATCTCGACTTAACCAATCTATTATTTGTTTCCACTTGCACTTGCAAAGAGATATTTGGGCCAAACTGCACTTAAAATGATTTACTTTCAGATACGTGTTTTGGTCTAGTCAACAGTTTTAATATGGCTACGCGTTTTAGGATTAGATAATAAATACTCTGGTAATAACGTCATAAATTTGTATATGTCTTTCGTCCACTAACAATATGGCATGATCGAAAGTTCGGGGGAATTTTATTTTGTTCCGTGCTTAAATTTTGAATATGATGCATAGTGAATGCATTTCGTCGGAATATTTGTAGTGTTGAAGATGAATTTGAGTTGTATCGATTTGAATAAATTGAAATCATTGGGTGGAATTTGATCGTTCAGTGGAGACCTAAAAATTCTCTGTCTCAACACTAATCCAAAAGTTGCAACCAAGAATGTCGATGTGGGAACAATAAAATAGAAAAGTCAAACAAGAAATCGAGGTCGCCACAAATAATTAGAAAGAAAAGAGCAAATGTGACATCAATTCTCATGTCAGGATTCACATTTCAGTCACAACAAAATTTTGGGCCATGACTTAATCTACTTCAAACCTCAATAAAAATAGGTTTTTAAACCTTTCATTTTGGGCGTTTTAGCATTAAAAATAAAATTCATTGCAAATCATTAATTAAGAGGCTCAAAATTTAATGTCGCGACTTCATATCGCAACTGCGTATTATTCTAGCCTAATTTCCATTCAAATTTCCACTCAACTTTAATTCATCCCAACCTTTCCACTTCTGCATCCATCGTTTTGAATCTTAAAACCCTAAAACCAGAAAGCGAACCAAGCCGAAATCACAAATCTTCACTCATGGCAGCAAATCAAGATGACATCGCCAACCTTAACAAACTGATCGACGAAATCATGCGTGAAAATGTCAAAGCAAAGGAAGAGCGTTCACTGAACCTCAACCCGGGGAAGAAATCAATGTCGAACAAGTAACCCAGCAAGAAAAAGATGACATCCAAAGAAAGAAGCAACAAAAGAAGAAAAGGACTTCATTTCAAAAGAAGCTCAAGAATTGTGGAACAAGGTATTGTTTGACAAGGAATTTGTGTGTGAAAGGGGTTTTTGGAAACTGATTGATTCATGCCACAGTAGGGTGATCCAGAATCAACAATATTTATATCCTAAATTTCCTCCTACTGCCGTAGTCAAGCTACTACAAAGAGATAAATAGGTCGAACTCGTAGATGGTTTTCTTGTACAAATGACTAACAAAGAAGTGCGAACTGTGAATTTAATCAGATTTCGATTTTGCAATAGAGTTGATTGTTTAAACTGGAAAATGAAAACAAGTTAAAAAATGTAAAGAAGAACCCCTGAAGGCTCGCCACTGGTTTAGGGTTTTAAGGCAACTAACATTTCCTCGAGTCTTTTCCACGCACGGGGAGGATGACAGGCGGTCATTTCCCCGAACCGGATCTTCATTTAGCTTTAAAAACTAAACCCTATGATTTTCCCTTTTGAAAGACGGCATTTAACGAACATTCATGGTCCTAGACAGTTGAAACCTACCTCCTGGACTCATCTCATAGTAACAAATAGAAGGCAACTAATGGATATCACCGACCCAACAATACATCCAACTCCTAAAGATTGCCAAACACTGTCAATCAAGATGTATCTAGGAGATTTAAAACCTAGAGTGAAGGGGATAGGAACATAAATGAAAATAAATGCCTACGTTAAAAATAATAATAGAGGACCGTCGCTACTCAAATCCAAAGTCTAATGTTCCCTCCTCTCTTCAAGGAGAAGAGTGCTTACAAGATCCTCTCGAACAGGTTATCCGGGAGGAGTGTTTGGTAGCCGAGAAAGGGAGAGAAAATGGGAAAAAAAGAATAAAAACGGGAGAATTAGAGCCCTAATTTTATTCACAACAAAAACGCCTTTAATAAGAAGATACAAAATGGCTTATAGCTACCAAGATAAGTGGAAAATACCAAAAACAAATAAAACATTTAACTATTATACACCAAATGGGAAGAAACAAAAATGTAACAAAACTGAGGCGTGAAATGCAGAACAAGCCGTTGATAACAAAGGCTCGCAGGATGCACGTTTCCGTGTGAACCAAAATTGCAATGCTCCATTTTTCAGACATTATACTCTTTCTTTCCTTTCTGGGGCTTCTCGACCGCAATGTCGAGCTTGACTCAATTCTTCGCTGATCATCAATGGTATCACCATGTTAGCTTGCAAAACTAAAATTTGCAAAATGCTATCAAGAGGATAATAGGGACCTTAATGTGTAAATCAGTTAATTGAAATTATTAAGATACAAAAAGCACTCAAAACCTATAATAATAGGGTTCAAAATAGTACTTTTTGGGCACTAATTACACTTAACCTACACATTGTCCCTTAGCAATGAAAGAAAGAAAGAAAGAACATAACGATAAAATAATATTCACAAAAATTAGTGTTTCAAAAGGGTCAAGTAATGAGTAATGTCTAACCTTGCTAAGAATCATCATCAAAGCCTTGTCATAACTATCTTGAGAGAGTTAATGCCATACAAAATTGAGTATCAAAAGAGCCTCCATCTCGGTGAATCAGCGAAACTTCCGCTGAAAATCTAAGTGTTTGTTTGATGGGTTCTCATTGATAAAGCGCCCATTGCACTGCCCTGACCTAGCTACTGCCACAACCTAGCATGCTAACCAACCTAAATAGATCAGGACCCACTTTTATTCCACAACTCTTTTTGCGTTGTAGGGTGCAATGTTGAGGTTGAATTCACCAAAGTCCATGTGGCCGGGGATGCAGGTGACTCCCGACTAATTAAAGCTTAGGGCTTTAAGTCAGAGGATCTTTAGGCCACTAGCTCTTCGGGTTTCACCCCCAGAACTTAGATGATTTCGAGACTCAACACCTACAACTTGCTCTAGCTCCACCTATCCACCCATGTAGCGAGCTGCAGTCGGTGTGGCTCCCAACTAGGTGAAGCAGGGTTTCTGGGCTTTAAAGGCTCACCATATACCTCGGACCGTTCATAGGGTTTCAGGCAAGCGTCATAATTTTTTTCTTCTTTTTCTTTTCTTTTTCTTTTCTTTTCTTTTGGAAGACACATTGGCCTTCTTTTCATAGGGGTCCTTAACCTATTAAAGCAGTCAACGAAACTAGGATAGGTGTGCAAGACTTAGGGGCTAGCGAGTTTTCAAGTTATTAAAAGCTTTGATGTGCCTGAGTGTGTAGTTAGCTAAGGTGGAGGGAAAAAGGGTCGAAAGCAACTAAGACAGGCGTCATCCACTCGACTAGGCATGGAAACAATCTAACATCAATAGAATTGGACAAAGTTTCAATTTTTTCAAACTATGGGCTAAACTTTGTATATAAGGGTGGATTACAAATGGGTCCAAATTTTTTGAAAAAAAGTAGTATATAGTATATGACTTTATAGAAAAGGAACCCCGGCAAACCAGCTGAACATCCTGAAAGTGGGCTTGCTCAAATAATAACAAAAGCATAATATAAAAGCCACTTCATACATGCTCTCCTCAGCCCAAACATCTGGTCATCGAAAGTAAGGGCTCAGTTGGAAAGTTAAGGGGAAAGTATTCCCCCTCCTGATGAGATGTTATCGTTTTGGATGAGAGACCGTGGCTTTCTGTCGACATCTTATTCACTCAGTTTGGGCTTGAATGAACAAGTTAGGAGAATAAAAGAGAGAAAAAAAGTGACCAATTAGAGAATTTTTTGAAATTAAACCTTCATAATAATTTCAAAAGTGTTCTTTCTGGCTACATTTGGATTCTACGCTCTCTAAGATTTCCAACGGTTTCAAAAACACCTAAAATGAAGTTCGGATGAAAAAGTTATGAGCGAAACAAAATCAAGAGGCAAAACTGTGGGTGGTAGCGAAAATTTTGCATAACGAAAATTTCGCTATGTGTCAAAAACCTCTCAATGTGTAATATGAATTTTTTTTTTTGAAAAAATAAAATAAAATAATTAATAAAATAATAATAACAATAAATAATAAAATAAAAAATAAATAAAAAAATTTTTTTTGAGAGACAAAATTTATTATTATTTTTTATAAAATCAAAAAATGATTTGTTTTTTGATAAAATGAAAAATAATATATATATATATATATATATATATATATATATATATATATATATATATATATATATATATATATATATATATATATATATATATATATATATATATATATATATTTTTTTTTTTTTTTTTTTTGGCTGAGAAACTGTTTTTTTACTTACCTCAACAGAATTCCTATTTTGTCTTCACATGGGGGGGAACATCGGGTACGTGTTTTCGCTACATAGTGAAATTTTGCTATGTAGCGAAAATTCAACTTGCCCATTTCGCTCTGATTGCGAAAATTTACGTTTGTGATTGCGAGGAAATTTTCCTTGCTCACCTTCTACTTCTTGATGTACCATTTGTTCAAATCAGGGCTTCAAAATTTCCTCAGCGCAAAAAGTGTCTGAGAAAATTAAGAAGGTGCGAGAAATTTGAAAAAGCAGTTGGGCAAATATTGACTTAAATTAAGGAAGAATCAGAAGAAAAATTAACGGAAATAAAAATAGAATACGATAAAATAAAATAAGCCAAGAAAATGAAAACAAAAAGTGGGGAGGATTTGATGCTCACTCGACCAAATTCTCTGGCCTTTGGAGAACAACTGGAGCAATTTGAGCACAAAATCTTAGGGGTTTAGTTATCCCAATCCAGGAACATTTGAGCCATCCAGCGTGCCATCACGATGTGTGTGCCATTTTCTTTGAGGTATTGTGAAGGTTTGAACTGTTGGCCACTGGCTTCTTTGAGTTTTGCGGCATGGCCGATGTAGTGGCCTTTGTGGTTGGTACTTCGAGGGTTTTGGAGTTGGGATTGTGATGCAGTGAGCGGATATGGCCCAGATGTTGGGGGCGGGGTAAGTTGTTATCTTTGTGTTCTTCCCTTTTCCTTTCGATTAAACAATAAGGGGGATTACAATAGCCTTTACATGTAGAAACTTGCTTTGGCTGTGTTTGAGGATTTAAGGCACTCTACTAGGCCTTGTATATATTGTGTGATGATCTTGCTCCTCCACCTGAGTCATCACTCGAGGCACACTTCACAGGTTCTCTTCCTCTGATGAACAAGGCCGATTGGTGAGGAGCTTTGAAATGATCTGGGTTTTCAATTTACGCTCCATTTTCTTTTGAAGTCCATCGATTCTCTTGTTTACAGTGTTTTTCCATAGTGTCGATTTTGACAGTGGCGCGTGATTGTCCTCTGTGCTTCCACAAAGTTACCCACTAGCTTGGTAAGGTTCAGAATGGCCTGCTCAACTGGAGAAATTAATTGTGGTGGCTGAGGAGTTGAGGTATACTATGGAGGAGCAAGGGGTGCATAAGTTGAGGGAACACTATAGACGGGTGCACTCATCCATTGGTCTCTAGTCCCTCATAGACCTATTGGGTTTGGATTTCTCTTGAGGTGTGGATTACGCCGCGGAAGGTTTACGTAATCCCTCATTGGACATGTATGCTCTAAGAGGTTTTCTCTGCGACAAGGTACTCACTATAGTGTTTCTTGTAGGTGTTTCCATTTGATTCTACCTGGATTTCAAGCCCGGCAGACATGGATTCCCTCACGGTAAAGCGATGACAAAAACGACTAAAACAATCTGCGGCACCTTTCTTTTTTTTTAAATGGCTAAAGAGAATGACGGTGAAATATAAAAAGCAATTCTGATACTTGTGATGGGATCAGTGTTCCATAACCTCATCCATTGCACTTAGGCACCATCCCGAGCAGCAGCCATTGATTAGTGCCACGGTGGGTGGTCGGAATCAAGCAATGTTATATCTAAATTTCCTCTACTTGGTAGTCAAGCTCTTTACTTGATATAAGCGGTTCTAAGTCGAACTCAGAGATGGGTTTTCTTTATACAAATGACTAATAGTGAAGTGCTTAAACTGGTGAATTTAATTTGGATTTTTGGATTTTGGTAAAAATAGGGGAGTTGATTGTTTAAAATTGAAAATGAAAACAAGTTAAAAAAAAAATGTAAAATAGAACCCCTTGAAGTGTCGAGACCTTTGGTTTTAGGGTTTAGGCAACGACATTTCCTCGAGTCTTTTTCCAGCGTTGGGGAGGATGACATATAGTCATTTCCCAAGCGGATCTTCATTAGCTTTAAAGCCAGCCACATGAATTTTCCCTTTTGAAAAACGGCATTTAACGAACATTCATGGTCCTAGGCAGTGAAACCACATACGGACTCATCTCCACCATTTAACAAATAGAAAGCGACTAATGGATATCACTGAATCTAACAATAAGCATCAATGAACTAGATTGCCAAATATTGGTCGATCAAGATGTATCTAGGAGATTTAAACCTAGAGTGAAGGATAGGAACATAAGTGAAATAAATGCCTATGTTAAAAACGAGAGGACCGTCGGTTACCTCAAATCCAAAGCCCGGTAGCCCTCTGCTTCCAAGGAGGAAGAGGTCTAGCCAGCATCCTACGAGTTGTCATCCTCGGAGGAGTGTTTGAGTAAGCTAGAAAGGAGAAAATGGGAGAAAAGAAAGAAAAAGCGGGAGAAGCTGGAGCCCTAATTTTATTACAACGTCCTTTAACGGTGTATACAAATGGCTTATATAGCCACGGGACAGAATGAGAAATATCGAAACAACAAAAACATTTAACTATTACAAGGACCAAATGGGAAGAAACAAAAAAAATGTAACAAAAAAATTTGAGAGGCATGAAATGCGAGGAGGAAACGACATTTGGAGGAGCAGTGCTCGCCGGGATGCAGTGCTCGCGAGGAACCAAGAGTCGCAATGCTCCATTTTCTTGCATTTTTACGCTCTTCTTCATGCGGTCTACGTCTGCAATCTTGAGCTTGACTCGATTCTTCGTGCTTGGATCGACTCAACAATTTTGGCACTATTAGCTTACAAAAAGCGCAAAATTTGTCACAAAATGCGTCAGTAGGATAATAGGGACCTTAACGTGTAAATTGGGTTAATTCGAATGATTAGTATAACAAAAGCACTCAAAACCTATAATAAATAGGGTTCAAAATAGCACTTTTTGGGCACTAATCACTGATTTCCCCGTTTTCAGAAGTAATAGAGAAAAGAGGTTGGGGATTCTTCTACGAGCACAAGGCGCCAGGATTTTCAGCTCTCGCCAGGGAGTTTTATGCAAATATGGTGGGAATGAAGGAGGATTCAGTTTATGTGAGAGGTGTTTGGGTGCCTTTCGAGGATAGAAGGATAAATGAAATGTTTAAATTGAGAGATTTTAAGCACGGGTCGAAGTACAAGAAGTTGATAGAAAATCCAAACTATGAAAAGATACTGAATCGGTTGACTGGAGGAGAAGGAAAATGGGAGGTCACGAAGAAGAACCCCCACCACGCCATAAAAATGGGAGCCCTCACTGAAGAAGCAAAGGTTTGGTTTTACTTCATCTGTTCTGTGATAGTTCCTACAAAACACCTTTACTCGATCGAGCAAGCCCATCATTTTATATGCCTTTTGAAAGGATATAAAATGAACATAGACATCACGATAGAAGAGTCCATCGAGAGGATACCACCCGCAGGTAACAAGGGCTGATCCCTCGCACACCCTTTATCACGAGACTTTGTCTGGGCGGGGGTGAAGGAATGTGGGAGGAAGAAAGAGAGAAATGTCTTCGGTCTCCCCTCGACCCTAAATTTGGAGTAACAAAGAGGACCCAAAGGAAAAGACATAAAGAAATCATGGGTAAATCTTGACGACGGTGCCAGGCGATGCTGAAATGAGGCAAGAGAGATGGAGGAAGTACCAGAAGATATTCATCCAACAATAGCAGAGGAAACACATTTCAGGATTATCCTTATTAGTCGTTCCTACCTTGAGGTACCAAATCAACTACCCTTGTAAGCAGAATGATCAAGGAGCAGAGAAGATAACATAGAAATTATGGAAATGCTTCGATCAATGAAGAGGGAGACGGAAGAGAGAGAGAAGAAATGGGAAAGACAGCAGCAAGTCAGAGAAGATTTTTAGAAGCTGCGGCTAGAAGAAAAAGGAAGCAGTGTGGGAGCAAAGAATTGGAGGCTAGAGAGAAGAAGGTGGAAAGAGGAGCTATAGAAAGAGAAAGAAAAAATGCTTGGAAAGATGAATGCAAAGATGGAAGCATTTACAACAATCAATTCATGAAGAGATGCAGGTCTTCTCAACATCTTGAAAGAAAGAAGGAAGCAAAAATGGCGAATGCTCAAGAAGATTGAAGGTTTCAAATATCTCTATAGGGAACAGTTCAAAGAATTTGAGAAATTAATGAAAGATAGAGATCAGCAGTTGGAGGACAATGATGAGTATAGAAGAAAAATATGGTTGGAGAGCTTGGACCTAATCAATCAGAATTTGTCAAAACTTCTAGAGTGTATTTCTGAATTAGAAGGAACAGTGAACTAGGTGGGGAAGAGGCAAGACACACTCATCAGTGCAGTGCAGCTAAACAGTGAGATGTATGAAAAAGGCAAAGAAATTCTCCCTGTATTTGAGAGACAAAATTCTGAGATGGAATTTCCTAGGTTTGATCCTAGCGAGGCCAGCTTTGATATAAATCCTCCTAACATTATACCTCCAAAAGCCTACAAAAGAAGAAAGGGAACCTAAAAATTTTCTTATGCATGTTATCAATCTATACATTTCCAAAAATCCATTTTGTTCATCCAAAATGTCCTGTGTTTTATTAAATCTGCATTTGATAGTTACTCTTTTTGTTTGTAGGATTTTGTTTGCATTGTTGAATGAAACTTCGATAGTGAAAAATTTGGTGTTGTTTAATGGATGAGCATGATATACTAAATTGTGTGCTTGTGTCATTTCTTGTTAATATATCGATTGTGAGTGCCTTTTCTGTACAAGAATATCATGACCAATTCTGTTCTTCTCCTAAGAACAAAAATACAAAAAAAAAAAATAAAAAAAAATAAGAGCATAGGTTAACAAACTGGAATTAGGAATTGCAGCCTGAATGTTTAAATCTAGTTTAGATTGCAAAAAAAAAAAATTGAAAAATGGATATTGCTGAAGGAACAAATAACTTGGTTGAAACAGTGTAAATAAACAGTGAATAAGTACAAGTCTTGAAGAAATAATACACTTGGTCAACAAAACTCATGAAACTTTGAGAGGAATTAGGAACATCTTCTAGGAAATTCATGATTAAGAGTCCGTGGTGCAAGACTTTGTTAGATTATTGATTGAGCGAAATCCTAGGTAAACGAGCTATGAAAGTGATAAGGCCATCCTTGGCGTTTGAGCTTATTCCTGATATGCTAAAGGCATACCCTCTAGTTCCATGATTTGAGCCAAAGCAAGCCTTATTTCTTGATAAACGGCTGTGAAAACCTAAATTCCCTTCCTTTACCGATAATCCTGCCGGCAAAAGATCCCAAATTATCAGGTTTCCAGCCATAAGGGTCTTTGTAAAGGAAGAAACAAATACGGAAAAATATTTTTAAATATTACAAGAGTAGGAGGAGGAGAAGTAAAAAAGCAGAAGAATTTAATGAAAAGAAAAGGGAATAGAGTTTGTCTTCGGCTTGTACTTCTTCCAGCAATTAAGCTCGTAGGGTGTTTAACTCCTAGTACCCTAATAATACCAGCGGTATGTGGAGTTAACTAGCCAAAGTTCTCTAAAGTGATAAGAAACCTAAGAAGACAAAACATTTATATTCCATATGAAAAAAAGCTTATAAACAAAGAGTTATAGGAAACAAGGGAAGCGGCACGAATAAAGTGCAGTGGAAATCAAAAATTCATAAAAAGAATTCAAAAAGATAGATCGAGGCCAAGATTAGGAGAATCAACAAATGCAAAGAGAAAAAGGTGAAAGTGAGAGGCGGTGGGTACAGGTGGCGGGTGATTTAACTTAAATTTTCCCATTATCTACCCCGATTACCTAAGCCAACCAAATACAAGCACAGAAGACCTCATTGATCTTGAAGGTGCCAAAGGAATTTACCCTACATTAGTGAGATCAATATGAAAAACAAGCCTGTGGACTTTGACCAACAGTCGAGAGACTCCGGAAGATTAACTAATTTCAAAATGAAGATGAAAGGATTGAAGACACCGCACACACCACAGGAAGGAACAGAGCTTGTTGAATAAACTATTTAAATGCATTATTTCATCAAGAAATTTGTGATAGAAGTAGAAACCATTCCTTTTTCTTGAATCGAAATTGAAATTTAAATTAAATCTTGCTATCTCTATTTCAAGTTAGAAGGTGGAATAGAAAATGTGGTGTGAATCGAGAAAATGTTAACCCAAAAATTTAGCTTAATTGTTTGAGGAATGAGACAATTCTTTCTTTTCTTTGCTTGGGGACAAGCAAAATTTTAAGTTAGAGGGAATTTGATGGGTCCAAACTCATTGATTTTTAATCCATTTTTCTGAATATATTAGAAGATAAATGTTGATTCATGTGCAGAAATATGGATATTTTACTCAAATTTAATTTGCAGAAAAATACAGGAGAAGCGAAAATCCCATCAAAAACCAAAAGAGATCAGCCTATAAGGAGAAATGAAGTCACAATTGAAATTCGGAGTCGCAACAAGAAGCTGTTTGTTCAGTTAATTCAGGATTCCACGACATCGGGGACCGGCTAGAGGAAGAAATAGAGGAAACATTCGAATGAAGTCGTGACTTGGTGAAGCTTCGACGAGAATTACTAAAGTAACAAGTAAAAGAGGTTGCGACAAAGGAAGTGTGGTTGAGGCAAGGAAATATTGAGTAGAATCGCCGGTCATGACTACCACTCGTGTCGCGACGCCCAGTCAAATCTCTTGAGGTCGCGTGTCGAGTTGATGTGTCGCGGCGTGGTCTATCAATAAAATACAAAGGAAGTCTGCAAAGAAAATAAAGTTTCAAGCTGGTTTTTAAATGAAGAGCTCCATTTAGGAGTCGCAACATACCGTTGGTCGCGACATGAAAGCGAGAGCGAAGTCTCAGGGAAGGTGAAGTTCGAATAAAGTAAGAGTTGAATGACAAAGGAAGTGCGCAACTCAGGCTTAAAAAGCCAAGCGAAGTCCTTACTTGGCGAAGTTGCGACCATTTATTAGAAAAGACCACGAAGCGATGTCGCGACCACTCATTGGTCGCGACTGAAGAAGAAGCGAGCATAAGAAATCCGGTCGTAACTACTTTTGAACAATTAGGCCCTGCGGCGAAAAAAGAGTAACGTAAGGGTCGCGACATGTCGGCATGAGGCGACACGGAATAGAGGTTGGAAGGAGAAACTGGTTGCAACAAAGAATTGAGGTTACAGCTTGAAGAAGAATGGACATCAAAGGAGGTGACTTCCCAAATTTGAAACCTATGAGGCGAAGACCGCAGCCAGATGTGACCAAGAAAGAAAGTCACGATTTGAAGTCAGCTTACAAACGGAAATGTGGTCGCAACCTAAAGCGAGGCTCACGTTAATAACGGCGCAACAAGGAAGAGAGTCTGTGACACCCCCACCCCCTGGCGGCGAGCGTGTCGGCCACTCCACAATCCCGGTAGATTACCTCTAACATTAGAAATCTTGTGAAGCAAGTCGTATTCTTGCTTAAACCTCCTATAAATTTTTTCTTTATTTTTCAAACTTAGGATTTGGTAAAATCTTAGCGTGAGGAAAAACCGGCGACATGAATTTTGCACATAGTCTAATTTCAATCTGTATACATTCAATTTACACTATATCCAAAATAACCTTGACATACCAACACATTCTCACAAAACTACTCTATGTACATACATATGTTCCTTTATACAAATTCAAGAAGTATGTTCAAGGTCTTTTCCTTATAATGTTCTTAATTTACTGACACTTGTACAATGTCAAGACAACCTATTGTGCTCCGTCTTGCGTACTGTACTGGAAAATAGTTTTAAAATACAAAATAATGAGCTAAGCAGGCTCGGTGAGTGTATGCTTTTATAAATTGTTTTTAGCACTACGGAAAACATCTCAAAGCGTAAAACTTCTTTTACAAATATTTTCAGCTTTACTTTGCTTGCTTTAAAAGTTTCTAAAACTTTTCTTTGCTTGCTTGCTTTTGTACTTGCTTGCTTTGTTTTGCTTTTCTTTAAAAGCTTGTAAAACTCTTATTGCTTGCTTGCTTGGAAGTTTATAAAACTTCTCAAAATTTTCTCTTTCTTGCTTGCTTTATCTTGTTTGAAAAGTTTCTTAAAACCTTTCACAAACCTTTGCTTTAAAAGTTTCTCAAACTTTTTCATAAAAATGGGAGCTTGAGCTCATCCACATGCTTTGAAAATAAAACCAACGGGAGCTTGGCTCAACCGATCGTTTTGAAATCAAAACGGTAGCCTGGGCTCAACCGTTTGCTTTAAAACTCTCCGGAAGCCTGGGCGACCGGGAACCAATGGTTGATTTTTCAAAATTGTATATCATGCTTATAAAACATCAACCACTAGAGGCCTATTTTTCTTATCATACTTCCCTAGTGAACACGGGAACACACGTGCTGATACGTGTAGGTGGAAGGACCTTTGTCCGCGTCACCTTTTTCCCGTGAATATGGTGGAATTGACCTCGTGTCGCCATCACCATACTTAGTTAGAGCTCATAACCTTATATACTCCTGTACGTGCCACGGTCTCCTTTAAATGCATGATGTATGTCCTAAGTTTGCCGACCAGGCAAAACTACAATGCATGTATGAGATCCACAGCACGCTTAGTGCACGTCACGGAATCCTCGGCCCAGGTTTGCTTGCTTAAAACTAGGGAAGGTCTTGTTTTCGCAAACTTTCTTTGCTTGCTTGCTTGCTTGCTTGAAAAATGGTTTAATTATTCAAAACCATTTGCTTACTTGCTTGCTTGCTTAATTATGGTTTAATTTAAAGTAATGCTCGCTTTTCAAAAATGGTTTAACTGAAACCATTTGCTTTAACTCATTGCTTGCTTCTTGAAAAGCGGTTTGCATTCAAAACCATGAAATACCAGTGTAAACAGTTTATAATAATAATAATACACTAGTATTTGGAAAATGAGTTTAGAACACTCACCTCTTTGCTTGCTTAACTTGAGCACCGTTCCACACTTATCCCGCCTTTGCTTTTTAACTACACACACTTTCGGCCCAGAATCATTGACAAATTAATCGCCTACGCATAACTTAACATAATCCCTAGACTTAGTCACTATATCTTTGTACTCTGTTAAAGCTAAGGTGCTAAGGGTTCTATTCCAACTGGAATCACCCAATTCGGAGCACCAAAACTCAAGTTACGTCCGAAACAACCCGGACTACTCTATGTCTAAAGCTGGAAATCAGAATTTTTCTTGCACATGGCCCCACTTTGAGTGAATTTTTAGGACAATTAGAATCAGAATTTGACGATTCTTATTTCTTTAGGATTTTAGTTTCTTGAAGTCCCTGGATTTAAGTAGCCACTTGAATCCTCAAATCGGATAAGAAATAAAGCAAGTTATGGCCAAAAATCTGAAGCTGGTCGAAATAGGAGGAAAAAACGGGCAGGGTGTGCGGTACACCCACTGTTCATGTCTTGTCACACTTTGCTTTTGGTGAGTGTGCCGGTAAACAAATGTTCATGTACAGTACACCTTCAAACTTTGCCCAGTTTTGTTGTTTTCCACTTTTGATGCCAATTCACTCCATACCTTCTATAATTCTTAATACCTCCAAAACCAATTTGGAATTTATCCCAAAAACAATTACAAGCTTAGTAGTGTATGGAGTACTCGAACCTCAAAACCTTAGGTGGAAATCCAAGAACTCAACCTAGGTCCACCAATTCTTTTAAAACCACATAATTTGATGATTCCATGTTTGTTTTCTCCCCAATTGGGGAGTTTTTACCCACATAACTGACCATTCGAAAGGCTTAATGTGCTCTTTTGCAAAACCTATACCAGACATCATTCTCCTTCGAAAACCTTAGGATTCATATCCAAAACCCCAAAATAAGAATCCCATACCTTTATCTTCTTCTCCTCTTCCTTCTTCTTCACTACTCTTCCTCTTGCTCTTGGCTCTCTCTCCTCCTCAAACCGTGAAGCCTAACCAAATGAGAAATGAGACGAAAATGAAATTTTTTGGCTTTGCTCCTCATTTAAAATATCACTTTCAATAATTGCAATTTAAAAACCTCATCTCATAGAATTTTTGTAATTGTATCTTCATTTTTTAATTGTATTGTGGCCCATCTCTACTTAGTATAATTTCCATATCCTTTTTGTAATGACCATTGTACCACTTTGTTTAATACCACAAATTAGGGTTCCATAAACTTTCATTTTCTACTTTAGTCTCAATACTACAGTGTGACAGGTACTCTTATACACCCCTACAATTATCATATCTTGTACACTCTCTCGGGACGGGTGTTACATCTGATTCGAGGGCGAGGTCGTGACTGCGAAGCCGAGAAGAAAGAAAGACAACGATGTCGCGATGTGAAACCGTGGTCGCGACATCAACTCTTGAGGAACACTGAGCTAACAAGGTCGCGACCATAAACGTTGTCGTGACCATTAATCAACGTGCAAGATACGAGTGCCTTGAAGCAACAAGGTCACGTTGATTTCAAGGCAAACAAAGGAAATCCATGTCACAACATCAGCAGGAGTCGCGACATAGGACAGTAAACTGGGCTTTCTTTTAGGAATTCCACCTGGGGCTTTTTGGGGTCGACGATTTCTTTGACAATATAAATGAAGCAGGTGTTAGAATAGTAAAGTAGCTTCCATCTTTACTACCCAAAAAAAGGGGAACGGAGAGGAACTCGGTGTATAGTTTAGAGTAGAATTTTCTTTTCTTTTTTTTCAATTTTAATTCTTTTAGGATATACGCTAAGCGTGCGAGAAACGATTAGAGCTGAAATTTTATTTATGTTATTTTCTTCTAAAAATTGTTGCCTGAAAATTTATGAAATCTAGAAAATTTTCTGGAGTTCATTTTTTCTCAGTTTCATTGTGATTATAGTGGTTCTACATGATCGGTGCTCCATTTCTTTAATCGCAATGCAGTAATTGGAATACAGTTCTGTTGGATTTGAATTATAGTTAGTTCACAGGTCTTTTTGCAAATCACGGAAACGTTATTTGGGTATTGATTTACTTGCTTGGTGTTGTTTTGAATCGATAAGTTCCCAGTGGTATTCAAATACCATTTTTGAGGGATATCTTGCTCCTGATTTCGAGATGCCCTCTGCGTGACACGAGAGATGGAGATTCTGAGAGGCGAGAGCATTCTTTTACGGAGTATGCTAAGTACCATTGATGAATTGATGAATACGAGTTGATTTTATAAATCCCCATTCGGCTCATAATTGAAGTTGGAGGGAGTATTTATGATATAAATAATCGAGAGAGTTTCACCTTGATCTAAGGGAAGTTCCCAACCCCGTGTTAGCTTAGATCTAATTAAGGGAAAGGACGAACCACTAGATCTGAAGGATGAGCCACCAGTTAAGTTGTAGAACTTTTGCTTAAATCCTGAGAAGGAAAGAAAAAGATTTGTAGTCATCAAGAAATGGGTGTGAAGTATTAAGAAAGAAAAATATCCAGATCTTGCAAGAAAAGCATAAATAAAAATGTAGGTAG
This sequence comes from Tetrastigma voinierianum, assembly GCA_016808115.1. NCBI lineage: Eukaryota > Viridiplantae > Streptophyta > Magnoliopsida > Vitales > Vitaceae > Tetrastigma > Tetrastigma voinierianum. Next base: position 160,640 of record JAEQBH010001169.1, on the reverse strand, counting down.
AACTTGATTTGAGAAGAAAGCAAAAAATTTCTAACCAATGAATGTGGAGAAATCAGCTGCGACATATAAGAGCGATCTTGGACAAATCAAATCCATCAATACAATAGAGCAATGTATTTTCATACGAAATTATTTGTTTTCATTATAATTCACTGATAGTTTTCGTTTCTAACAGGGAACAAATTAGATCCAGTATTTAGTTCTTGATTTTTGTAGTTTATTTCATATTACGTCAATTTCTAATTTTAGTTAACAGTCTAGGATTTATTATCTTGTAGATAGATTTTCATTATTAAATTCTTTTAGTCCAAATAGTATAGAACTTCAGTAGTTGGGGTACTTGATTTCTAATTCATGTCAATCTCTGTGGGAATGATACCTGGACTTACATTCAGATTTTACTACTTGTATGACATGTGCACTTGCAGTGTCATAGACTAAACCCAATTTTAAAATCCTAAACATCGATACAGATTTAGTTAATTAAACAAATTTATCCAAAGTGACATAGATGCAAGAGAAGTGTAAGGTTCTTGTAACTATGTACATTTGAGGAGTTTGATACATATAGAAAAAGGCAAACAGATAAGAAATTTTAACCTTCTTGTTCAAGTCAAATGGTAAAATAAGAAAAGGCGTAGTTCTGTCGAAGCAAATGTCCTTAAAAATAAAGCTCAATTGTTTGAGGACAAACAATTCTTTCTTTTCTTTGCTCAGGGGACAAGCAAAATTTTATGTTTGGGGGAATTTGATGAGTCAAAAACTCATTGGATTTTTAATCCATTTTTCTAATTTATATTACAATATGAATGTCTTGATTAATATGCGAGAAACATGGATATTTTACTCAAATATAATTTTGAAAATTACAACGAGTCAGCCAGCGAGACCGGAAGAGCCGATCCCAATAAGCGGGGTGAGTCGCAACTAAGAGGTGAAGTCGCAGCGAAGTGAGAGTCGCGATAAGGAACTCTTTAGTTCAGTTATTTCAGTCACAACCTGCAGGCGGAGTCTTGAGGGGAGAAATGGAAAATTTGCATCCAAGTCGAGTCGCGGCCGAGGAAAGTGAGGTTGCGACCAGAAATACCAAAGCACTCAACAATAGACATTGCGACCAAGGAAGAGTTGCTGAGACAGAAGGAATATTCAAGGAAGAATATGAGGTCGCGACACCAATGCGGGGTGTGGCCTTGAATGAAGGCAGCCTTGATCTTGACATAAACTTGAGGTCGCAGCGTTGATCAGGATTAATGAAATACATAGATGAGATCTCTGCGGAAAATTGAAGTTGCAACTAGTTTTTAATTGAAAGACTCAACTCGAAGTCGCGACATGAAACAAAGACAAGGGGTCTCTACATGGAGGGTTTTCGGAGTTGACTAATCATTGGAGTCGCGACTACGTTTAAGTAGCGGGACCGAAAACCTACCGAGAAAAGAAGAGCAACCATAAAGGTCGCGACACCATTTGTGGTCGCGGAAGGCACAGGAAATAAAGGCGAGCGAAAAAATGATTGCAACTAAAAAATAGGGGTTCTTGCGACTAAAAAAAAAAAAATTAAGGAAGGCAAGGAGTATCAATTGAGGTGCGACTAGTTTTTTGCCCCGATGTGACTAAAAATTGATGCTGATGAAGATAGAATTCGCCCGCAGCGGGAATGTCATTCATCGCGACTATGTACATGTAACTGAGACAAAGACAAAGGGTCAGCAAGGTAACAAAGAGGTCGTGACTTGCTTTTGAGGTCGCGACCAGAAAAGCAGTGATAAGAGAAATTACTTAGTCGCGACACATTTATCGGCCATTAAACGAGCAACATGTATGAGGACATAAGCTCAAACAAAGAAGTCGCAGCCAAAAAAAGAAGTTATGACATAGAACTGAAGACATGGCCATAGAAATGTGGTCGCGACCTGAAATAGAGATCGCGACACAAAATGCAGCGAGAAAGCAAGCGACCATGCTCGACTCCATTTTGAGGTCGACCGCTAATCGAGCGACTACAGAATCTAGTCTCAGCGAATATGTCGGGTCTGACTAAACAAGTGCAAATGAGGGGTGGTCAAACTCCATTTTTGGTCGTGACTTGGCATCGTGCGCTAGGCCTTTCTTTAGGAAATCCACACGGGCTTGGAATCGGGCCCCGATTTTGGACGGAGTTATAAATAGCCCTTATAAGTTTGCGACTCCCATCTTCGATACCCAGAACTAGGAAGAGGAGAAGGACTCACTGTATATTTTTAGAATAGATTTTTTTATTTTTTTATTTTTTTCTCTTTATATTTTCTTTTACGGATGAGACCGTTGACACAGTGTGAAGCGATGAAGTTGGATTGAAATTTATGATTTTCTCTTACAATTACTGCCTTAAATTAATGGAGTCTGGACAAATTTCTGGAATTCGTTCTTTTCAGTTTATTACAATTATAGTGGTTGTACCTGATCAATGATCCATTGTCGATTGTAATGCAGTATTTAGAACGCAGTTTCACTATATTGGATTTACCGTTAGTTACAGTCTTTTTTGCATTATTTAGAGAGAAATACTTGGATTGGAATTTATTTGATTGATGTTGTTCTTGAATAGATATGTTCCCAATGGTAGCATATGATACCATTTCAAGGTTCTTTCACGCTCGATTTCAGAGGCCTCATTGTGACACGAGATGGAATTTGAGTTAGGAACAGTGCTTGTGGGTATGATATACTACCATTGATGAACTACTAAGCTCTGAAAGTTCACCTTGATAGATTCCCTATTCAATCATAATTGATGTTGGAAGGGAAAATTTATCAATGTAAATAATCAGAGACTTCACCTTAATGTCTGAAGGAAGTTCGACCACTGTGATCATGACTAATCGAGAAGGGAAGAACCATTAGATTTAAAGGATGAGTCATCAATTGAGTTGTAGAAGTTTTGCAATAACCCTACAAAGGGAAGCAAGAAATCTGCAGTCTCAAGAAATGGGTGTGAAGTATTGAGAAAGAAAAATACCCAGATCTTGCAAGAAGGTCAAAAATACAAGTAGCTAGTTAGATCCTTGTCTTTGAAAAGCAGGGGCCTCTAACCAGTGAATATGGAGAAATCCAATTGCATTATAAGGCATCTTGGACAAATCTACATCTAGCAACAAAATAGAGTAATAAATATTGATGCATGAATTGGCTGTTTCACAGTACCTCCTTGATAGTGTTCATTTCTCATAGAGAACTGATTCAGTCCAGTCATTGATTTTTATTTTTTATTTATTTAGTTGGTAACATTTGATTTCCTTTTACATTCCTATGTATCTTCTAGGACTATTATCTTCTAGATTAAACCATCACTATCCACTTGGAGTTCAAATAGTGTGGAACTTAAGTAGTTGGGGTAGTTGATTAGTGCTCAAAAAGTGCTATTTTGAACCACCTTGTGTAGGTTTAGCGCTTTTTGTGTGCTAATTAGCATAATTAACTTGATTTGCACGTAAGGTCCTACTATTCTACTGATACATTTTGTGGCTAATTTTGTGATTTTGCAATCTATTTATGCGAAATTGTTGAGGAGTCGATCCAAGCACGAAGAATTCAGTCAAACTCAACATTTCGGTCAGGAGCCCGAGGAAGGAAAGAAGCCGAAAATACAAAGAAAATGGAAGCCAACAAAAAATTTTGCAAGGTTGCAAAATCATCCTGTATTCTTGTTCGCCTCCACTCACTTACTTGTTCCATCTCTGGCCTTTGTTCACCAGCTTTTGGCGCTTTGATGTTTTGTTACAATTTTTGTTTCTTCAAAAATTTGTCCTTGTAATAGCTTTTAGTTTTGTTTTTTTTTTTTGTAATTTCCGCATTGAGCATATATAAAGCCTCAATCAAGCTATTGTAAAATCAATCAATAAAGTTTTGGCGTAGAAGCTTTCAGCTTCTCCCCCCTTTTCCATTTTCTCTCATTTTTTGTCATTTTCTTTCCACTTTTTGGGCAGCCAAACACCCTCCAAGGATGAGCGGCTAAAACCCTCTCTTCCTTGAAGGAAGGCTGAAGCGAGGATGGGCGTGCAGGAGGGGTTATCGTAACTCCAGCGCAAGTATTGCTGGTATTTTGGTTTTCTCTTCTTGTGAGTTTTAAATCCCTTGTATGTGAATGACCCGATTGCCAGCAGTATTTTGGGTTCGAGTGGATGCTTATTGCTAGATCCCGCGATGTTAGTTGTCTCTTCTGAGTCCTTGTAGGTAGAATCAAGAGAATGATTTTTAATTGCCGGGGACCATGAATGATCGTAAATCTTTGTTTTTCAAAAGGAAAATTTACGAGGTTTAGTTTTAAAGCTAAATGAGTCAGGTTCGGGAAATGACTATGGTCATCCTCCCCAGGCAGAAATGAACTAGGGTTCCCTCAGTTGCCTTAGAATCCTAAGCCCAGTATCCTGATACTTCAAGGAGACCTCTTTTATTATTATTCTTAATTTTTTCTTCATTTTATTGTCGACACCGCAGCCATCGACTCCCATGTTTTTACCAAAACCACGAATCAAAGCGGAAATTCGCCATTTTAACCTCACTTTATAAATCATTTGTGCGAAGACAGCCCATCCTGTGTGCGACCACTAGAACCGCTATCTTTGCGGTAGCTTTGCTACGGCGGTAGAAGGATATAAATTTTGTTGATTAGGATCACCCTCTTGTGGCATGAATCGGTAGTTGATTCAAATTCTTGTCCAATCTGTGAGAATGATATCACGGACTTACATCAGGTACACTCTTTGTATGATGCATTGCACTTGCAGTGTTTTTGATTAAAACCATTTTCAAATTAAGCAATATAAAGTAATTTTCTCAGTTATATCCAAGTAATTCCAAGTAGACAAAGATGCAAGAGAATTGTAATTCAAATAATGTTGTGACAGAATCAAAGAAGACAACATGAAAATATGTCACAACAAGAACTACAGGCCACGACAAGAGCTGGGCGACAAAGATAAGAGCCATGTCGCCACAAAACTTTCTTTGTCGCGTCAAAGTGACCATTTTGGGCCATAAATTTTAGGATCCACAATTTGTGCCTTAAAGTGCGGCCCATCATTTAAAGATCTATAAATAGACTCTGTAGGACTTCAGGTAGCTGAAGACTCTGTATATTATTATTTTTCTTTTATTTTTATCTTTTATTCCCTTTGTAGTGGATTTTGTTTGAGCTTAGTTTTTAGTTAGCTTTCTGTTTAATTCTAGACTTGAGTAATGAACTGAAGTGCACCTTCGAGCTGGAATTTACTATAAAATTATCTTTCTCATTACGATTCTGATTTAAATGGATATTGGAAGAATTTTTGGAGTTCATTTATTTCAGTTCGTTTACAATTTTAGTGAATTTTCTTGATTTGTTAGTCACTGCTATATGTGAACTAGCTTTGAAAGATTAAGCTCCCTTTGGGAATGGGTCAATAGTGATTGTTATTTTTCTGCAAAAGGTGGAAGAAAGCCTTAGTTAGAATTCTTGAATTTATTTGATTGGTATTATTCTTGAACTTAACTGTTTAAAGTACTAGTACCGTTTACCCAAACAAAGTACTGTATCTTGCTCTGGTTTCCAGGAGGCCCTCTGCGTGACATAGAGATGGAGAATCCTAAGGATATAGAGCAATTCTTTGTGGGTATGGTAGACTAATACTTTGGAACTAATGAACTCTGAAAGATTACTCAGATAAATCACTTACTCATGGTTTCAGTATAGTTGGATGAAGTATCAGTTTAATCGCTTAGAGGTTTCTCCTCTTTGTGATGAAATGATTCCGATCCTATTTTAGTAAAGATCTAATCAAGGAGATGGAAAATTTAATCAGCAAAGAAGGATGAGGTGCCAATCCAATTGGAGAAGGCTTGCAAGAACCTGTCTATGGAGGCAAGAATTATTCAGTCCTAAGATTTGGATGTGAAGTATTGAAAAGAAAAAATATCCAAATCTTAGAAAGAGAGTTATATCTTACTAGTAACTAATTAGATCCATGAATCAGAAATGAACATGAACCTTTAATTAGTGAAATGTATGGTTAAGGGAGAAATCTAAACTTTACTACAATGCATCTTTGACAAATTCAGCTTTCCAACTTATGACTGAGCTATGACTTAAAATTGTGTAGAAATTAATAATTATTCATTGGTCTATATCCTATTGTTGTCTCACTCAGTGAAATCTCAAATCCACTTTTATTAAATATTCTTTTTATGGATATTAGTGAAATTATTTTAGTATTATTTTATTAGTCCTCTCACCATCTTAATAGTGGAGTACAAATAGTAATGATCTTAAGTAGTTAGGGTAGTTAGTCTTTTGATTTATTATCAATCCTCGTAGGAATGATATCTGGACTTAAAAATCCACTTTTATTACTTGTACAACCTGTGCACTTGCAGTGATTAAGACCAAACACAATTTTTAATGAATCCATTTCACAAAAAGGACAAACACATATTTTCATCATAATTTGGTCAGTTAACAAGTTTTTGGCGTCGTTGCCAGGGATCGAATAGCCTTTGGAAGTTGTGTTGAAGATTTGGTTGATATATATATATATATATATATATATATTGGGTCTTAACAAGTTTTGGTGCCTTTGCTTGGGAGATTTAGTTAGTCTTTAATAAGCTAGTGTCGAAAAATGGTCAACACCCACTATAATTTTGGTTTATGGAGCTTTCTTCATAGGGAGTGTGATCATATTCACATATTATAAAGAGGTATAATTAAAGTACTCTTGTTTAGTTTAATTTCCTAATAGGATATGCTTCTTATACATATATATGTATAGATAAGAGACACACATAACAAACTATATAGTGCAGGGCAATAAGTCTCCCAACATTGGAAATTCAATGTGTTTCTGAACGTCATTTTTGTTGTTTTTAAGTCACTGCTATTGTGGTGTGCATTTTACCAGGTAATAATTTCTAATTCATCAAATGGATCCTAATTACTTTGCTTGCCAAGTTGAACTGTTTCCTTGTTTACCCTAGTAGATCATGAACATGTAATTGCAATATCTTAGCCAACATCATTTTAGAAATTTGTATTGTCTTTGAATTCTATATTTATATTGAGCTACTTTCAGTTCAATATAACTGTCTTTAAAATATTTCATTACCTAAAATATGTTGTCTTTTAGAACACCCCCTAGGCATGGTCACTTGTTTTTTCATCATTGGTGGGCTGTATATAGGAGGATTCCTTTGCATATCTAATTCATGGTTTGGGTTAAAAATAAGGGAGGAAAGTGGTTTATTTCTTCTCTCTTTCTCCTCCTTTAGGTGTCCTATATACACCACTGGTTCTATCGTTTATTGGTTGTTCATGCAAAGTAATTCATGGAAATATTGAACATTTCTAACTAATTTTCCTTTTCTTTTTTTTTCTTCTCAGATTTATCAAGTGATTCATTAAGGAAACACTACTTAAAAAATTCAAAATAATGACGCTCAATTCCTTGATACTTTAGAAAAACGTCATTAATTCGATTATAATATTATATTCAATAACACTTGTTAGTAAAACGTCATTATAAAATATAATATTTATCTATTGATGACATGTGTTAGAAGTGTCATAATCTAATGAATGTAAAGTAAGTATATAATGACACTTATTTAGAGTGTCATAAGATTTTAGATTAAATCTTGACACTTTTCTAAAACGTCATTATATAATGTATTTAGATTGTTATAGGATGACACTTATTTAGAGTGTCATAGAATTAATCTTAAACTTTGACATTTTTTTAAAACGTCATTATCTAATGAATGTATATTTATATATGATGACCCTTATTTAGAGTCTCATAAGATTAATCTAAACCTTGACATTTTTTAAAATGTCATTATGTAATAATTGTATATTGGTATAGGATGACTCTTATTTAGAGATTCATAAAATCATAAAATATTAACAAATTTAACATATAATAAATATTAATTCTATTTTAATTTGTCATATAGTGCATATAAATATATAAATTTAATTATATATTTTTATATTTAGAAGTTGAAAAAATACCAGATTATATAAATTTTATAATTTTATAATATTTTAAACAATGTTAAAACTTTGATAATAAAATTATTATAAACATATTTATTTTAAAATGAATTGATCAACTATGAATTATAAAGTTAATTGCTTTTAATCAATAAATTTAATATATGAAAATAACTATAGCTATTAGAATATATTATTTATAAGTAATAATATTTATTATTTAATGTTAAAAAATAATATTATTTATAATTTTTATTATCCAAGTTGAACTAACTAAAAACTAATATATTTATCATTTAATTATAAAGTTAGATATTAATTTAAAATATATTTTATCCTTATCTCCAACTATATTTTCAAATTTATTTAATTTATAAATTAAATAAATTTAAAAATATAATTGGAGATGAGGATAAAAAAATAAATTAATATCTAACTTGATAAATAATATTATTTTTCAAGTTTATATATTACTTTTATTTTTCACCTTTAGATTAACAAAAAACTATTATCAATTTTTAGTTAAAAACGTTTATTAAAAATAAAAAAAACTCATTAGCAATTTTAAAATTATTTAAATATTTAATTTAAAATAAATAATTTTACTTTTTATATTTTCCTTAAAGATTAAATTTAAAAAATAAGTTATTTAAAGTTAATTTTACATTTGTTTTAGATAAATTCTCTTTTCCTTAGTAATCTTTCTTTGTTCTCTCCACCACTAAAAGACTTATCAAACATTTCTAATAAATTTAGATTCTTAAAAATTAATATAAAATATAAATAAATATGAACATCTAACTTTGATGTTTTTTTTTAATTCAAATATAGTTATTCATAACTATTTCATAAAATATTTTTAAATATTTTAAAACTTATAATTAAAATTTTTATTTATTTAATTCTTAACCAAATACATAATTTAAAATTATTTTATATTGAATTATATTTTTAAAACACTTCTAAAATTATAAAATATCTCAAACACTACCACATATCAGTTCATATGCAGCGGTTACATCTATTGCAAAGATACTAAGCTGTTGCATTAGATCTAATCAGGCGGTTTCAGAGGCCGTCACGTGACCCCGGATTGCAAAAAGGGCATTGCAGCGGTTTGCAGGAGGTCCCACAGTTGCGCGGTTTGGAATGTGTTGCAATAGGTCTCTAATATGCGGCCCGGTTTTCCTCTAGATTTTACTAGCGGTTTTATTTAATCTAATCACGTGTTTTTATCAAGTGCTACGTGGGTTTTACCTCGAATCTGTGGTTTGAAATATTTATTTAATCGCCTGATGGTTTGGATTTTTAATACAGCGTTTTTGTCCATGATCTTATGCGGTTTTTAGCGTCTAATGCAGCAGTTCAATGGCTATTTTACTCATGATTTCCATCTTTGACGGAAATATTGAGCCATTGTGGAGAAGAAGCGGGCTTGGCCCAGGGGCGGCATTGATCTCGTAAAGACTCAACCTAAATCGAACACGACTGCAAGAACTTCTTAGTCGAGCCTTAGTTCAATATCAAGGAAAATATTTTAAAATAAGTTTTACTAAGCCATCTGCTATGTAATATGGAAAAGGATATTTTGTAGGAAATGTCCGGTTGCTTGGATCTGTATCTTTACGGATGGAATAAAGTGGTATGGTTTAAAACATAACGAAACACATTATCTTTAGTGGGTTATCAAACCTACTAAGGTTGATTTTAACTAAATGTTATCACGAACAACAATCTTTAACCTCCATTTTGTGAATACAAATATTGGCAAATCATTTAGATATATCAGTTTACCAAAGCTGTTCATCTGACATATCATCTATCTCGAAATTAAAAGCGGACTAGAGGCCGGGATTTCTAACTAGAATTTTAGGAAGTCGTCCAAATTTGAAATTGTTTTATTGAGCCTGAGTACTCCATGTCATGCCAACTAGGGAAGGCATCATTCAGCACAGTAGTTCTCTTTAGTAGCTCTAGATGTGCTGAGACACTTCGATCTGACTGAAATTGCATCTCTCTTCACATTGATAGGAAACTCATTGTAAACAAATGAAATATTAATTGTGAAACGACAAAACTAATGCGCGGTTTAGGTTGTTACAAACCAAGCAAAGCAAGTTGAAACAAGAATCATCAAGAAAGAGTTTGATAACCAACTAAAAAATAAAATGAACATAAATTTACAGCCTTAGTTTCCAAATCCAAAGTTTCAAAACCTAGCAATGATTCTTTTACATACTTAGATTCTGAGTCAAACAAATATAATATCCATGGCTAACGACTCTAAAACTTGAAAGAAAGAGTAAAATACATATCTTTTGTTTGACTTAAAAGCCTCGAACTCAATCGACAGAAGCACCTAAGGGCAAAAAAAGAAAAAAAGATCATGTACAAAATATTGATTCAACAATTAGTATCTAAGTAAAGATCACATGTAAACTACCTGGTGACGGTGAAGTCCTAGCATGACTCACTTGATTTAGAGCACTATTAGCATCTACAGGAGAGCTAGAAATCAATGCCCCAAATAGTTCTAGATTCAAATTCAACCCTAGGTTCAAACTTTGGAGTTGGGAGAAGACCGAGAGCATTTGTTGATTCCAAGTTGCTTGTCTTTGTTCAATTTCTTTTAGGTTGGTACTAGGTATTTACTTCTTTCAATTGTCTCACTTAAAAACTCATTTTGGTTTTTGTTTTTAGGTACACTTAGAGCTCCTGTATGTTTCCTTTGGCATGGAGAATGGGTTTACCAACCCTTTTGCCCCTAAATTTTCAATAACATCTCTAGAGAAGGTTCTTAAAAGTGGAGCGGATGGAATTGAAGTGAGTGAAAATGGAAATTCGGTAATGCAGAAAAGAAGGGAGGTTATTGTTAGAGGAGTACTTTCTGTTACTGTGATATCTGTAGAAGACTTGTCTGCGGTAGATATAATGGGAAAAGCTGACCTCTATGTTGTACTTATTTTGATAAAATCAGATATCAGGAACAAAACTAGGGTAAGAATTTGGCGCGAAATGTGAGTGTCCCTTGTTTTCCTTTTTATCTTATTAGGAGTATTCAAAGGTGCTTTATTAACTTTCTGCTCTAAAATGCTTTTCTTTCTTTTCTTATTTTTATTTTATTATTCCTTTGACTTCAATTGGACATCATAATGCACAAACCTTTAAAAGAATACAAGTCCCAACTTTTGGAGATGACACCCATAGGTGTTAAATAGGAAGGTTGTTTACATATATGTTCTATTTCCTGAGATTCTTACATATGGAAATAACTTTCTCTAATGCTGATTATGGGTTTACTTAATTTTCAGCACTCTTTTTTTGTGTTCTCAGGTTGTGAATGATAGCTTGAATCCAGTTTGGAATCAAACTTTTGACTTTGTTAGTGTGAGAATGGTATGATATCGTGATCCTAGAAGTCTGGGACCATGACACATTTGGGAAGGTAAAGTTAACCTGTTGTTTTCATCAATTGATCTTTCATTTATCACTAATATAACATCTAATAAATTGGCTTGAACATTAATGTTGCATGAGAAATAGAAAAGCCTGGTTCACTGAGTATATTTAGGGGGGCAGCTCTTATGATGGAATGTTTATCAATTGAGCCGGATGAACCTATAACTTAGCTGAATGTGGCCCAAATAACCCTAGTGCAAATGGCCTATCTCCTTACCTGGTTCATACAGCCTAGTCGATCCTTCAGCAATAGTCGACTTGAAATAACTACGTGAAGTACCGCACCGGGTTTGTGCTTGTGCACATTGATGCAGTGCATTTTCTTATAAGGGTATCACTTTTCTTGTGGCTATCCGATGTGGGATTTGCTTTTAAGCATAGAAAAAGTCAAGGATGAAATATGCACTCATAGATATTGAACTCTAGACCTTAGACAAAGGTAGGAGATAACTCAACTAATTTGGACTGTTTTTAATTCTCTATCACTAATTTGACTTCTAACTTAACTCACTTAGTCTCACAGCTTCCTAGCTACTTTGCCAGTTGCATACCTACTCACCTCTCAGCTCCATCGATAATATACAGCTATGAATGAAATACAAGAAAGACTTGTCAGTGTATAAGTTCCGCAAAAAGTGAAAAAGCTAAATTCAATAAACTACAATTAGCATCTTTCACTCTATCATACTTCATTAAATTAATGTCATCAAACTAATAACATACTTTGCCAGTTGCATACCTACTCACCTCTCAGCTCAATGTTTGTTGCTTTAATTTAACAATGATTAATTACGATTAATATTCATCATTACTAAAGGAAAAAGATCCAGTAAATCCAGAAATAAAATGGAAAAAGGTTATATGTTTGTTAAGAAGATCTTGTTGTGTGTCTTGTTTAAATCTTTTAAGCGGTCTGAGCGTCGAAAATTTAAATCATTAAAAAGTGAAGTTCTTACAATCTTAGTGAGTACCCTCGTTGATTCCGCCTTAAGTCGTCTTATTTTTCTTTAGTCTCAATAAACATTCGGTCTGGGTTGGTTCCTCCTTGTTTTCCTTTTGCTCTTGCTGAGATTTGAAAGACAAAAAGTTAAAATTCATATATCATAGTAGTTGATCCAGTTATAAAACACAGCAATGCTATCTTACGAGTTCCTTTCTTATCCTAGCAAAACTTTTTTTGCCCGCTGTATGCATATTCTTCTGTCGTTTGCGATTTGCAGCATTGATCTCAGTTATTTTTTGCATAAACATTATAATTAGTGATAATGATTAGTGCCCAAAAAGTGTTATTTTGAACCCTATATTAGATAGGTTTGAGTGCTTTCTTTTAATCATGTCTATTATCTTATTGAAGTGTTGAGTCTTCTTAGTATCAAACATCTTGGGTTTAGAGGTTGTTACATTTGTTTGCGGGTTTTTGCTTTGTGCTGGGAGTTCAATATATCGAGACATATGATGAATCATGAAGATTGAACTCAATTGTCGGCCATCGAAGCAGGACCAAAAATCAAGAAAGAATGAAGGCAAAGTGATGGAAATCGATGCGATGAGGACGAGGAAGCAATCGGTGATGAATCGGCAAATCGAATTTCGCTAAGATTGCGAAAATTTCGTTGGGATTGCGAAAATTTCGCAACCTTAGCGAAAATTCGCAATCTTAAGAGTACCAATTTTAAGCTGAACACCCGAAATTTAAGCTGAAACCTTTGTTCCTAGCGAGAATTTTGCATTTTAAACTACTCACATAAATTTAGCTAAGCTAGCGAAATTTCGCTATACTTGAAATCACCACCGCTAGCGAGGAAATTTTGCATTTTAAGCTATCTCTTGGGGATTTAAGCTGGCTAATGAAACCTACGTTGCCTAGCTAATTTTGAGCCTGTGAAATTCACTGCTATGTCATGCTTTTGTAATTAATGCAACCCAGGCTTCAATTTTGGTGTATTACTCTCTTGTCCCTAAAATTAGCCAAATTGTTAAGGCATAGGTATTTTCATACATTGGGTGGCTATATAAGCCCCCCTCCCATTTATGGCAAGCGACAAATTGAGGAAGCAATCTTTTGGCAAGTTTTTTTATTTTTTTTTTTTTGTTAAGTAGTTTAGTTAGGGTTTGCTTTTCTTTCTTCTCTCTCCTCTTTCCCTTATTTTCTTGGCTGCCAAACACCTCTTGAGGATGACCTTCGAGATGCTTGCATTAAGCCTCTTTTCTTTAAAAGGAAGGAAGGCGGCAGTAGTGGGAGTAGTTACGGGTAGTCCTCTTGTATTAAAAGCTACAGTCTTGTGTTTATGACCCTATCTTCTCAAAAAAATAGGGTTGACTAGCATTGAATGTTATTGGTTGTGGCTCTTTACCATGCTTTAGGATACAGTGTATACTTATTGCTAGATGCATTGTGGTTTTGGTCTTTACGAGCCCACTTTGAAATGATATTTAATGTTAGGGTTTCAAAGCGTAAGGAGCCGTGGAGTGATGTATTTTTGTGTTAGCTTCGAATGGGAGTTGTTTTTAGGGTGAGGTTTGCTAGTTAAACATAGATGGGTTGTGGCTTGGACTATAGGTTGCTTGTCATGCGAGGATAAAACCGAGGACACTTGTTTGCCCTAAGTTACAGTTGGTGGGCTTCGTCTTCAAAGTTAACTTTTCACACTTCATTTTCAGTTTTACGGTTAATCGGTTTTCAAACTCTATACGCATTTTGAAACAAAAATCGAAAAGTCTAAATAGAAAGCCTTGCCTTTTTACACACTTATACAAATCATTCCTAGGATGAAAACCCCATCCCCCGTGTTCGACCCTAGACCACTATCTTTGCGGTAGCTTGACTACGACGGTAGGAGGCTGGGTATATAAATATTATTGTTGATGATTCATTTCAGGCTACGTGGCCACGAATCAAATGGGCGGATGCTGGGGGGATGGTGAGAACTACGAATGATAAGTTGAAGTGTACTTTGTGATCGCATTTTATCCCAAGTATTGAAGAGTAATCTTTTGAACTCTGCTTTTTTGAAACCCGATTCGCGATAGCGCAAGTTTTCAATCAACTGCGTGCTGGCGCTGTTTTTGTTTTGTCTCTGATCGGTTTTTTATTTTAGCTAACACTAACCTTTTGGGAATTGGTTTGTGCTCTTTATTGTGTCTCGGTTGTGAGTTGTGTGTGCGAGTGCGGGGACGGGAGGGCCTTCGGGGAAGACCGTGAATCGTACACAACTGACAGGTGGTGAAGTGGAGTGTACACCATGAAACTACCATGGATCAACACCCGAAGGAACAAGCCGAGTCAGCTGGAGACCCAGGTAGATCGATACAGCCTAGAGACATAGGGATGCATCCCCTCTAGGTTAATTTTTATCACAGCATGCATTCCTCTAAGATGCTTTGTTGCGGTGAGATAAACCCAGTACCCTACTCCTTATATATGGTGTGGAAAATGAAAAATCAGCAAACTCATATTTGCGGATTTTATAGGAGGTTACTGCAACACAGGAAGGTATGATGGACATGGATTCTTGAATCAAAGCATTTCCCACTTTGACCCCTAAAGGACAAGGCCAAGATTTGGCTAAGCTTCCTCTAGGCCTAGAACCATTAGAGTGGTGGGCTGTTTACGGGCGAGAAATTCTGAAAGTTTCTTCGGTGCTCATAAGACTAATAATTTGAAAAGACAATTTCACCTTTCCTGATTTCAAGGATGGTGAGAGGTTTTGCTTCAGTGTTGGAGGGTCCCATAAGACCATAGGTGCATGCCCACATCATGGGTTTGATATGAATCTTGGTGGGCTTCATTTCTATGGTATTTTCTCCCCACCTATGAAACAATTATTGGAAACTATGTGTGGAGGTAATTTTTTGAGCAAAACGGGATAAGAGCCATGGACTTTTGAACTATGTGGAACGACCTGAGCACTGGAGTTGAGGCAGAATCAAGGAAGCCGAAAGATCAAGGCCTTGAACCAAGCGAGGGGGGCATATGCCACTCTACGAGGCACGAGATGAAAAGAAAAGGTGGCCTTTTAACTAGAAGATTGGATGGTGGAAATGAAAATCAGCATAAAATGCAAGCAGGTTAATGAGTTATCTGCATCTGACTTTCTTTGCTTCAATTTGGATTGAAATAATCACTACAGAACTAGCCTGTCTAGAGTATGCCCATGTCTAAATCAAAGGCCGACCACCGCATAGATGCTCTATGCTGTTGACTTTGTAACTATATTTAGGAAATCATCAGGCACGTGTGGAGACTAAACCCCACAAATACGCCCCTCTGAACATAATGTGATTTGGTTCATAATACAGCTGTATTTTCCACTTTCCTTGCTCCTATTGAGCAGGGTGATCAGATTTGAGTAAGGTGGTAGGCAACTTGTGGAAGGCAAAAGAATTAATGTGAAAAACTGGCACAAAGGATTGAATCTTAACTAGAAGTACCTTTGAACAAGAAGAATATGAATTGGGCTAGAGAACTTCTTTAAGACAGAAGAGTGATAACCTCGAGTGTTCAAATCACCAAGATCAACGAGGTGCTAGAGGTGAAAGGAAGGGAAGGTTCCCTTCCCAAAGCAGGTGCCAGAAGCAAGGGGAATCCATGAGGTAGGATCATCTTCAACAATTCGGGAATGGATGAGGTAAAGGCTATCAGTACTACGGAAGGTGGAAAGGGTTGATCATTGAGCTTTTGGCTTGTTGTGAAGGAGTACATCCAGCTCGGGAGAATTGCCGATCTAGAGCATATTCTCTAAAGGAAGGAATTCGTGAAATACCGCGCGCACCTCCAATTTCCACGCATATACAGAAGGTAAGAAGAGGCATCTCGACCAATAGGCCATTTTGGGGTCTTCTGAGAACTAAGTGGAAGTTAACATGCTCAATTGGACATATTAAACGAGATTACAGCATCTGAATTTTGAAGATCTTTTATACCGATCAGAGTTAGAAATTGAGAAGAAAAGGCATTTCTTGCCCAGGCAAGTCAGTTACCATAATCAAATGCAAATCCGTCAAATACGGATCCGGGATCTCCCGCATGAAATTTAATTGATATTGGTGGGAATTGCATAGACAAGTCATTACTTGATCTAGGAGCCAGTGTGAACCTAATGTCGTATTCAGTATACAAGCAGTTAGGTTTGGGTGAACTTAAACAGACCAACATCACACTTTCATTGGCCGATAGATCGGTAAAAATCCCAAAGGGGATAGTTGAGGATGTCTTAGTGAAAATAGACAAATTCTACTACCCAGTAGATTTTGTAGTGCTTGACACCGACGATAAACCTTGACCATGTGCCAATTATCCTAGGAGACATTTAAACCCTTTGCCAGCTCTGATATCAATTCTTTGAGGAAATGGAGTCATGCAGCTTACATTTGGCAGCGGCGTGCGGAGTGAACACATTTGCATGACGACAAGCCGCAATTAATGGAAGCGAAAATCAAGTGACTAATGATGTGTGTGCTCGATTGTGTCGAATCACGGGGAAGGTGAATGTCCGGGAATTCAAAGGGATACCTCAGCCAAGGTGGCGGTGTTTTGGTTTTGCCTTGATTGCCTCGAGGCCAATTACTCAGTTCAAATTAATCGGTGAGAACCAAGTCCAGCAATGGGGAAGTCGACACCATGGAAATTATTTCGAGCCCGCTGCGGGGTTGAGAGATCATTCTCTTTGATCCTCCCTTGAGTAATGTTTCTATAGGCGGTTAGGTGATTCCCCCCGAGCCGACTTTTTGTGCCGCCGTGTATCAATTTTTATTTTCAATTGGACAATTGAATTGCTTGATTGAACAATTGAATTCTTGATTAGACGATTGATTACTTTGAAAATGAACGAATTTGGTACACTTTAAATGGAAAATTTGAACCCACATTTGTCACCTTTTATGTTAGAACAAATTCCATGCTTGGAAACGAGTTTTGGTCAGTTGAAGTTCCAGCGTACTCAACGAACATTTCTCCCTTATGCTAATTCACCTGCTGCACACAGATTGTATCAATAAGTGTGAGAGTGTATACTTCCTTTTTGGCACACATGCTTGACCTTAAGCATGTTGGCAACCTAAGATGGGTTTGTGTTACCCACACTTGGCGACCAATTTTGTCTTCAAAAGGAAAAAGAAAAGAGGAAAAGAAGCAAAAGAAAATAAAAAGCAAAAGAAAAGAAAAAATAAAGTCGAGTGAAGTTTTCTGCCTTGAAACGAGGCACGGTCAGGGTGTATGGCGAAAGCCTTTGAAACTTGATGCCCTAAGCCTTAATTGGTTGGGGAGTCATCGATTTTGTGGTCGATTACATGGGTGGATAGGTAGAGATCCTACAACGATTTGTTGTTGGTGCTGCTTGATTTTCAAAGTCATTGGTCAGGAGTGAAACTGTGGGGAATTTGTGGTGGTGGTCCCTTTTGGTTCGATGCCACAAACCTTAATTGGTTGGGAGTCATCGGTGGACCCCGTTACACGGACTTTGGTGAAGTCGGATTTTAAGCTTGCATCCCTCTGATATAGTTGAATAAGAAAGAAGTGCGCCTTATCACCTCTAGGTTGTTTAACGACTTAAGGTATGTCGGTGCTAGGTTGGGGGAGGGGACAAATTTTTACAATTTATTAAAGGTACGGTTATATAAGAACCATTAGACTTGGGTGGAAATTCAAGTTGAGAATCATGGAACCAATATTGACCTAAAATTGTTCTTGTATGGTTTTGGCTCTTTCATGTCGGTTTTCAAACTTGGTGTCCATTTTTCAGTTTAAGGACAATGTTTATATGTACATACACCTTTTAAATCATAAACTTTTGAAATACTACATCACATCTCTTTTTGTTTTTGCATTGCTAAGGGGACTAGCAAGCGTTTAGGTTGGGGGTGTGATTGGTGCCCCAGTGCTATTTTTAACCATATTAGATAGGTTGTGAGTGCTTTTGCGCACTAATCATGTCTGTTATGCCCGGTGAAGTGTTCAAGTCTTCTTAGTATCACTTATGCCGTTTAAATTATTTTTTGGTTGTTTCGGGGTTTTTGCGTACTTTGGGAGTTCGATATCGAGACATATGATGAATCCTTGAAGATTGAACTCAATTGTCGATCATCGAAAACGGAGACCCGAAAATCAAAGAAAAGTGAGAGCAAAGTGATGCAAATCGATACGATGAAGGACGAGCAATGCGGTGATGAATCGGCAAAATCGAGGAATTTATTCGATTGCGAAAATTTCGTTGGGATTGCGAATTGCAACAGCGAAAATTTGCAATCTTAGCGAAATACCAATTTTGCTTACACTCCGGGGAATTATTAGGCCTTGTTCTAGCGAAATTTTGCATTTCATTGTACTCATAAGATTTCGGCTAAGCTAGCGAAATTTAATATTAATAAACGAATCACCCTTCATAATGAGGAATTTTGCATTTAAGCTATCTCTTGGTGATTTAAGCTGGCTAACTACAGTCCACCATAACTAATGAAACTCTGTTGCCTAGCGAGATTTTGAGCCTCCAGCGAAATTCACTACCTTGTCGTACTTTGTAATTAATGCAGCAGACTTCAAATTTTAGTGTATTACTCTCTTGTCCCCTAAAATTAATGGCAAATTGTTGAGCTTTATGGTATTTCATACATTAAGGTGGCCTATAAAGCCACCCCATTTGTAACCGAAGGCAACAAATTGAGAAGCAATCTTTTGTAGGATTTTTATTTTTTGTCTACTCGTAGTTTAGTTAGGGTTTTGCTTTCTTTCTTCTCTACTCCCTCTTTCCCTTATTTTCTTAGTTTAAACACCCCTCAGGGATGACAACTCAAGAGATGCTTGGCTAAACCTCACTTTTCTTTGAAGAGGAAGGAAGCTAGCAATTGGTGGGAGATTCCTGAGGTTGTCCTCTTGTATTAAAGCTACAGTGCTTGTGTTTGTGATCTATCTTCTCAAAATAGGGTTGACTAGCATTGAATCTTTATTGATTTGGTCAATACTTACCATGCTTTAGGATTATAGATGTATACTTATTGCTGAATGCACTGTGGTTTTTTAGATGGTCTTCTGAGGTACTTGAAATGATATTTAATGTTAGGGTTTCAAGCTGTAAAATTGTAGATGCATGTTACTGTGTTAACTCAAATGGGAGTTGTTTTTAGAATTTGAGGTTTGCTAGTTAAACATAGATCCGGTTGTGGCTTGGACTATAGGTTGCTTGTCATAACGCGAGGATAAAACCCGAGGACACTTGTTTGCCCTAAGTTACCGAGTTAGTGACCTAAATGCTTCAAAAGTTAACTTTTCACACTTTAATTTTCGGTTTTTGTTGATTAATCGGTTTTCAAACTCATCACCTTTGTTTTTGAAGCAAAAATCAAAAGTCAAATAGAAGAAGCCTTATTTTTACACTTATGCAAATCATTCCTAAGATGAAAACCCATCCCGTGTTGACCCTAGAACCACTATACTCTGAGTAGCTTGACTACGGCGGTGGAGAGAACTTAGGTATATAAATATTGTTGATTATTTCGACTGCGTAGCCTGAAGATCGGATAAGCATGTAACATGGCTGCTTATTTAATACCAAAATAAAGGTAAAAACTTTGTTTGCTTGTATATACAACATTTGGAGAACATGGAAAAAATTCCAAAATACTTATACCTTAACATTAGTTGAATTCCAGTATTTGAGCAACCATTTGAATTTATCCTTTGGCACATTTTGGGCGTTTAGGATTACGAATGCATGCGTGTTGTACTTGTAATAATGATCCTTCTTCAACCTGCATTTGTATATTCTCCAGTTATCACCTATGGTGGACAAAACCCATTTCTTGCCTTGAGGTGGGACAATGTATTTTTTATGCAGTAAGAAATAAAAAACGTTTACTTGATATTATCCATGTAAAACAAATTGCATGTAAATAGAGTTAAAAAATTGTAAAAAGCTTTATAATGTAAAAGTTGAATACTTGAGACCATAATCCCATAATGCATCCTTGGTAAGACTCTTAACGCCCAATTGACATGATCAAAGGTGCGAAGGTTCCATTTCGAGCCAATGTTCCTAAAAAGCTACTGAATTCATTCAAGGTCTTATCATCAGGTCCTATTGGCTGGTTTGCTTCATTTAAGATAATAGGCTTTCGTTCTTCAAATGCCCGTGTATGTACCCCTCTCATTGCTGTTGGTCCTCTTCCCCTTTGACTCGAAGATCCTAATCAAAGTAGCACATTTATATAGTGTTGTTTAGGCAAAGTATGAGTGATTAAAACATTCCAATTCAAATAGAAATGACCATAGAAGTGAGCGAAACTCCACAGGCCAGGAAATGCAGGTTACTACGTCGGGAAGGACAAGAAGACGGTAGTCCGAGAGATACTAGATTAAATGAACTCATAACAAACATTTTATAGAAATTAACTAGAAGCAGAGGAGGCCCCGGTCGAGTAACATGAGCATGAGAGGCAATTGAAAGAGCTCTTATATCTACAAAGATACATTAAAGTCTTTCAAGCATGCTACTAAAAGAGAGAGACAAATTACGAGTGTAACCATAACATAGTATTAATACAAAACAACAATGTGTAAAATCAAAAAAACTTTATTTGTAGTTCTATGACAATAAACACTCATCTTTCTACGTTCCACAGTCCACAATTTCCAAACTTTACAATTGACAAGCTTCACTAAAAGGCATGACATCGTTAGCTTTCTCTATTGCTATTCAAAATTTGTACAATTATGAAAAAATGTGACAATTAATACCTATTTCATGGGTGCTTTCATTAATCTCTTGAGCATTTGATTGAGTTTGCATTTCAGCAGGTTGTTCGTACCCGGAATGCGCATTTCAGAATTTTGATAATCTTCAGTCAATGCTTGTTGCTCTTGTTGAGTTACCTGCATCCCTTCTTGAACCTCTTTTCCATACCCAACTTGTGGTAGCTGCTCTTTTTCATGCCCAACTTCTGGTAGTTGTTCTTTTCATGCATCTGCTGTTGGGCCCTTAAATACGATGAGATCGATCTTGGTGGAACAAAGGCTCTTCTTCCTTTCTTTCCTTTCTTCATTCTTAATTTATTAAAAAGAAAGATGATAAAAATCAAAACAATGTTGAGAACAATTTAAAAAAAAAAAAAAACTGAAATAAAAATCGATAGTGATACCAATCTACAATGGCCTAATTATTAGTAAGTTTTGAAAAAGTTTGTGGCAGCAAATAAAGGTCACATGGTTTCGAATGATACTTTTGGATTGCACACATGGCATGGAAACTAGCTTAGTGACACCAAGGTACATGGGCGATGCATACAATCTGAGTTTCTGGGGACAAGATGAAATTGGGTTAAGTGAATGCAGCTGTATGGGTTGTCAAGCACATGTGATTGTACATATCTCCACCAAAAAACCCTACTCATGGTTGCACTGGTAATTAAGAAATTACTACTACATGGATGCACTTCCCTAAAATACATTTAAACTTGAGAGAAGAAAACAGCAGAGCATAGTACTTACATTTCCAGAGCATTTAAAATAATGAATGGCATAAGCAATACTTCTTCGCAAACCACATACAAAAGACATATGCACTCACATGAGATAATATATTTATGAGTAATAACCAATGAGCTAATAAAACCAAAACAATGACATTACAGCTTTTGGTTTGACAAATAATTCCTATAAGAGAATAAGTACAAGAACCAAAATGAAATAATAACATTCAATATCAGTTAGAATTATAAATATTTGAATAAGTACAAAAGCGACCAAGAACGTATTCTTAAAGCGAATGCCACGACTCAAACTCCTATTACATTCTATTCCATATCTAGCCATTCATAACAAAAATGAAATTTAAAGTCCCGTTTCAACACACCAAAACAAAAGCAACATTTAAAAAAATTTAAACTATGTAGTGTCCATCCAATCCATTGATCATCCAAGTAAAAATCCTCTTCTAATATGTCATTAGGCTCTTGAGCTTCCAAACAACTTGTAGGCACTTGAGAGAGTTTCGACGGGTGTATCTTCCACCAGCCCACACGATGGGATCATCATTAAATATTGCATATGTGTCTCTACAAGAATCAGTGAGCTCTCCCCAAAAGGTCTCTTGAATATTTGAACAATTGTCTTCTTGAAGATTATACAAATCTCTAGGAACCTTTTTCATGACATAATGGAGGCCTTCTTTAACATAATCTTCTATATAGAAAACTTGATGCAGTTGAGATGCCAAAACAAAAGGATCGTCGAATAGCATAATATTAAAATTTCTAGTAAGCCCATATTCCATCTTTCTCAACTTGGGAAACCAATCACATCTAAATAAAACAACCTTTGAATTTTCCCCAATAATCAATTTCAACAATTTCATGCTATTGAGTCCATAGTAAGTGACATCTCCAACAGTAGGATTTTTTGATCCTTAGCACTAGAAAACTAGTTAATGCTTTTAAAGTGACTCCACTATTCTGCGTTTTACATCTTGCATCACGTTTCTTAGTGTGAAAGCGATATCCATTTATGAAATACCCAGTATATCTATTTGCAACAGGATTTGGTCCTTTAGATAACCAAAAGATGTAATCTGGGACTTCCTTATTCTTCATATTTTCTTCAAACCAAAATATAAAATCTTGGCTATGGTTTTGTGCCCTTGCCCATTTACTTGTTCTACCTCATTATTAAATAAAATTAAGTTACTCCACGTATTTAAAAAATCATCATTTACATTTTTAATCTTGATATGGAAACTAAATTTATAACTAAGTTAAAAGAAACTAGAATGATTAAATCTTACTGGATATACTCCTCCACGCATTTGTCTCCACAATTGAATACGGCATAACGATGTGCTTGTGCGAGATTGATAATCTAAAGTGAATTCCTTGCCTTTCCTCCTCTTCTTTCCCTATAAGAATTATCTATCTTAGGAAAAATGGTGATGAATCATTACTAGTTGTGACCATATCATCATCCTCAATATCTACTAAATCTGTCTTTACACCATCATACATATATCATGAGCACAATATTAAGCATTCCTCGACTAAATAACCTTTTGCTATGGATCCTTGAGATGACTCGAATTTCGAACATATGATTTCAACTACACACAAGTGTCTCTCAATTGGATACATATAACATTGATGGTAGGCCACCAAGTTTAATTTCATCAACTAAGTGAATAGGCAAATGCACCATTACATCAAAAAACTTTATGGAGGAAATTCATTTCAAGTAGACAATTTGTTCAGCAATTTCTAAGCTATGTGCTCAAGATCTTGTAGCTTCACAACTTTACTACATATACCTGAAGGGGATCCACCTAACTTAATTAAGGCAATTTACCCCAATATTCTTAGCGTGTTCTTATTTCTCATGACGACTTAAGAGTAAATAATGCATCATAAAATGAGCATCATGACTCTTATACCCAGAAACTTTCTTATCCCCTACTTGAACACATCGTGCAATATTTGATGCACACCCTTGCGGTAGTTTTGCTTCTTTCAACACTTTGCAAAAAAGTGCTTTCTCTAGTGGAGTCATGAAAAACGACTTTAATAGCCAAGATCTTCCCACATCACCATTCAACAAAACGGGTTGAAGCTCTTTTCTAATACCCATTTCTTGCAGGTCCAATCGTGCATTTAGATGATCTTTTGTCTTTCCAGGAATATCTAATAATGTTCCTAACACATTATCACATACATTTTTCTCTATATGCATCACATCAAATTATGTGCAATGTGTATGCACTCCAATAAGATAAATAAAAAAGATTGACTTCTTTCTCCATGGACCACCACTATCTTCTTCTTTGTGTCTTTCAAACTTCACATTCTTGAAAGTAGACAACTTTTCTAACACCTCATCTCCTGATAAAGGACTAGGCGTACCTCTCAACTCCACATCACCATTGAAAAATTTCTTGTCAAATCGCCAAGGATGATCCTTAGCTAAAAATCTTCGATGACCCATGTAACATGTCTTTCTCGTATTTGAATCTGCGAGGCAGCTCTCTGTAATTACATGAAGGGCATGCAAAGTCCCTTTAGTGCTCCATCAGACGACATTGCATATCTTTGGAAAATCACCTAATTGTCCACTTAGCAGGCCACACTTGCGCATGATAAATGTTACGGTTGGTTTGCCGCGATCATATGTTTTCCAACACCAACTTCCCATGCTCCAATTCTTTAACTAATGGCGCTGCATGCCCGACATCAATGTCTTGTCTGGAGATTTAGGTCGAGAATGATCAAACACAAAGAAAGATATTCGGGCTTCATGCAAATCCATGGCGACAGTTATAATTCACTACCTGGCCCGGCCCGTGCTATGAGCAATGCTCATGGTTAAAATGGATTAAAACCATCACTAGATAGACCCAACCTCACATTACGAGGGTCTTGTGCAGTCGGGATGCAAAAGAATCAAAAATCTTTCCATGCTTGCCCGTGCGCTAAATGCCTTAGATTTCCCGTCATTAAGAATGACTCCTTTGCATGCCATATCATTGCATTGATATTCTTCCACACATGTATAACCTTTGAAGCCCTAGGTGTTATTGGAAAGTATCTTAACACCTTGGGCTGGAACTGATTTTCACTACTAGAATGATTGTTAATATCTCCACACTTCTCATCAATTTCCACCTAGGCTTCCACAAACATGACTACTAGTTGCTTGCTCGTACTCCATCCAAAAGCATGCAATCATTGGTTTGTATGCATGTATTTTTGATAATCAAGACCCAAATCTCTCACTACTTTCCTTGCTTTGTTGAAAGATTTTGGAAGTTTTGCATTAGGGAAAGCCTCTCTGTAACTAAAAGATCACCAAATGCTTCATTCGCAATCCTTTGGAGACACTTGAAAAGAAATAAATGAACAATGAAGAAAGTTTTGAAATTCGACATCTGGATAAAGCTCTTCTTTCCCTTCTCCACAACTTAAGGAATCTCTTTGCCTCAGCAGTTGAATATAACCCCTTAGTTTGCAACTTAACTTCCATTATATTCCTATAAAATTTGTCATGCAAAATGCCATCATCAATGGTCAAAGGTATCAGTCCTCCATCATTAAATATAGGCTCTTCATTTATTCTTGATGTATACCCTTCTCCACTTAAACCCATTCACTATATCCTTTCATAAACCCATCCAACAATCAAATGTTCACGGACGAGTCTCCCTCTTTCCCCGATACTTGATTACAACGATTTTTGCGAGGAGATGAAGAATCTCTTTCCCCCATGTTGCTTTTTGGTTAGCTTTTATCCACAGAAAATAGTCAAATATTTAATATCTTGATCTTGAATCTTGGAAGGGCCATCCAGCTCTTACATCTATCGTCCATGAATTCATTTTAGAATGAAACATACTTCTTTATTAAAACGATATACAAACTAAATAAGTGAATCCAATGCATATTTGGGTTTCAGTTTAAATTATCTATCAGCTCATTCACAAGTTCAAATTTCCAGTTTCAATTTATTTAAGAAATTAAATCTATTTATTTAGTGTGTTTGGAAAAATAAGTAGGAAAGACATCAACAACACAAGCAATATACCTGATGCAGCAATAAGTAACAATAAAAGAAGAATAAGAACAGATAATAGTTTGAAGTTTGAACTTTGGCTCATAAGAAAAAAAGATAACAGAAAAATGTACGATGCATTTTCAGCTGGCCCAAATCATTCTCTAAATACCAATAAATGAGATAAATATAATGAATAAAGATAAATACGAAGATGCCAAGAAAAGAAAACACGAAGCATTTTAAAGATTCCTCTTGTAAATTTGTTCTTTCTGTTTCCATGACATGTTATAATAACTCTTTGGTATAAAATTCAAATTTCAAACTGTAGTAATAAAAACAAATCAACCCAACAAAAATATAAAATGTAATTAATGAAAAACTTATGAAATGTCAACCGGTCTAAACCTCTCATATCATCATGATCACAGCTCATAATGAAATAGTCTTGAATCTAGGCATATATACAAATTTGTAGTAATGTTCGAAGGAACAATGCTTTAGGCTATATCTTTAAACAAGGAAGTTCAAATATAGTAATAGTATGTAGAATTCTCCAAAAATCCATAGAAAAAAAATGTAGGAAGTAGAAAGCAACTCTGAAGAAGCAAAAACATTTTTTGACAAAGTCATAATTTGAGAAAAGAATCAAAAAGCCACTTTTTTTAGCAAGCCAAAATGGAAAAGGTTTGAAACAGAGAATCTCTTACAATTGGCGTTGACTACAAAAGCAGCAAAATAAAATCCCAGCTATAGGTGCTTCACGTGACCTGCAGTCGTGGAATATATGAAACCCTCCCATACGAAACAAAATTTCCAAGAGGTTAAGGCAAAAGAAAACATAACTAAAGCTCATATATTTTGGATTCTGGGTGCACATCACTGCTTTTAGGCACACTGCAGCATGTCTTTTTTTTTTGCTGGCTTTGCTTATACTTGATTCAATTGACAACAAATGGAAAAAACAAGTAACAAAAGAAAACAAGTGAAGATTAAACTGGTGTGCGAATGGAAGGCAGAAATCTTGGTAGAGTTTCCATAGCATTAAACAACACACACAAAAATCAGCACATCTAAGATACGTAATAAACAAATATACCCTCATCCCAACGTTATTCTTTGAAAATGTATGAAAAGAAAAATGAATAAAAATTCTAAAATCGGGGCCTCTACTGTCTGCGCCATCACTTCAGCTATGCCTAATACAGTTTGCGGTAAAATCCCAACCCGGAAGGGTCAATTATACTCCCTTATACCCCAAATGATGACTAAAGCCCTCAAATTGATCCCACATTTTTCTCAGCAACCACGAGCACAAAAGGACAAATGGCTAAAAAACGATACATAGATTTGGATCCCTTCACATATTCCAGATCCAAATCCTAGATCTAGCAATCAAATGAACATCCAAAACCCTATAAATTAGAAACAACAAAACTAAGAGTAGATCGGTTAGTTTGCTTAGATGGAATCATTTGGGGTTGTGGTGGTCGACTTTACCCTTTGGGCACTAGATTTTCCAAAGTCAGAGAGGTAGCCGCAAGGATCAAGCCTCCGAAGCAATGAATCCGACTTAGTCACCACTACCAAGACCATTGCTGACGGTGAGCAAGGGGATAGCCATGGAGAGAGAGCAGGAAAAAAAATATGAGAGAAGGGAGGTGGCGGCGGAGAATAATGGGTCATTCCATATTAACTACAACAAGACCTAAAACTCTGTACTTAAACCCTTCAAACCATATTCAAATCTCAAAATGCAATCTATGAGTGCAATTTCTATAATACAACAGAACATCCAAGCGCTAACCACAAAGCCCCCAAATTTTACAAAATAGCATGTGAAACCCAAAAACCCTAACTTAATGCAGGTAGAAAGATCCGCTCAAAAAATTCCGGGCCTTTACACCCTGCCTCCACCCTAAATCGCCTGGCGAGCTCCTCAAACAAAACCAAATAAATCCTAAACCATCCAAAAAAGAAAGAAAGAAAAGTCAATAGCATAATCGAAAAATGAGAAATTAGCCCTAAATCAAAGAATCATGGCTGCCAAACTCCTAAACCAAGAGACATAAAGAGAGAGAAGAGCTTTATCTTCCCTCTCTAATGTGGGGTGTTTGAGAATATTTTTAAAGGGGGAAGGAAAGAAAGAGAGGTAAAGAGAGAGAGACATTCTTTTCGCCAAAACAACGCTCTTGCCGATTAGGGGAGGCCATCAGGCGATACACTGTTTCCTTTTTTGCCTCTTTGCTTTATCTTCTAATTTCCATTTTGACATTATCAAATCGGAAAATATGAATGATCTCTTAGGGGTTTTTTTTTTTTTATGATGTGAGATAAGATGAAACATGAATGGGTCCAATTTCATCGTTTTATTTCAACCATAATTTTAATTCTTCTTATTCTATTGTAATCAACTTTGAAGGATAATATATATATATTATAATATCTTTTTTATCATATTAATTTATTATAATTAATTTGTAAAATCCTAGTCTATTAATATTATAACTTAAAAAGTTAAAAAAATCTTAAACCTATTATTTTATTATAATCTTATAAATTAAAAATGTCAATTACCCTAATTTTTAAGTATATAAATTAATTAATTATATTTAATAAATAAAATGTTAATTTTCTCTATTTGAAAATTAATAGAAAAATAGTATGAAAAATATATATTTTATTAGTACCAAAACTAAAAAAATCCAGATTTTATTAGTACCCAATTTTATCCAGATCCAAACAAAGGATAGAAAAAAATTACAAAATTGAAAAGAGGATAAATCAAAGAAGAAAAACAAATGAGAATGGAAAAAAAGAAGAGGTACTTTAGATTTGAATCATAAAAGCTAGGTAAAACTCACCTTTCAAAATTGAAGAGAGAGGCGTGGAGACATATCTCAAATTTTAGGGTTTCAATGAAGAAAATGGACTATCGGTTCTTTTTGTGGGGTGGGAGGGAGTCAATGAGAGTGAGAGTTAGGGATTTCAATTTTTGTGGTACAAAAATTTTGAGGATCATGTAGGCTAAAATAGTTCCGGAAGAAAAGGGGTTGCTCTTATGTACGTTTATAACTCGCCGTATAAGTCAATTTTATACAGAGCTTTTCTTAAAACCACTACATAAGAAAACTTACGTGCAACAGTTGTTGAATGATTTTTTATTTTTCGTGCAACGGTTTTAAACCGCTGCTATAAGGAACCTATTGCAAAGGTTCACTAACCGCTGCATAAAAGCTGATATGTGGTAGTGAAATATGTTTTTCTTGTTTACAAGAAACTTATTCTTAACAAAAAAAAAAATCAAATGGATACTTTTAGAATGTAAATTATATTTGTTTTTCCATAATTAATATTTATTTATTTATTTTTAAAAATCGAGTACAAAGAAAAAAAAACTTAAGGAAGAGTGGAACACACGGTAACTAAAATTTTAGTTTATTTTAATTATTTCAAAACTTATTTTATTTTTTATTCTTGTTTTCTCACCCTACATTTTCTCCCTCCAAAAAGTTTGATATCTTTGTCATTGACGGTAATTGAAAATTTGAACGCTCCCACCATTCCCATTTCTCTCTCTGCACTTACACCTGTGCCTCTGGACTCATCTCTTTTCAATCTCTCTTCTGGGCCTTGGTTTATGAGTTTATATATTCTCCCTTCTTCTTTCTTTCATATTTCTCTTATTTTACTTTTAATAAAATTGCCATTTATAGATCTAGTGTTTTTTTGTTTGATTTTTATTTTCCAAACTGAAAGTTTTTTTTAATCATTATTGGGCAAAATTTTGTGGGTGGAGGTTGGGTTTTTGGATTAAAGTTGTGGGTTTGCGAGCATATGTGAATCTTGGATCTCTTGGTTTTATGGAATGGTTCCATCAGAGTAAATGATCCGATTTTGATTTGATATATTTTCAAACCTAGAGTTGGGGGTTTTTATTAAATATTTTTGAAGTGCCTTTGGTCGATGTTTCTTCATTTCTTCTATTTTGATTCATTAAGAAATTATCATTTTTTTGATGAAATTTTTTTGGGTATGCATATGAGAATTATTTATTGACTTTGAATTTTACTTGTACTTTTTTAGTTTTTTTTTATTAAATAGTAGAATCTTCATTTTCTTTCAATTGATAATTCTGGTTTGCAAGAAAAGCTTTATTTATTTTGTGATAATGGTGGGTAGGTGAATATAAAAAAGTTCATTTTGTTTGTGATAACAGGTAGATGAATTTATGAAAAACCATGTATTTGAATCAAAGAAGTTTATTATTATTATTTTTTATTGGTCTTAATGATTTGTGATGTCTTCCTCTTAGATTTTTACCCATTTGGCAATGCGCCAAAATTAGATTTGAAAAAACAACCTAGAGTTGCAATAAAATATCAAATCAAAATTCAAAGGAAAATTAGAAATATTTTAGTAGGGTCTTGTAAATGCAAACTACTTTTTAAACCTTTTAGTAGGCGTCTATTATTAAGGCAAATTACAAGAATAAATCCGACGGGAGATGTCCACAGCCTCAAACTATATGTTATGAGGTTTTACACCATATATAGTTACACCTGGGCCTAAGTCGTCATGGCACATGCAACCCTATATTTTAATCACACCCAATTTCCCCCAACTTTAGTGCAGGGGGTTGTTGTCTCATACACAATGATAGTCTTTCTGTAGTGAGCTTTTGACCAGACGCTCACTCAATTAATTGTGAACATGATACATAACCCCTACATATGAAAATGATCTCAGACACAAAGACGAGAAAACTTCTACATGACCACTTGACAAAGAACACAATTCATGAGATTGTAATCAAAAACCCACATCAATGACATATTAAAAACAAAAATATTACTACATTAGATTTTATAGAGTGCATGTCGTGGCTAAAAAGAGCGTGGACACAAATTTAACATTAGCTAGGTTTAAAGCCCACGTAGAATCAAAATGCACCATATTGAGGTTGGACAAAGTAGGAACACTAAGGTGCATGAGTACAAGATGGGAAAAGCCCAAATGAGAAGGCCGTAAGATCATTCATTGTGCCACTACTTCTCTCATCATTGCAAATTTTGTCCAATGCACACCCAGGACCATAACTAAATGGGAAACATGGCAAAGTTTGCCCTTGTTGCCTTATAAACTCCTCCTCGAAAATCCGCCTTGGCCTTTCTACATCGCCCCAAATTTCATGATCATGAACTAGGATGATTGGCAATGAAATCTCAGACGCGTCTGGTAAGTACATCTCTCCCACTTGGTTGTCAGCGTAAATGGACGTAAGCATGGTCTCAGGATATAAACCATGGACCTCATGAAAAATCATTGCAACCTCGTAATATAGCAAATATTTTTACTAGAACTCGTTGAAACAGGTTACCATATATCATGGAACAAGCCTGATACAAACTATGAAGGAGTCTTTAGTTAACAGGCTTCAAAAGAAAGTATCAATTGTCTTCAGATCGGCGTAAATGATATGATACATTGAAACAAATCCTTCCAATGAGCAATTAACCGAAAAACCTAGCTCAAAGAAAATAATATTTGTTGTCAAGTATAATCAACATATGCTCATCGGCGACGAGGCCAAATGTTTGGAACAAGATGCAACAAAAAATGACAATTTTCCTCGATTGAAAACTCAGGGCTCCTCAATCGGCACAAAGCACTAAGGAAAGAAATAAAGAAAAACAGATGGAAAAAAATAAAAATGCAAAAAGAAAATTTTGAGGAAAAAGGTTAATCTAATAAGATAATTCTCTATATATTTATTCAAAACCTATTTTTTTGACTAGAAAATTTAAAATTAAATATTTAAAATTTTGAGGAATTTGATTATATTATATTTTATTTTATATTTTTTTTGCTATGAATAAACTTCAAATACTATAAAATAATTCCTACATTTTCTTTCTTTCAATATTTTCTCCGGTTCCAAACTTGAGCCTTAATAATAGATTGATACTACAATTTTGAGGTGATTTAGCCATCACTCATCTGGTTTTTTGTTACCAAACAACTTGTAAAACCTCTTCCCTAGCCTGAGCTTGCCAGTCTCTGAATGCTTGCTTTCTAGCAGAACCACTTCTGTCCTGCTGGGCAAAAAACCGGAGGTGTCTCACAGCAAAGTAGAATAGCTTACACTCCTCAATGACATCTCTATGCTCATTCCAGCATTCTTCCTGTAATCCAGTTTCTGTCTTTCCAGTTGGCTCATTAGTAGACCTAATAAATCACTGGCCAGCAGTTTCCCAAATTTCATGGCCTTCTCTCTTTCTCAATGATACCCTCTCAACAAATGCATTGACTTCATTGCTAATTTGTTTCATTCTCCTGTTCTTCTTTTGTTGGTAAAACCTGCTTGGCAAAACATCCCATTAGTTCATACTTTTTCACTTCTTGGAACAATATATATATATATATATATATATATATATATATATATATATATATATATATATATATATATTTATATATATATATATATATATATATATATATGTCAATGTGATATTTAGAAGTATGTCACCATGCATTTTTCTAAGATATTGTTTAATTTGAGTAAGACTCTCTCTTCTCTTTTCTTTTTCTTTTGTGTGTTGGTGATATTGTGGTAAAGTTTTGTAGGCTCCCTTTGAAACCCGGAAAATACTAGGGAAAATAACAAAAATAGTAAGAAAATACTTTTCTCATATTTATTTCAATTTTAAAAGTATATAAAATAAAATAAAGCTATAAAAAATTACTGTAAATTGAAGTAGAAGATATTTTTTAAAATTCTAGTCACTATATAATAATCGAGAAACAAATAAATCTGTTTAATAAAGCATAGAATCAATATGTTAAGTTTGACCTATTTTTTATTTTCTTCCAAATTTTCTTTCCTTCCCGTTTTTTTCTCTGTTTTCTTTTCTTATCAATTTGGTATTTAGTTCTGTGTTTAGGATGATATATTTATGCCTACCTCCATCCCGGGACATAAACTGACTGAAAGGCCTGGAGTGCGAGATGTGCTCTTCAAGCTCACTCTGAGTTGAAATATTCTTCTTCCCCTTCATAACTACTACCAAATGCTGTTTAGAAATCACATCTCCAGTCACCTCAAGGTAAGGCCAAATGTCCAATTCACATGAACTATATCCTCAGAAAGCAGCTTCTTCCATTACTACCATCTCACCAAATACACCAATTAAATGCCGGTACCATGAGCAACAAATCTCAAACACAATAATAATTTAAAAGTCAGTCTCATATAAGATTAAACATTTCCATCCTCACAAATTCTACATTGGGGTGATAAACGCTGTGTAATTGGTCCTAGAAATCTTGGAGTAAGTGCAAGTGAAAGAAAGTATGGGAAGGGAAAGTAGAAGAAAGGAAAATCAAAGAAAATAAAATAAAGCAACTCTAGCCTGTTATTTTTATTTAGTACTACAAAAACTAATTTTATTTATTATAATCTTTTAATATAAAGATTATATGATTTAAGAATTTTGTAAGTTTTTAATGATTTAATTATTGTTCACTTTTTTAAAAAAAAAATTCATTAGACAACTAAACATGAGAAAATTATTTTCCTTAGTATTTTTTTTTTCTTTAGTATTTTTCAGGAACCAAAAGCAACCAAACAAGAAGAACGGAAAGCTGGATGGAAAATTAATTACCTTCAGCTTTTCTAGATGGAAAGCTGGGTTTATGATCTTTCTACGTTCATTCCAATGTGAACCTTCTAATCCCGCAATACCTGAAGCCAGCAGCTTGCCAAGAGGTGTGTGCTTCAGCGCATTGTGTTTAAGAGAATATCCTCTTTATCAGCTCTGGCTCCATAATGTTTGGCATTACTGGTATCGGACCCGACCATGTAAAACTATTTTTACCTGCATTTTTAATGCCCACCGATAAATGTTA
Organism: Tetrastigma voinierianum; assembly: GCA_016808115.1. Classification (NCBI taxonomy): domain Eukaryota; kingdom Viridiplantae; phylum Streptophyta; class Magnoliopsida; order Vitales; family Vitaceae; genus Tetrastigma; species Tetrastigma voinierianum. The sequence continues at coordinate 126,753 of JAEQBH010001169.1, read as the reverse complement.
GAAATGATCCAGATCAGAGGTTCGGGTAATCATGGGGCGAATAGAAGGTCCTCTAATTGAAGAATAAACTCAAACATCAAAATAAAACTGTTGGGCATACACTCAAAGTTGAAATTTGGAGGATAATGAGTTAATAAGAATGAATAAGATCCAATTGATATGAGGTCTTTGGAAGAGAAACCCAAAAACAAAATCATGAAAGCCTTAACCTCAAAATAAACAATATCATACTAATATGGATGAATGAGTCCATGTAAGATTTCCCATCAAAAACAATATTATGATTAATTATCAAGAGATGAGAAACAATTAATGCAATGTGAACAAAGCTCTTAACCAAAGTTCACATCTAGGCATACCTACATAGCTTGTTGAAAAATTGAATTATGCAATTGAAATGGGTTAAATGATCTTATAAATTCATAAATTTAATGCCTTTTGTTTTGTACTTGAAAAGTAATTCACTCTCACTATCAATATCCTTTAGAAATATTTGGTTAAAAAATTTCAAATTACTCAAATTTTATAAAACTAACCCTTTCCCTTTTTTTCTTGAAAAATAAATCATTGTGGACAAAAAATGTCTAACCAGTCATGTATTTCTCATATATTCTTAAAGAAATGGTTATTTTTGATAAGAAAACAATAACAGTATTTTCGTCAAAATAAGATAAATATTTGATGAAGGGTTAGGGCCTATTTGGTTGTTGTTTTTTAAATCTATTTTCTGTTTTAAAAACAATGAGAATAAGGAAAATAGAGATAACACATTGAGTTTCTAATAAATTTTTTTCTTAAAAATACAAAGAACACAAAAACACTAAATCTAAATAATAAGAACAATTTTCGAAGAAAACCAAAATTATGTTTTCTATAATTTCAAAACTGCTTTAAAAATGTAAAGAACTAAATGTAAAACCTCCTTATCGAATTTTAGCTTTCAAAATGTCTTTAAATCACATCACCCTATCCTTTAATAATCATTTTTATAAAAAATAAATCACTTTTTAATTGAAAATTATGAAGGATTAAACCTATATTTTTTGAATTATTGAATTCATATTGCCAATTAAATAAACTCCAAAAAAAAGGGACTCGTATAGGAAATACGAAATTTGAAGTACCACTGACATATTAAATTCTTCGAGACCGGTAAAATAACAAAGAAAAGAAGACCAGAAAACCAACAATTCTTGGGAGGAAATTCGACAAATATTGCATTTGAGTGAAATGATAAAGAGTGGTTCAATTTCATACCATATTGCTTGATGGAATGATCATGAAATGGTAGAACTCGCCCAACTATATCGTCAAAGAAGGATGGGTCTTGGAAGTTGCTTTTAATCATTCTCGACATCTCTATAAAATCTCCATGCAAAACCTGTAGAGCTCCATTCAGGCCTTGCTGCCTAAGGCATTTCTCTAGCTTCTTTGGTCTCAACCACACCCAATTCAATAGCCCATGCATATATATATGATAGTGATAAAAAGCGAAGGAAATTGCAATAATCAAGCTTCATTTCCAGTTTGGAAGAGACTTCCAGGTGCGACTCTAATTACTTGTACCTTGAGAGAACTCACTTACATGAAGCATCTAACACTTTATCCAATTCATTCATCAGAGAGGTGAAAGGCTGGCAAATAATCAATACTTGTTTATTGCCTGATATGAACACGTGTCATCATTTAAAAGAATAAAGAACACGGGAAACGTGTTCTGATCATCTACACAGATAAATGATGCCAATGACAATATATATAATTGTGATGATAATACATATAATTGGCAGTAGTTGTGTGGATGATATCTTCCAGAAGAATACATCCAAAACAATGACATAACATTTGTAATTGTCGTTTATCACATGAAGTCATGGATGATATCTTCCAGAAGAATACATCCAAAACAATGACATAACATTTGTAATTGTCATTTATCACATGAAGTCATTTTAAACTTGGCAGTAGTTTGTATAGATGATATCTTCCAGAAGAATAACCATCATTAACAATGCATATACACTTTGGAATGGCCATACGATCCGTTCCCATCAAAATATTATTATTACTAAAACGAGCCTTTTTATAATATTTAATAAATCAAACTTGGTTTGAATATCTTTTATATTTTTTATTTTAAAAAAATTAAGAAATTCATGTGAAAAAAACGTTTTTAAAAAATCATTCTTTTTGATTTAAACCTTTTTCATAGAAAGTTATTATATATTCTATAGAAGCTACTATTTTTTTTTTCTAAAAAATTAAGAAGAAAAAGAAATATATTCCATGGAGTACCCAATATGTCATTCTTTAAGTATTATTACCATGTTGTCCTTAATGTGTTAACATTCTATTTGTCAGTTTGCACGTGGAAATCAATTAAGAAAACAATAGAAAGCCAAGTAGTCCATATTCCATTGTCATGGACTGTGACATATCTTATAATGGGTATGGCTGAAATGAACGGATCTGTAGAAAGATGCCTGAAAGACTCCAAGTTCAAGGCTAATTAGTCCTAGATTAGCGACATTGCGTAATGAAATAATTCAATATATCGCCTGCTGACAACTCAACGCAAATGATTGTCTGAAATCACAGTATCTCAGAAAGGTTGAGCGGAGTGTGACAAAATATGATCAAGAGACCAAGGAGGGCCCATCAAGTGCAAAAAGAAAAAAAGGAAGTGCTTATGAATTCATTTGTATTTAAAAATCAATTACAAATTAGACGAGGAAACATAGAAAAAATGGTTCCCTACTTTGGGTAAAGGGCCCATTGAACTCGACGATAAACATGGTGAAAAATGGTTCCCTACCTTTCATGGTAAGATTAGTCTGTGTGATCTCCAAAAAACCTTCAAGGGCCCACTTTGCCTGCCCGCCTAGTTCCAGAGAGGCCCAAGCCTGCTAGCGCTGGCGGGCTGGCTCGTGGGCTTCCATTCCAGTCCACTCCCACAAGCCTGGTCGACCACGCTTTAGGCCCGCCTTAAGCTCCGCCTAAAAGTTCGCCTGTGCGCCCGCGCCTAAAAGTTCCCCCAGCGCCCCCGGGCCTGTGGTTCCCGTGCCCCCGCCTAAGCCCGTCTGCCCCCGGCCTGACAGTTCCGGCCGCCAAGCCCGTCTATAGGCCCACTTAAGCCCTCCCCGCCTTAAAAGCCTTAATCCCTCTCCATGTGTTTTTATTTAAATTGTATTCAAAAGTTAAATAAAAAGTAAGCTTAAAAATAAATTCAAAATAAAAATACATCATTCCTAAATTTTATTAATAAAATATATTTATTTAGAAACGTATTTAAAGTTTACATCACTACAAAATAAGTATATCCCAAACTAGGGTCACACCTACTTCTATTCACAATCATCTGTACTTTCAAACCATAAAGAAAAATAAAAATACAATATACATTTCCAATAAATTATTTTAATCATTATTTTTGCGATGGGGAACTATCTTGATCCATTCATGCCTTGGATATTTTTAAACTCTCCTTCGTGACGAAATTCATCACTACCTAAATTCTTCAACACGACTACGCAATAACGCACTGGCTGAAGCTTGATAATATCATAATACACACTACAAAATATTCACTGGGCGATCAAAAGCTTCAAAAAAGATCTCGTAGGCAATCCGTAACGCTACCAATCATATAATCATTTAATAAATACATCAAATATCTACATCAATATTGTTATTATTAGATAACTGCATCGCGATAATCAGACTACTTTCTTTATATCTTGTAATATCTTTGCAAAGCTTATAAGTAGAATTCCATCTAGTTGGTATGTCTAAACTTATATTTTTCATACTACAATTTGCAACAAATAAAAAAAATAATTCATATTTCGGTTTGGGAACAATAATTAATATTATATGCAATGTCTCTAATTTTTTCTAATGTGCTATCAACTTTTTAATCCATCTTTATAATCAAATTTAAAATATGTGCACAACAACGCACGCGGAAATAATTTTGCATGATCATCTTTTATTTTCCAAAAACCTTTTTAATCTTTGTATTACTACATCATTATTAGAAGCATTATCTAATGTTATTGTAAATATTTTATCACTAATACCTAAATCTATAATTTCATCATTTATTAAAGTTGCTATATTTTTACCATTATGTGGGGTATTTATTGTTTTAAATGAAATTATTCTTTTATTTAATATCCATTCACTATCTTTGTAATACATAAAAAACCCTAGCGCATTAAAGACAGCCCAATATCAGATTAAACAAATTTTTTCCTTCAAAATTGTAAAATATCAAGTTTTAAATTTTCTCGTCTGGCTTAAATTTTTTCACATTATCTCTTTTTTTATCAGTATTTTCTGACTTAAACCTTGAATTCGAGGATTAATCAATGTTTGAAACGTTTTCGAATAATCGGGCTTCATCATATTAAAATACGTTTTCAAATTTTATTACGTAATCAATCATTCCTTCACGACAAGCAGACTCATCATGCTATTAAAAACGCCGCTTACATTTCCACATTCATCTTTACCTAATTGCATAATTTCTAATATCTACATTATGCTTAGCTTCATACTTCGTTCATCGCGCTTTAAATGACTTGTGCCCGAATTTGATCCACCACTAAGCAGTTTTCACTACAAATTTTATATTTTGCTTTTATTTCTTTACATTTTCAAAAAATTATTTCTATTCTATAAAAAATTCCATATATTTGAAACTAAGTTTTTGCTTTAATGATGCACATGGACTAGAAGAAGATGCACATGCACTATCCATATTAAAATTATTAATAAAATATTATACTAAAAAAATATTTTATAAACACCGTGTTTGACATTTAAACACCGTTCATACTAACACTCGAACCTAGGATATCTCTCCTTCTTTTACCTTGCATTTTTAGTTGCAAATACTTCATTATTAAGAATGAGGGTCTCAATGAAATGAAATACAAATTAATTATAATATAATAATAGTTTTTAGTTCAAAAATGGGCTTAGTTTTTATATACTTTTATATGAAAATATTTTGTTGAAAAATATAGACATACTATTATTTTGATATTTTATTTTTAAAATATTTATATATTGGCAAATTAATATTTTAAAATGACTTTTTTATTTTAAAAAATTACTTATAAATTTTTGTAGAAAAATATTTGCATTATTGAAACCGCTTGTCAAAAATTTTAAAATATTAAAACCCCTCTTCTAGTTAATTTTTTTCAGTTAATTTGTATAATATTTATTTTTAGAATAGTAATAATTTTTTCTTTTTAAAAAAAGGGATGGGAGGAGGAAAGGGGGGCGGGCCGGGGGGGCCCGCAGTGCCCGCCACTTTGGGCCCGCCAAGCTCGCCCACTCGTCCGTCGGGCCCTTCACTGCGCCCATTCTACCACATCCTTTGGGGGTCCGTCCCACTGGCCATGCCCGCCCGCATAAAGCCCATACGTCAAGGTCGCAAAAAATTAAATTCCTACTTATCTGACTCATTAACGTAATGATGTAGTCTGCCCGTAACGTCGCGGCCTAATCTCGATCGGGCCCGCTCGCTCGCCCAAATTCTGGCCGGAAAGATCCCTAAAGATTACCGATCGTAAATGTGTATCTAAAATAAAATATAAATTAGGGGCTCGATTGACTGTGTGCTAAAGCAAAATTATTTTGCCAAAGGTAATAGCTGGCATCCAAGAAGTTGATTATCAGATACAACTTAGATGCTCAAGCATCTACCATTACTCTTTGTGCCAACTCCAGCGTCGCTCTGAATTAGGTAGCTTCTGTGAGGCGGATGACAATATTCACCTGTAGATACGATAATCCATGCAAAAATAAAAAAGAACCTACAGTACAATAAGAACCTAAATTCTCACTACTCTAGAAACAAGATGAATGAATGACTATTGTAACTCCAAATGTAGCTTGTTATTTTATTCAAAAAACTATTATAGCTATCATCAATAGTTCAAGAGTCTACATAAAATAATAAAAAGAAAATTCTTTTGTGATACTTATTAGATATGAGAGGAAAAAATTTAGATTATTTGAATCGGTTACTTTCATTTCAGACCAATATACTCTTACTAAAAAGAGATGTTTAGGATGCTAGCTAGTGTCATGTTACATTCAGAACAAGACTCTCTGATGTGCCTAAAGGAATATTCTTCGATAATACCAATAGCTTAATTTCGTATTGAAAATGCCTTTATTCCTACAATGATATTGTCTTATGTGCCTTTTGTTTTCCTTTTTCTAATTATTCCCTCCAAATTACTTTTATTTGAAATAAATATGTACGCATGCATAACTTATTAAAGGAATTCGTTCATTAAACCGCTAAAAGAGTTGCTGCCTTTAATGTCAAGACCCTTTTTCTTTCTTGTTCCTTCACTATTTTGGAATATGAAGTGTGTGTGTATGTATTTCTGTAAAAACATTAGTAATAAGGCTATGATCAGTACCATATAATTGGTTAAATATGACAATTTAGCACAAAAAGGGTTTTAATATGACAGAATTAAGTGTGTAAAAATGTCGTTTTAAGTGGTTATTACACCCCCAACCAACTCATTGCTTGTCTCTTAGTAATGGAATGAACACCAACTCAGGATAACCTCAGCAAAAGTAATAACAAAATAATCAAAAGAATGCAAACCAAAGTACAGAAAACGAGCTATGGAGGCGCAATATTATTAAGAGAATATTGAGAAAGATCTACAAATGTGAGTTTCATTGGGATCCCAAGATATTTATTATCTCTAATGGATAAGGTCTCAAGTGGCATGGTGATCAAGGCATGTCCGCCCCCAAGTCCTCACTATATCTTTCCATAGGGACTTGGGTGTTAATGTTGCTAGTTTCTACACATAGGCAATGGATGAATCTCCCCCCCAACCAAACTCAACTCACCTTTTGTAATAAATGATGATCGAAATGGGTCGAGAACGCACCTTTTATTTCATATCTTCTCAAGGTCCAGGTGTGCAATGCTAACGGTATCTAAAGGGTAGTCTATGTAGTAGAGATTCATCGATGACTCCCCACAATTTGGTTAAGGGCATCAAGACATTAAATTCCCCTCGGGCTTCACTCCGAACTACTAACTAAAGATAAGCCTAAATCCCAAGGCACCTAAATGTGAAATCAATGACTCCAAACCAGATGGTTTATTGCATTATGATTTAAAAGGCACTTCAGATTGTGCTCAAAATTTCGATTGAATCAACTCACTTTATTTAAAACTCTTTTTATTCTTCTTCTTTTTCTAAATTTTTTTTTTTTTAATAGGTGGGCACATTGGCCTCTCTTTTGAAAGGTGCCCCAATACTACTAAATCCATGAATACATCACATGGGGTGCAAAGGGAGGTGTTGGTACCTAAGAATATATGGGGGATCTAGTGTGCCAGTATGTAGCAAGTTCAATAATATATAAATAACTAAGTAAAAGCATAGGGCTTTCTTACAGCTGTCACCCATGGCTATAAGATCCTAAAATTTAAGATTTATCAGACACTATAATATTCCAATCTACATTAGACTTTAAAGCTCAATATCAATATTTTTTAAAAAACATTGCACCAAACAAACTCCAAACACACAAGAAAGCAAAGAAAAGAAAAAGCACCACCGATCATGTAAAAATCATGCAAAATTTAAAATTTAGCAAAGTTTCCTTCCTAATGTATGTCTCCTCCCCCCTACGCAACCCCATCCCCCCACCCCCCGGCTCCCATGCGTTGAATGTCATTTAGAGGGAGGTGTTGGTACCTAAGAATATGTGGGGATCTAGTGTGATTGGTCTGTGGCAAGTTCAATATATAAATAAGTAAAAAGCATGTGGGCTTTCATAGCTAGGTCGCCCATGGCCACAAGATCCTAAAATCCAAGATCTTAGTACAATTATAATATCCCAACTACTACATTAGATCTAAAGCTCAATATTAATATTTCAATATCAGACCAACAACTCCAACACACAGACAAAGCAAAGAGAAAAGAAAACATCTACCAATCATAAAACGATTCGTAATGAATTGGCTAAAGTTTCCTTCCTACCTCTAACCCAAAACCCACCCAACACACCCTAATCTCTGTACCCAAACATAGAACTCCAAGCATCCATGAAGATTAGGATTAATTGTGTGACCCTCAAAGGTGTGTCAAGATGGGTCGCCTCATGTGAACTTGCTCCATAAAGCACAACTCCAAGTGTCTAAGCCTCAAGTGCAAAAGCACAGGGAAAGAAAACTCACCCAAGGATTAAAGAAAACAAAAACATCTAAAAGTATGCAAAACAAAGTTGTCATAAAACAAAACAACTAAAAGAAAAGTGGGCTTAGCTTACCTCAAAAGAGACTGGGCCCTAAGTAAATCCAAACCAATAGTGCTCAATTGTGGTAAAGGGGAGCAACTCTCTCCAACTTCTTCCTTGCCTCTTATATGATCCTCCACCTCCTCTACCATGATGTCAATCAAGTAAACACCCCTTGAATCACTGCCCTTGCAATATATGCCTCGAAAGTGGCATACCAAAGTACTGATCCTTCCAAGTCAGCATCTGACTTTACAACCCCCACTTTCTTCCTCCTCGAGTCTAATAACTTCCCCTTTTGTTGATTCGATAGGGAGGAAGGTATCACTACCAACCATGTCTCATCATCTCCAAGGAATGTGTACCTTAGCTCACTCGAAAAAGGCTTCAAAGTTCGCTTGGGAGAGTTACTCGACTTTAGGGGTGGATCATCATTAGTCTCAAGTGGTAGAATTTTTTTGCTCCAAGCAGCTGTGTGTGCAACATACGCCTCAATATATGGTGTGGGCTCATCTTCATCAATATTACCCTCAGAGTGTCACATGCCTTTATTTCAGATTACTTCCTCATATCGTTCCTCCATTATCGCCTCAATCATACTAGCCCCCTTTGGTTTTTCATCCTCAAGTAGAGCCAGCTTCTTGATAAGTTGAAAATGATTAGCTTGTTAGGTACTTTTTATGTTGTTGATTAGTGCCCAAATAGTGCTATTTTGAGCCCTGTGTATTATAGGTTTTGAACACTTTTTGTGTACTAATCAACCTAGTTAACCCAATTAGCACACTAAGGTCTAGCTTTTCTTATTGCATTTGTAAATTTATTTTGTAGTTATACAAACTAAATAAGCCAACGTCATCGAATGGCTGAGCCCTGAAAAGTCGGCCAGAGACTGGGAGATGCGGCGTCAGTCGGAAGAAGCGGAGCCACGGTGGGGATGATGGGACGGAATTTTCGCGGGTTGAATTTTTACTTGGCTTTGCTCACGCCTCCGGTCAGTTTGACTTAGCACATTACCATTTTTGTAACTTTTTTCTAAACTACTCCATATGTTTTGTTGGTAGTTTCAGACATTTTTATAATTTCCGCCCGATACGGCGGTATGTAAGCCTCGGTCCAAGAGATCTATCGGGATGTTGATCATAGATGTAATAAAATTGAAACGCGAAAAGCTTTGGCTTTCAGCCTAGAGTGATTTTCTCTCATTTTCTCTCCTTTCTCCTCACTTTCTCACTAGCGAAGAGCACCCACTTAGGATGACGACTCAGGGATGTGGCTCAAATCCCCTAAATCCTTGAAGAGGGAAGGCCAGCCCGGGCAGGCTTTGAGAATGCTTCTTTATCCTCTCTGTTTTCAGCGCGTACGATTATTATCATTTATGTCTCGTATCTCACCTTAGGTTTAAATTTTTTGATGTGCCACGATTGGCGGTACTTGGCGAAGCTTTAGAGGCTTAGTAGTTCTTGCTAGATCCTGAGAGGCTCGTAGTTGCCGTTGTTGCCTGCTGCAAGTTAGGTCGAAGAATCGGTTTTGCGGCAAGACATGAATGATCGATAAATCTTTATTATCTCAAAGAGAAAAACTTTTAGGTTAGGATTTTCATGAATGAAGCGAATCAGGTTCGAAATGACTATAGGTCATTCTCCCTAATGCAAGGAAAAGGACACGAGGACCTCCCAGTTGCCCTTGAACCTCCAAGCCCGGTGTGAGACTTGAGTTCTTTTTACGTGTTTCATTTTGTTTGTAGTTTTCAAACCACGATCACATTGTTTTTACTAAAACCCAAATCGAAGTAGAATCACCATTTTACATCAACGGTAAATCATTTTGGCGAAGAAAACCCATCCACGAGTTGATACTAAAGCCCTTTATCTGCGATAGCTTTGCTCTGTGATGAAACTGGAGTTACAAATATTGTTCATTAAGATTACGTAGCACGAATCAAATGGCGTCGTTAGAGGATGATGCCTTAGTGTAGTGAATTGTTGGTTTGAAGAGCTTAGTAGGAATCGACGCGAGAAGTGCAGTAGTGGCTGAGGCACCTATGCCTAACCAACCATGCTTCAACTATCAGTCCACTAAGCACCAGGGAGAGCATTGCCCAAGTGTTCCTTTAGTGAAGGACCTGTTGGTTGAACAAGCTAATGTTGTGGGCCAATATAAGCCATTAGCCACGACCCCATATAGGAATACCTACAACCCTAACTGGAGGAACCACCCAAACCTCTCCTGGAAGCCAAAACCTCCTCCATATGTGCCTCCTGCTGCACAACAACAACATGGATCCTCATCCTCATCCCAGCCTCAGCCACCACCATCCTCGTCTCTAGTTGAACATGCTATTACGAACTTGAGCAAGGTGGTGGGAAACTTTGTGGAGGAACAGAAGGCAGTGAATGCCCAGGCTAATAAGAGAATTGACACAGTGGAAAGCACACTCAACAAGAAAATGAACAACCTGCACTCAAAAATTTCCCAAAAACATGACAACCTGCAAGCTGAGATATCGCAAAAATATGACAACTTGCAGTATTCAATTCGAGTAATCAACCAACGGCAGGTGTAGTAGAAATTTCCTACCGGATACAACCTTGATCGAGGCCATGAAGTGAGCTTGTCGGTGAGCGGAATTCAGGGATGGATGAGGTGGCGATTATCGCATTGAGATGTGGTAAAGAGCTGGAATAAACGGTATACTGAAGCGAGAAGAAGGCCAGGAGGCTAAAGAGGCTGAACTAGAAGAGGTGGTGACCTAGGAGACTGCAGTGTAAAATACCATACCTCTACCTTTTCCTCAAGCACTAAAAGCTAAGAAAAAGGCCATCAACCAGGCTGAAATATTAGAAGTGCCGAGGTAAGTAAAATTCAACATCCCCCTACTTGATATGATCAAACAAGTCCCCACATATGCCAAATTTTTTAAGGACTTGTGTACAGTGAAGAGAGGGCTAAATGTTGACGAGGCCTCTGTTGACAGTCCAATGCTATCATCAGTTCGAAGACCGAGTGAAGTATATAAAGATGCAGTTTATCCTACATCTCGGGTTAATATTGGAAGCACTTGTGAAAAAGCCTTTATTGATTGGACTGGCGCCGAGTGTAAACTGCTCCTATTCGATGTCTGACGAGGAAATTTAGGGTTGGAGAACTAAAGCATACTTCCATCACATTGTCTCTTGCAGATAGATCCATAAAGATGTCATGCCCCGATTCTCGGTCCTACCCGATTAGCGAATCGAGCAGGTTTCGAGTGCGAAATATCTTGGGACACTTTGTTTTTTTTTTTGTTTGAACTTATACTGTGGGTATACAAACAATTTTGTAATAACCAAAATCATTTACATACAAAAGAACTACCATCAGTGGTGTCCATCGAAATCTATACACATATACTAAGTCCCGTTGTTATACAAATACTTATACATGTACGTATCTATCTGAACATCGGAGATCGCGGAATAGTCTTGGTGAGCACTATCTCTAAAGATGGCGTCTTGTTGGTGTGGAATGTCATGTCCTCTTTATCTCTCTTCGGTACCTGCAGTTGAACACCCATACTAAGCTTTACGCTTAGTGGGAACATATAGGCGATGCTGATATTGATAGCAATAATCGCGTCCACGATCTTTTACATTACTTTTCATATCTGCGTATAACTAAGCCTATTCTTATGTGACTTCTAACTTTCATTATCATAATATACATGTAGATTTTATCCTTTTCAGATTCCATATCATTATCTTATTCGTATTACTTCCATGTGTCATGTCTTTTACAAGTTTCAATTCATATCTTCTACATGTATGGCATGTCAAATCATCTTCAAAACAAACTTATACATATACAATGGAAAATCGAAACATATCAAGTCATATTAAATACATACAGGGTCAAATCAAACTAATACCAATACATATTAGACTCATATCATTATCACGGCCGAAGCCATAAATCAAATCCCTTTAATTACAATTCATGATCCGGGGACGCCCGTTTATTTCTTTTAGTTATCGTTTTATTAAATTTTTGTTTTCAAAAGTGTCGCGTAATTCGAATCCACGACTCGACTGACAAGGATCCAAGTCGAGCCCTAAGCATCTCGATATTTTCAATCAAAACATTTTTGTTTGGTTTTATTGAATTTTTGTTTTAAAAGTGTCGCGATTACCTAATCCTCGACTTGACCTTGGCCATGATCCAAGCCGGGAGTCTTGCCATTCGACATTTTCACTATCTTCCCAAAACATTTTGTTTGTGTTATTCCATTTTATATTTTTAAGTATGCTTAAAGCACTTCATTTGTGCAACTGCAAACATTTGCTAAATTCAAACGACTCCATAACATTTTACATTTAACAAAATGCATTTACAAAATAATACCTTTTTACTATGTCTGTGTAACGTAAAAGATACTTAAACAAATACAATTTTAATGTCATTCTTCAATTTTCTATTTAGATTTCACATATACTATAGAAGCCGATATCTTAATAGATTCAGTTGGTGAATCCTCGCCTTGTTTGTCATTCAATAGCAAATGTGGTTTCACATTTAATACCACTCATCCATATAACACGGCTATAGAAGCACATTCATGCATTTATCTGGGCCAGAATCCGTCTGCTTGTCATTCAAGAGCAATGTGATTTCTCGCATTCAATATCAACACCATCTCACATATGGCTATATAGAAGTCTGATATTCACCACGATTCACTTGAGGAATCATGTCCGTCATTCAAGAGCAATGTGATTTCGCATCTGATTATTACCATCTCACATATGGCTATAGAAGTCGACATTCACGACAGATTCACTTGGGGAATCCTGTCTGTTTGTCATTCAGTAGCAATGTGATTTCACATTTAATTATTACCATCTCACATATGGCTATAGAAGTCGACATTCACGATAGATTCACTTGGGGAATCCTGTCATGTTAGTCATTCAGTAGCAATGTGATCTCACATTTAGCAATTACGGTTACCTTCAAGCACGCACCACAGAATCCTGCCATGTTGGTCATTCAATAAAAATGTGATTTCACATTCAATATTTACGATTACCTTCATGACGAATTCAGTTGGTGAATCCCGTCATGTTGGTCATTTCATAATACATTTCAAATCAATTTACTTTTATGCAGTAATTTCACTTATAGTTCAAATACTCGCACACATGCCTATATTTGACAAACAGCATAATCATATTCTGTCTTCATATCATTTATGTATACTTATATATATTTCACGCCTATAGTTCAAATCAATATATATATATACTTATATATATTTCACAAATAGCATTCATAACCGATCATAATCATATTCTATCTTCATATCATTTATGTAAGACAAACATTTCGAATAACAATAATTCAAATCAATATGTATATATACTTATATATATTTCACAATTAGCATTCATAACTGATCATAATCATATTCTGTCTTCATATCATTTATGTAAGACAAACATTTCGAATAACAATAATTCAAATCAATATATACATATACTTATATATATTTCACAATTAGCATTCATAACTGATCATAATCACATTCTGTCTTCATATCATTTATTACCTTTTTCTGGTTATATATGATAATAATCTATATAACTTAACCACATTATGTGTGTTCATGAATTATTACCTTTCATGCTCATATTCAATGCTTCAGTTCGTTCATTTTCATTTTCCATATCATTTTCATGTTTCATGAACACATCTATACATATCAGATTTTCTATATTTTCCTTTGCTTCACTTTTATTACATACGGCACTTCATATACTTGTAAAGTATGATGTCTATGAAATCACACCTCATTCATGTATTCTTATTCCTCTATGAATCAACTTTACTTAGAAATTGGAATCATTCCAATTGGATCATCCAAACTAAAGTTATGGCATTTTCATGCCAAACTATTCAATTTACCGATATTACGCTTGGGACAGTTTGTAATACTCATTTTCCAGTGTCTTGACTCCATATTTGACACTTGTTCTTTGTACTCCTTTAAAGATAAGGTGCTAAGGGTTCTTCCAATTGAATCACCTAAATCGAGCAATCGAAACTCGAAGTTATGTCCTAAACAACTGACTACTTATGTTCAAAACGTAACTGTAAATTGGCTTGAAAATGGCCCCACTTTGAGTGAATTTTTGGGCCACATAAAATCAGAATTTTAAGATTCCTATTTCTGGATGTTTGGTTTTCCTTGAAGTCTATTTTAATTAGCCACTTGAATCACTCAAATCATATAAGAAATTAATAAGTTATGCCTAAAATACGAACACTGGTCAAAAATAGGTGTACCGGTACAGTCCGACCAATTTGTATAGGTTCGATTCGAGCACCCGCACCGTACAAAGTTCAAGGTACCGGGTACTCCGCGGATGAGCTTAAAAGTCATCTATTTTAGTCCATTTTTCTGATTGATTTCATAAAAGACTGATTTATATGCAGGAATATGAAATAACTCAATCTAACTGCCGCATACAGAATTTGAAAAGAAAGCGTAAAATGCAAGAAAGGAGTAGAATGGCCAGGTAATATCGAGATAATGGGCTGAAGGAAGTTGCGCAAAGAAGCGAAAAGGATTAAAGAAATTGATGTCGTGGAAGCTGCGATAACAACCAAGTCGCATCTTTCAGTTGTAATTAAGGGTCCAACAAGAATTGAAGCATAATTGAAGACAAAGCGAATGGGCGTGAGCGAGTTCAAGGTCAAACTACCAGAGAGGATAAAGAAGAAGGATGTCGCGACATCCTTCGGGAGGCGACGCACTAAATCCAAGACGTTGGATAATGAGGTCGCGACACCAACAAGAAGTCGTGACGTATGCGTTAATGATCAACAATTATGTCGCGATATCCGGATGTGGTCGCGACACCGCGATCGGTCAGAAGCGTCATGACATCGCCGTAAGGAAACTATGGTCGCGATAAACAAAGAAATAAAGAGAGATGATCACGACATCAATTACCATGAAAAGGATGTCGCAGCAAGATCAAGTTGTCGCGACATCAACTAACATAGAAGGGAGTCGCGACATCCATCGCATAGGACTACTGTCGCGACTACATTTGTGAGGTCGCTGGCGCCCATTACAGAGAGGTGCTGAGGTCGCGATAACATCCAGAGGTTTCGGAGCAGCTACCATCGAAAGGAGGTCGGCAACATTTAGTGGTCGCGGATACATCAAATTCACAGACAGCTTAAGGTCGCGCGACGCCCTTAGTCGTCGCACATCCACTACACCAAAGACATGTCGCGACTCGCCGCATGCCTTTGGCGACGAATCGAGATTAATGCAGTCGCCGACAAGAGCTTGATGTCGCGACAGTATCAACATAATGGGCCAGTTAACTAAAGTCCAAAAAGAAGTGCATCGAAATTAGGGCCCAACTTTAGAACCCCATAACACGTCGCTACCCAAATGAACACACTTCACTCAAAGAGATCCGGTTGCCAAGGCTCTCAGATTTTTTTAATTTTCTTTCTTTTCTTTTCTTTCTTTTCTGCATTTTTATTTTAGTTTGTATTCCATTCAAATTTGGATCTGAACGTTCACTGTTAAAGTTTAAGCTGAATGCAAATTCGTATTTCTTCAAATTACTGTCTGTAATTTTGAATTTCTGCATACTCGAATTCTGGCCAGTTTTGCTTCATTTTACAAAGTGGTTTTCTTGATCGCTGAAGCTACCGCATGGTGTAATCTAGTGATTTAGAAACTCAGCTTCCATTGAATTGACGCTATCAATAAATTATCTTTCCCGTGAGCAAATTTTATTCAGTGTCAAGTGAACTCAAATGCGAAATCCACGGTCGGATTGGTGTATTTTCTGCTATCGATCCCAATGTCGGTCTCTGTTCGTGAATGGATTGTCTCAAGCTCTGATTTACAAGATGCCCTTTGAGTGACATAGAGAAGGAATTCCTGAGAGTAATGAACAATTTTTGAAATGTATGAGAACCTAAATAAATGGTGATTCATCGTGTTTCGCGGTAACTAAATCAAGTAAATCTCTCTCACTCGAGATGAGAACGAGCAGAGCAATTTATCAATTCTGTATTAATACGTAGAGTTCACCTTGATTCGATTAGTAAATCCAATCCCGTGTTAGCAGAGATATAATCAAGGAAAGGATGAGCTAATCTAATTTGGAGGAAGAGGAACCAGTATAGTGTAGATTTGTGCAATGACTATATCTCAGAGCCCGGGATTTACAAATTCATGTCAGGTATGAAGTATTGACAAGAAAATACCTGCATCAAGGCAAATTTGCATTAAAAGTAGTTATTTAACACTCTGTATTCGAGAGAAACAGTAAAGTTAGATAATGAATTGTGGGGCTTGAGAGATCCAATACACTAATATATCTCAGACTAGTCTCTAAATCCTGGTTCAATGAGCAAATGCATCGCACATCTCCATTGAATTGATGTCACGCAGTAGTCTTTCAATGTCTTTACAAACTGTCATCAACTGTTATTCTTAAAATTTCAATATCCAATCATTTATTATTAATTCATTTTTCGAGGTTCTCCATTATTTTAAGCTTCTACAAATTGATTCCAATTGTTCATCGTAGTCCAAATAGTATAGATTTTGAGTAAATTTCTGGGTAGTTGATCGAGAATTCTTGAGATCTCTGTGGGATCGATATCTGGACTTAAAATCCAAATTACTACTTGTTCGACCTGTTCACTTGTAGTATAACGGATCAAAACCAATCAGTAAATAATCTACTCCAAATGAAACAATCTTTGAACTAATCAAGTAGCTAAGACATACACAATAAGTTTTTCAAGGCCACAGCGTGAGACTAGACCATAGTCTGGGCAATAGTGTTAAATTTGTACATGTGTTTGGTTCGGCCAACAAGTTTTATGGCTTCTGCTCTGTGACTAGACCATAGTCTTTTGGCAATAGTGTTATAAATTTGTACATGTGTTTTGGTTCGGTCAACATACAGGTCACCAAAAAATGCCCACAATGTGTGTTTTTCTCCCATTTTTCCATATGTTGATACCCAAATCAACCCAATACTCCATAAACAAGTCAAGACCACTCCAAATTCATCTTATAATCTATTTTCTACTCAAATTATCATTCTCATCACATCTTCATCAAAACCTTCATGATTTTCCCAAAAAAAAAAAAAAAAAAACAACTCTAATATGGGTCATAACCTATACACATACCTGTAAATACAAGAATTTGTTAGGGTTTTGTTTAATCCAACCTCTTTACTTTGCAATTAAACCATGAATCCTAACCTCTAAAAGGAGGATTCCATGTTTTCTTGTACACTAGTTTTACCCACCTTACTCTCAATAATTTTTTTTTTGTTAGGATGAAATCCCATCAAAACCCTAGAAAGAAATCAAATGCCAACAAGAAACCCATGTTGGGATGAACTTTTATCAAACCCTAGGTTTGGGCAAGCTACTAATCATGCAATTGTATGGAAATTCATACAAGAGTTCATAGTTCCATACAAAAATCCAAAGTTCCATACCTTTGATTCTTTCTTGAACTCCTCCTCTTCTCTTCTTCTTCTCTTCCTCTTCCTCTTCTTCTCCTTCTCCCCTTCTCCTCTCTTCATTCACGTTTTGGTTCTCCAAAATGAGACCAAATTTGGTCTTAAATCCCATTTTTAAGTTAAGGCCATGTTTGGCCAAGTCAAACCCATTTTTGCTTTTAAGTTTCTAATTGCATCTTGGTCCCCCATTTCTCTCTTTATTTCTATTCCAACTTTTCAAATCTCATAATGGCATATAAACTTTGATTTATGCCTTTATGTCCTCAAGTGGTTAATGACTAATTTACCCTTGTCTCTAATATTCATTTCGGGTCTCTCGTTTTATTTCCCGAAAATTCCTATTTGGCTTATAATATACCCTAAACAAGTCCGGAAACTGGTAGGGTATATTTCGGGGTGTTACAAAAGATACCAAAGGGGATAGTGGAAGATGTTCTAATATAAGTGGACAAATTCTACTATCCAGTAGATTTTGTTGTACTTGATATAGAACCAGCTGCAGCAGGGGCCAACTATGTGCCTATCATCCTAGGGAGACCATTCTTAGCCACTTCCAATGCTGATTATCAACTGCCAAATAGTTATGCAGCTCACATTTGGAAACATGACCTTAGGAACTCAAATATCTCCACTCGAAAGTAAAACACATGCAACCAAATTCGAAGACGGCCTAGAAGAAATCGCATAATTGACGCAACTCGGAAGAATAGGTTGACCAAAGAAGAAATGCAAAAGATGGGCGAATGAGAACCGTTATGAATCAAGAGCATGTGGAAGCCCAAGACATGAATGTTGTGCAGGGGCACTAGCGAAAAAAGCAAGAAATTTTCCTTTAACGATCGAGGAAGGAACTAGTGAACCTCAAAAACTGGACCTTAAACCTTTGCCTATGGAATTAAAATATGCCTATTTAGAAGAGCAGAACAAGACTCAGCTATCATTTCCCGCTTAGTACTCACAGAAGATAGCCTACCGGGGTCATCCTCAGAAGAATATGCTATGGTGAAGATCACTGATCCTAAGGGTATTAGCCCAGCAAGCCAGTAACCCATCACATCTACTTGGAGGAGGAGGCAAAGTCGCATATGTACCACAGAGAAGACTAAATCCTCATATGCGTGAAGTGGTTCGAGAAGTGTCATGTAAGCTGGTATCATTTAATTCTATATCGTATAACACTGGGTGAGTCCAACCCAGGTCAGACCTAAGAAATCAGGTAACCACTATGCTTAATGAAAAGGAGAGGAAATGCCCACTAGCCTTACTACAGGTTGGTATGTATTGATTACAGAAGACTAAATGAGGTGACAAGGAAGGATCACTTCCCTCTACCCTTCATGGATCAGCTTCTTAAAAGGATTTCAAGCCACCCCTTCTACTACTTCCTGGATGGCTATTCAGAATATTTTCAAATTAAAATTGCTGTAGAAGACCAGGAAAAGACCACCTTCACATGCCCATTTGGCACATATGCATACAGGAGGATACCCTTTGGCTTGTGTAATGTCCTGCCTACATTCCAAATGTTGCATGCTCGTGATTCGTTGATTTGGCAGAGCGCATTATGGAGGTTTTACATGGATGATATTACGCTCATGGAGGGAACTTTGAAGAACGCCCCATGAACTTAGAAACTGTCCCGCATGTGTATAGAGAAAAAACTTGGTATTGAACTCGAAAATGCCATTTTATGTCAACTGTGGAATTGTGGGTCAGCATATTATTTAAAAGGAATCGAAATTGACAAGGCAAAATCGACATGATTTCCAACCGCCTCTCCCACAAATGTAAAGACTGAGGCAATTCTTGGGGCATGCAGGCTTTTATAGGAGGTTCATCATGGACTTCTCAAAAATTGCCAAGCCTTTTTACAAACTGCTGGAAAAGGATGCAAAATTCAATTGGGGTGAAGACTGTCAAAGGAGCTTTGAGGAGCTCAAGGCTTATCTAACCACTGCACCAATAGTGAGGGCCCCCAACTGGTAGTTACTTTTCGAGGTGATGTGTGATGCAAGCGATCTCTCCATTGGGGCAGTTCTCGGGCAAAGGGAAGGAGGAAAGCCCTATGTGGTCTATTATGCAAGCAAGACATTAAACAAGGCACAGAGGAATTACACCACCACAGAAGGAGCCGGGCAAGGGTCTATGCCTGATAAGTGATTAAAGGCTCAAAAAGTGCTATTTTTGAACCCTATTTAACCCGGGATTTGGTACATTAAGGTCCCTACTATTCTACCGATCGATTCCAGGCTGTTTTTGTGTTTTTGGTGAATTGGCCAAATCGTCGTGTCAATCCAATCATAACAAATCGGGTTGATTTCATCAATTTATATGTATTTTATCAATTTCAGTTTAGGAATGAAGAATATCAAAGCAAGAAGAAATGGAATAGTGTAGTGTGAATAAAAGCAATAGGGAGCAATGGAACAAAGAGCTGAGGGAACAAGTACTAAAATTTCACTACGCTGAAAATTTTCATCATAGCTAAAATTCACTGCACATGAAAATTTCAATTTTTTACAGATCGAGTTCTTTCTTCCATGATATGACTCTCGCTTATCATAGCGAAAATCACTATGCATAGCTTACCACCGCTATGACTGAATTTTCGCTATCATAGCGAAATTTTGCTATCATAGCGAATTTTCGCTATCATAGCGAAAATCACTGTGCATAGCAAAAATTGTCTGCTCCTGTTTTTGTGTTTAAACGACTCCGTTTTGGTTTTTCTCCTTTCTACCCTCATCAGAATTTTGTTAATATATTGTTTTGTAATTTCCTTTCCTGAGTATGTTCATCTATAACAAATGGCACCAATCACGTAATAAATTTTTGGGTATTAGCTTTTAGCTCTCCCGCGTTTTTCATTTTCTGCTTCACTTTCTCTCATTTTTTCGCATCTTTTCTGGGCGAACAAACACCCTCGATGATGACAAATCAAGGGATGCCTGCCAACTCTCTTCTTGAAGCGTAAGGTCATGGTGAAGGATTCGAAGGTTGTCAAGGTTCCTCTGTTCTTCACGTAGGTATCCACTACCGTCACTATGTCCCCTTTCTAACTGTAGGTTTTTATCCCTTCTAATCTCCTTGAATGGCTATTATTTGGTAAGCTTTTAGGGTTCAGTGGATGCTTATTGCTAGATCCACTGAGATTCATTAGTTACCCTCTATGACCCATTGAAAGGGGAGTCCAGGAGACTCATTCTTCACTGTTGGTGACCACTGATGGCTAGTAGATGCCATTTTTCAAAAGGATAAATATTTTCGGGGTTAGGGTTTCTTAAAGCTAAATGAAGATCTGGTTCGGGAAATGACGGCATGTCATCCTCCCTAACGCGAAAAGACCCCCGGGAACCCTCGCCAGTTCTAAGAATCCAACCCCAGTAGCCTAACACTTCAAGGAGTTCTATTTTACATTTTATTTTATTTAAATTTCAGTTTGCCAACCATTACACCCCTTATTTTCATAAAATCCCAAAATCCAAATTAAATTCACCATTTTTGAGCTTAACAGTAAATCATTTGTGCAAAGAAACCTATCCCCTGCATTCGACCCTAGAATCGCTATATCGCAAAGAGCTCGACTACTAAGCAAAGAGGGAGGAAATTTAGATACAAATATCATTGATTCCGATTCACTCCCACTCGTGGCACGAATCAAGTTTCGAAGCATTTGGTTGGGTCAAACCTAATCATATTCATAGATCACTCAGCCTTGAAGTATATGCTCACCAAACAAAATGCTAAGGCTAGGCTTATCATATGGGTTCTCCTGCTGCAAGAGTTCAACCTGCAGATCAGGGACAAAAAGGGTGTGGAGAATGTTGTTACAGATCACCTATCGAGATTAACAATAGCACATAACACTCACAACCCTCCAATCAATGATGAATTCCCTGAGGAGTCCCTGCTCCTGGTTGAGAACACACCTTGCAGTACCTACTCACCACGGCTCGTGGAGATACCAAGATTGAAAGCACAATACAAGAAGTTCTTCTTGCAAAATTCAATTCCTATTATTGGGAAGAACCCTTCGTATAAATACCGTGAAGATCGGGAGACCCAGAGATGTGTGTCATGCAAATAACAATGAATACTCAGCCACTACCATGAGAATGCATGGAGCCATTTTGCTTCCCGTAAAAAACCGCTAAAGGTTCTACAGCTTCGGGATTCTATCGCCCTCTCTTTCAAGGATGCCCATACTACAAAAGTGCAGAATATGACAAATGCCAAAGATTAGGGAAAATCTCTCATCATCATATGATGCCCTTGAACCTAATTTTGGTAGTTGACTTATTGGATGTTTGGGGCATCGATTTTATAGGACCATTCCCTTCCTCCTTTGGATACATTTACATTTTGGTGGGAGTTGACTATGTGTCAAAACGGGTCAAGCAAAGGCTCGGCAGAGCAAATGCACTGCCAGGTGGTACTGAAATTCCTAAAGGAGAACATCTTCTCTAGATTTGGAGTCCCCATGGCTATAATTAGTGATGGAGGTTCACATTTATGCAACAAACCTTTTGAGAGCCTCCTAGCTAAATATGGTGTCAAGCATAAAGTGGCCACCCCAGACTCATCCCTGCACTGCTGGTCAGCCGAAGCTAGCCAATAGTGGAAATCAAGACAAATACTAATGAAAGTGGTGAACCCTAACTGAGTTGGATTGGTCTCTCCAAATCACCGGACTTTTTGTGGGCATGCTTAATACCTTACAAACTATCCTTGGCATGTCCCATTTTCGCCTAGTTTATGGAAAGGCATGTCACCTGCCAGTGGAAATTGAGTATAAGGCATAGTAGGCAATAAAGAAATTAAACCTGTATATGGGCAGAGCTGGTCTCAAAAGGCTCCTGGATATCAACGAGCTGGAAGAACTGAGGAATTATGCCTACTTCAACTCGAAAATTGCAAAAGATAAGTTGTTAGCATGATCAATCGATAGCACGCAGTAAATTTCCAAACAAGGAGACCAAGTGCTGCTCTACGACTCCAAGCTCCACCTTTTTCCAAGCAAGCTTAAGTCAAGATGGACTGGGCCATTCACCATCCAGGAGGTCTATCTTAATGGATCAGTAGACCTGCTCAACTCTAAAGACAATAGGGTGTTCAAGGTCAATGGGCAAAGGCTGAAACCCTATGCAATGCAACACTCAGCAGACAAGGAGGAGATCCCCCTCCTTGACCCTCCATGAATTCAAGAGACTACCTGATTGGGAGTGACTTCTGCAATATCTCAGAAGTCACTAAAATTTTTGTTAGAATTTTATTTACTTTATTTTAAGTTTTGTTTGTTCTTTTCTTATTTTCCTTTTTCTTAGCTTAATTTTTCTCTGCAATTTTTCTCGTTTACATGTGTGTTTTCTCATAATTTTTTTTGGTGTTCTCTCGCTTTGCAAAAGGTTGAAGACAGGAGTTTTTTGAGGGCGGTGAAATTTCCAGTTTGAAAATTTTCAAAACCGAAATTCTTGCAAGTTACGACTTTTCGTGCATTCTATGCACTTTCGCACAAGTTGCGAAATTTCTCCTGCACCTGCACTGTTCATCTATCCTTGCCCTTTCACTTACCTGCAACCTTTCGTTTCCTGTGCTTCATTAATTTTTTTTTTAGCGATATTTATGATATTAATTGGGCTTAACTCTTCAGCTGCCCTTATCCATCTATTTAAATGCCCCCCCATTCTTTCCCCGTCATCCCATACTGAAACCTCTCCTCCTCCTATCCTCTCCATCTCTTCTCCTTCTAGCCTCGAAGAATGGTGAAGACCTCCGCAGAGGACATAGCCATCACCCCGCAGTGAGGCAGCCTTCCTCCCCGTCGGCAAATTCCTCCAACCCCGTCCCGTTGTCGCCGCCACGCTCTTATAGCCACCATTACTGTCGCAACCGTGCCCGCTCCGCAGCCACCCACGCGTCGTCGTCACAGGCTGGGCCCCGCCGCCGGCTCAGCCGCCTCAAGGAATCTCTACGGGTCTCGTCGCTCGCTACCACTACCCTTGCCCCTAGGAGGTTCCATACCAGGGTTGGCCTCATTCCTCCCTCTCTGCCACATCCTAGGCCATCCTTGAGGACCCCACCGTCCAAGAGGCCTAGACTCCGCCTGTGGAGTTCTGGGGCCTTCAGTCCCAAGAACCCCAAACAGGCCCTATCAAGATCTCCTTCAGACTTGTCCTCAGCCTCGATCATCAGGCGGCTATACTTCCATTGCAGCCCTATTCCAGGGAATGCTGATTACAGTGAGAGGGATGTGCAAACAGAGATTTATTATGATCTCCTGCTTTGTCGAAGATCCAGCCAGAGATTCGACACGCCTAGTGCATGCACTTCGAAGCCATTCAGACTTTACAAGAGTTTTACTACCCTCAGGTGGTCATCAAGTTTTACCACACAATGACCTCGAGGCGAGTTTCACCTGATGCCCATTCACTTCTATAGATAGCTGACTAGGATACTTCCTGGCCCTGACATAGCAAATTACTTCACCTTCCAGCTGGTCCTTGCCAACCTCGGCATTATGTGCGTAAAGGCCCCATCCTCGACCGTGAGATGGTTCATCTACTATCTCGAGACACTACAACCGAGCTTATCTTGTTCAGGAGATAGCTCCCTTCGAACATGCTCCTCATATACCATATCCCCAAGGGTTCACCTCCTTTTCCGCTCCGGAAGACATAAGACAGAGGAGAGGAGTCATTCCTGTAGGCCTCGACATCAGATTCGTAGGGGTTCCGTTTAGTCTCACAGCTTATCATGACATCCTTGTTCCACCTTGAGGACAAGGTCCATCGCAAGTGTCTAACCCGAGCTGAGTCTACTCCCCTCTTGTTCCCGAGACTTCTATGCCAGGTATTGGAGCACATCGGCTTCCTTGTTGAGCCCATGCTAGAGCGCTGTCGTGATTGCGAGGCTATCCTTACAGTTGATCGATGGCAAACTAGGCCTGGAGCTTTTCACCTCCCACCTCTAGAGCCAGCCGAGGACCAGCCAACAGCTGACCTTCCTGCAGAGGAGCAGCCATCTCCAACAGTGCATACTGAGGAGCATCAGTTTCCAGCATCCTTAGTTCCAGTTCTAGCTACCATTGCTCCATTACCCACCGCTCATGCGTCCTCTACACCTCCAGAGCCCCCGGCCTCCAGTACCATAGCTCCTGAAGATGTTGTTGGCCCGAGCACCTCAGCGCCACCTCCGCAACATATCACTATTTCCACTTAGGATTTCCTCGTCATCATGGATGCAGTTTGCACATTCTCCGCCACGTCTGCATCATTTGTGACTGCCCATGCGGCTCTAGTTGAGAGGATGACTGCACGAGGTCAGCGCGGGTTTTAATCGTGCAATCCTCATGTAGATTCCGAGTCACCCGCCTACCCGATTTCCTTAGCAGGCCTGCCCGCAGCCCTTCGCCCCACAGAGCCAGCCCTCGTAACCTCTCTTGACTCGTTAGCAACACAAGCAAAGAGTGCCCACTCCATCAAATATAAAGACCTCAAATTCTTACCCGTGGATGAGGATGACCTTCCGCCGACTTCACATTGAGGAGGTACCACTTCCTTCTCTAACTTTCCAATCCGAGCCCTATCAGCGACAATGTGATATTTGTCAGGGAGAGTTAGTGAAGGAAGTGACTTTACACTTCTCGATTTCATCAGCCCTTAGAGCAAAGCCCATTTCAGACATGTTTTCAGGGCTTGCTTTTATTCCGCTTTGCAGTTTTGTTTGTTTTTGTAAAAGCTGAAAACATATGAAGGCACATTCCATATACATACCATATAGCCTCATTTTTCTCTCAATTCAAATTGCATCCATTTTCGTCTCTTAATTGTTTTTTTTTTTTTTTTTTTTTTTTTTGGTTTTCATTTAGCCCTAAGTTGGAAAATTGAAACACTGCCCAATGCCATTGATGTTAGATTAGTTCCATGCATGATTAAGTAGATGATCAGTTGAAGTCTCATGGTGTTCAGCCTTCTTCTTCCACCTTTAGCTAACCACACATAGTGCACATCAGTTTTCTTCAATAAGCCAAGAAACTGCCTAACCCCCCTTACTTTGCAAAGCCTACCTTAGTTTCATTGACCACCTATAATAGGTTGAGGACCCCCAAGAAAAGAAGGCCAATGAAGTCTTCGATAAAGAAAAAGAAAGAGAAAAAGAAAAAGAAAAAGAAAAAGAATAGAAAAGCCGCGACACTTCGCCTTGAAACCCGAGCACGGTCCGAGGGGTATATGAAGAAAGTCTTTAAAGCCCGATGCCCTAAACCAACTGGTTGGGAGCCGCCGACTAAGTACTCTCTACATGGGTGGATGGGTGAGGTTTAGTGACTTGTAGGTGTTGGAGTCTTGAAATCATTCGGAGTTCGGGGTGAAACCTGAAGAGTTAGTGGTCGAAAGATCCTTATGACTTGATGCCTAAGCCTTAGTTGGTTGGGAGTCATCTGTGGATCCCTTGCTACATGGACTTTGTGAGGCCGATTCCTCAAGATTGCACCCTATAGCACAAAAAGAAGTGTGAAATAAGATGTGAGCCAAATCTATTTAGTTTAGTCACGTTCTAGTCTCGCAAAGAGTTTGGTCGGGGAGAGTACAGTTTAGTAGCCATCGTTAAAACCGATCACATAAACACTTAGATTTTGGTGGAAGTTTGTGTCGATTCCCTCGGCTGATAATTTTCCAAGCTTGATTCATGGCATTCATTCCCAAGATGGTCACGCGGTTAGGTCTAGTGATTCATACGAGGGTTGTGACATTACTAAATTCACGTACTTCTTTTGAGATACTTTTTATTTGTGAAAATATAATTGAATCCATTTCTTTCTCACATTTCTAAGTGACTAGCAATGTGCTCTGCTAGGGGAGTGATTAGTGCCCAAATAAAGTACAGCCCTATTTATTACGTGTTTGAGCACTTTTTGTGTACTAATCAACCTAGTTAACCCAATTGGCACACTAAGGTCCCGACTTTACTACTTATCACATTTTGTGGCTATTTTTGTAGTTATACAAACTAAATACGCCAACGTCATCGAGCTGACTCAAACACGAAGAATCCAAGTTGAACTTGGAGATGTGCATCATAAGTCGAAAGGAAACTGGAGCCACAAACTAAAGGAAATTGGACCACTGTAGAAATTTCAGGTTACAATTTTCGCAGAACTCCGCAGACTCGCAGTGTACTTCGCAGTTAAATTTTGCAATCCCGTCTACCTCCAATCAAGTCACTCGCTTTACCACCATTTTTGTAACTTTTCCTAAATCGCCTCTTTATGTTTTGTCGGGTAGTTTAGACATTTTTGTAATTTCCCTTGACTCGAGCAGATATAAGCCTTAGTCAAGCCTCTCGTATGGTGACTGATCACTGATGGCTGAATTTGGGAGCGAAAAGCCGTACTCTTTCCCCAGGTGATTTTCTCTCCTTTTCCCTCGTTTACTTTCACTATCCAAACACCCTCGAGGATGACGACTAAGGGATGCTTTACAAATCCTCTCATCCTTGAAGAGGAAGGCCACTAGGCCATGGCTTCATAAACCGCCGCCCTCTCTGCTTTTAATGCATGCGCTATTATCATTTATGTCTTCTTGTATCTCACCCAGGGTTTAAATTTTTGACAATTCTACTGGGCTAGTACTCGCAAGCTTTAGCGGCTTAAGGGATGCCATTGCTAGATCCACTGAGGCTCGCTTAGTTTCCATTTATTTGCCTTTGCAGTTAGCCCAAAGAATCAGCTTTACCGCTTTGAGACATGCAATACTCAACAAATGCCGATTCCCAAGAGAAACTTTTTTAGGTTCAGCCATAGCAAAATGAAGATCCGGTTCGGGAAATGACCACAGTCATCCTCCCTATCATGAGGAAAGGACTCAAGGACTCCTAATTGCTCCTAGAACTCAAGTCAGGCCTCGAGACTTCGCGAGTTCTTTTTACATTCTGTTTCATTTGTTTGTAGTTTTCAAACCACTAATCACACTGTTTTTACCAAAACCCCAAATCCAAAGTGAAATCACCATTTTACATCAACGGTAAATCATTTTGAGCGAAGAAAACCCATCCCTGAGTTCGACCCTAAAGCCACTATACTGCAATAGCTTTGCTACGGTAGTAGGAATTTAGGTTACAAATATTGTTGATTCCGGTACACCTATTGTGGCACGAATCAGTTGTGCAAATCAATTTGCAAGTATATGGGCCTACAAGTAATATAGTGGACTCAAAGAATTTGAATATTGAACCATAGGGAATGGTCTTGCTTTGCTCAATTAACTAACTACCCCAACTACTTAAGGTTTTCACTATTTAAGTTTCAAATTAA
Source organism: Tetrastigma voinierianum (assembly GCA_016808115.1). Taxonomy (NCBI): domain Eukaryota; kingdom Viridiplantae; phylum Streptophyta; class Magnoliopsida; order Vitales; family Vitaceae; genus Tetrastigma; species Tetrastigma voinierianum. Next base: position 98,595 of record JAEQBH010001169.1, on the reverse strand, counting down.
AAGGATAGGATGAAAGAAAAACAAACAAACTCTAACTAGGAGTTGGATTTTCAGGGGGAAAAGGGTAAATCAAGGTCAAAACACCTTGTTAGACCAAATTTAAATGATTCTAGGGTCAATTTTTCTCCCTCCTATGCTTTCTATTTCCTTTTATAGCTCACTTGGATATATAGTGGCTCAATATGTTAGCCAAGGGTAATTAATTATACAACCTCAAGTCACCTATCTCAGTTGAAATTTCTCACTCCCATTCCCTTATTCACCTTCCAGTCATTCTAAGCTAATAAGAAGTGATAATACATATATAAACCCTCTGAGGCCTTTTATCGATCACCTTTCGGCCCTTACGATAAATGCCTAAGACTATATGAGAAGTATTCACTTTTCGATCCTTCTAAACATCATACAAAGCTATTAAGATCCTAACAATCAATCTTTGCTTACACATACCATTGAAAGAAGCAATAATCTATTCCAAAACCTAGCCACATTTAGAATAGAACATGAAAAACTCAATAACTTCAAAAAACTAGGCAAATGTATATCTCATAACATCAAAGATGAGGAAATATAAGCATAGGAGTTCACAAAATCTCCCATAGAGGGAGGTTTTAGCTATCCATAGCAATTACAAACCAAAATGAAAGATCAATCAACAATTTCATGAAAGAAAGAGGATAAGCAAACAAAGTGATTTTTGACAGAAAATGTGCTTGAATCCTCATCCAAAAGCTTAGATTTTGATCTTCAAGGTGTTTTTATGACTTCTTTTTCCTCTTTAAACACCCCCCCAAATACCGTTCTCCTTGTTTCTAAGGTTCTTTTGGCTTTTATTTCACCCAATTCGGACTCTAAATTACCTAAAAATGGGTTGGACAACAAATTGGCCCAACAAGGGGCTCTTAGAGTGGCTTAGCCACACTCAACATGATACTCGTTGCCAACCCACGCTCAGCATGGTGCCTTGGCTCCTATTTTACACTCTCAACTTCTCGAGGTCATAACTTTCTCGTCCAGGCTCCAAATTGAGCAATCTTGCCTTATTAGAAAGCTAAGAGAAATTAGAATATATCCATAACAAGCTTAGAGCCATTTGAGGTCATCATGTAGACTAAAAATTGGGAAAAAGTGTTGCTTGTTGTATGAGACGACTTGAAAAATTCTCATTTTTAGCTTTGAGAGACCATAACCTTTTCGTTTGAGCTCCAAATTGAGTAATCTTGAATTCTATGCAAAGATAATGATGTCTAAAATCCATCCATATCCATCTCGAAGCCATGGGAGGTCATGGTATAGCCCAGAAATTCATCTTTTTGGCCCTCTTTATGCTATTTTTGCTTCAAAATGACCATAAAATTATAACACAATATAGTTCTAGTGCCCACTATAAAAAGCATGTCAATGATAGGTGAATAACATGGCAACAATGAAACAACCCACAGGCCCAATGTAATATCTCCAAATGGATTACATGTTTTCACCTAATAACAAATATTGATATGAGTAAGCCCACTAAATAATAAGATATGATCAACTTTTTAATAAGTTCAGTGGTCTATGATGACAAATTCATCTGAGTGAAGTTCTTAATCACTAAAAAATTATTCACTATAACTTTTGTAATTATCCAATCACCAACTATTATTATGCAGAACGTGATGAACGTTTTAAGTCTCCAACTGAACAACTAGATGAAGCATAAGAGATGCTCTATTATTTTCTTCCAAACATAAGAATATTATGATTGCCACCACCCAAATCGCATATTTCATCTTTGAATAATTTTAAGTTTACACTTTTATAGTAAGAATCACCCACGAACCAAATTATACGTTAAGAATCTTATAAAGTGCCACGACCTGAATTCCTCGTTTCCATAAAGCTCGTCGCTTTTGCGGACTCGATATCTGAGGTGACGTGACCAAGTCAAGGCATGAAGAATCCGGGCCATGAATAACTAATTGCATCAGAAAGCACCCGCCGTAAGAGCTGCAAGGTTGATGCAGAAAATCACCTCGTGATCCTTGTGAAATTTCAGACGTATATGAATTTTGCAGATTTCGTGCAAAAACTACTCCTAAGAGAATTGACTTTTTGTTTTTTTGTATTTTTGTTATTCTTACCAGTTTATCCTCGAGTAATAGTGTTAGGAGTCGAGATTTTAATTTCAGAATCGCTTGCGGTATAAACATCGACATTACCCAAATAGGGCTATTTTACTAATATAGGTTTTCGAAAGCATTTCAGGTACATTAATCACCTTAATTAACTCTGGCTGGCACATTAAGGTCCACTTTTACTACTAACCACATTTAATGAAATTTTGTGAGTTTTTCTGGGCTGCGCTTCTAGCCGCTGTTGATTAAGTCACTTCGTATGAAGAAGTCAAGTTGAATTCAGATCTATAATTAGATACTAGAAGAAGAGCCGAGCATAAAGAGTAGAAGGTTTCCTCGCATCACGACCTTCACACAAAGGCGCGACTCGTCTCCTTTCGTTTCCTCGCCCACTTTTGTCGAGCCAACTTTGTGATTTTCCTAAATTACCCTTAATGTAATAAGAAGTTACAGCTGATATATTTTGGTAATTTCATAGCCTGTGGGCAAAGATATAAGCTCCTACTACACTGTAATCTCGCACAAATTGGAGAATCAATACATTTTTTGCATGTGAATTTTTCCCACTTCCCCCAGTTTCTCTCATTTTCTCATTTCTTTCACTGAAGGCAAACATCCTCTCGAGGATGACAACTGCAGGATGAGTGGCTAAACCCCTTATCCTTGAAGATGAGGGCTACTCTGCTACTTGGATATGAGGTAACTATGGCTCTCATGTTTTTAACGCATGCATTTATCGACATTTATGTCTCGGCTTTTTCACACTAGGTTCAAACCCTCGATGCACCTAATGATCAAGATTTCGCGGGTCTTAGGTTCAGCTGACGCTTATTACTAAATCCACCGACTGCTTACTGCCATTTATTAGTCACTGTAAGATTGTAACGACCCCCAAGCCCGATCAGACCTGAATGGCGAGTCCGAACCGAAACCCGAGGACGCCCGATTTATTTCTTTTAGTTATCGTTTTATTAAATTTTTATTTTCAGTGTCGCAATTTAACTCTCGCCTGACCCGAATGGCGATCCAAAACCCGCGATTCCTGGCTTACTCCGACGTTTCTAGCCAGATCTTGTATCAAACATTTTTATTAATTCCATTTAGTTGCGAGACGATTTCGCCAAGTGCTTCCATAATCATTTACATAAATATAAAGCCACCGAGCGGCCTATAACAACATAACAAAGCATTTACAAAGAAAGGAATCTCTATGTCCTTTTCTAAAATGAGGACAAAAATCAAGTTTCGTGGTTTAACCTTTTTTTTACAAAAATTCTCGTTCAAAAGATGATATAAATTACGAGATACACTTATACGCCACTCTTTCTATGACCTCCCAGGCCACATTCTGGCCCCTTCTTTTCTTTATTTACTGACACTGCGCATAGATAAATCATATACCGCTAAGCATTTTCGTTTAGTGGTTCTATACGCTCTATTCAAATATTCAATTTAGTCAGCATGCATTTAATATTAAACCGCGCCTAATATCCACATACACTCTATGGCTAAGTATTTCCAGTGATACTTTCAATATACAAATCTATTTCATAATCAATTATATGAGATTTAAAACATATTCATAAAATCCCATTCTCAAGTATCGATTATCTCACCTCGACTATTCAATTCATTTCGCTTCTACGATTTCGCTTATCGAATCCACCCTTATTATCATTCGTAATGTGCTTATACATTTCATACTCTATCTCCCATCACGCTGATTCCGCTTGGTGCATCCCGACACGTGTATCACTTATTCTGCCTCCTGATCGCGCCTGATCGTTTGGCATCCCTGACACGCGGTATCACTTAATGCCATATGTTTATCGACTTACGCCTGATTGGCATCTCGCCGCGGGTATTTCTTCAATGTGTCATATTTCATCGCCACTACGCCTATCGCTGCATCCCGCCGCTCGTGACATCGAAAATTTTTCAGCCTTCTCGCGACGATGCCGATCGTGCATCCTGGCCGCGATTCATTCGATACATTATTCACTTCACACTTGACTGATTCCGCTTGGTGAATCCCGGCCCCCATCACCAATCACCATCCGGCTATCGACATTATCAAGCATTCACTCATATTCACTTTCAGATATCTAGCATATACTTTCAATCTACGTTAATCATATCACACTCATTCATGTACCATTCATAGCTTAATTGCAAAACTACCAAAATACTTTGAATTTGGGCTGATAGAGTCGTGAGAACAAACCAATTACATCCATTCCATTTCCTTTCGACACATCAATCCTAGGTCAGGCTGTCTACTTCCACCCGCACCTAGTCAAATGCACTTATTCACTTTGGCGGGATTAAGCAAATAATCATACTAAGAACAAATATCGCCGAGGCAAAGCTAAGCTCTTCAGGCAAGCAGGTAATGGTAAATTTTTGAATTAGACTCATTCTTGTCTCCTCTATGAGTCTACTTTACTTAGAATTGGAAATCATTCCAATTCCATTATCCTAATTCAAAGTTATGGCATTTTCATGCCAACTAATAAATTTACCAATTACACTGGGACAGTTTGTATTGTCTTATTTTTCCGGGGTCTTAACTTCATGTTTGACTCTAGGTCATTTTAATCTTTAAAAACATAAGGTATGCTCTATTCCAACTCCATCACTCCAATTGAGAGCTAAAACTCAAGTTACGCTCCTAAACAACCCTAGACTACTCTATGTTCAAAGTTGAACCAGAATTGGCTTGCACATGGCCCCACTTGAGTGAATTTTTATGCCACTTAGATCAGGAATTTGGCGATGCTCTATTTTAAGTTTGGTTTTTCTTGAAGTCTATTTTACATAGCCACTTGAATCACTCAAATCGGATAAGTGAGCAAGTTATGGCCAAAATACGAAAACTGGTCGAAATCGAAAAGCATCAGAGGTGTACCGGTACACCACCATGACCTACACTCAAGGTGGGGCAGGTACTGGATACACTACTGTTCATGTACCGGTACACCTTCCGAAAATTGCCCAAATTTTGTTATTTTTCCCACTTTTGATGCCAATTCACTCCATACAACTTCTATAATTCATAATACTCCTCAAAAAACCAACTTGAATCATCTAAAAAACACCTAATAACACTTAAATCGGGTGCTATGGAACCTCGAAACACAAAACCTTAGGTGAAAATCCAAGAACACTACCTATGTCCAATTTTTCAATTCTTAGGTACAAACCACATAAATGTGATGATTCCATATTATTTTCCACCAATTGGGTTTTACTCATAACCCCATCAATTCAAAGTGTTTGTGTGGATCTTTACACAAAACTCTGCATCAAAGGAGCATCTAATCTCCATACCAAAAACCTTAGGATTCATATCAAAACCCAAAAATAAGGATTCCATATCTTGATCTTCTTTTCCTCTTCCTTCTCTTCCTCCTCTTGGCTCTCTCCTTTTCTTTCCTTCCATGTTTGTTAGGCAAACTTTTGAGACCAAATGAAATTTTGGTTTTATTTTTCTTTCCTTAAAATATCATCTTTTCATTAATTGCAAATTTAGTCCTCATCTCTTAAGATTTGCACACATCAACTTATTTTATTTGTATCAGGCCTATCTCTACTTCCCTTTATGATTTTACTCTTGCGGCATTTACAATTTGTTCTCGTTTAAAAGCAAAATTTCCTGTTCACTAAATTTATCATTTCATAATTTGTCAATTTACCAATTTTTCCTGAAACACAAGTTCGCTCTAATTTATACCTGCAATATATAAAAAATTATTATAAAATTCTAGGTATTTTTTAAGCACCCTCACTTGAAAATTCTGTCCTCTAAATTTACCTTAGTTAAACAAAGGCCATGATATCGCCGCATCGCTTTCTTCACTCTCCCAAGTGGCTTCAGCCTTGTGGGTTTCTCCACTACACTTTGACGAATGTAATCTTCTTGTTCTGTAGCTCTTTCTACTTCACGAGCCAAAATCTCTACCGGTTCTTCATATGTCAAATCCAAATTTGCTCAACTTGCTCAAGAGACTACATATGTGACGGTCCACGCAGACTCCGTAGCATGGACACATGGAACACATATGGATCTTTCCAAGTCCCGGAGGTAAAGCAACCAAGATGCCACTGGACCCACTTTTCACAATTTACATGGGGCTAATAAACTGGGGCCCAACTCACTTTTTCCGAATCTCATCACCTTCTTCCAAGCGCGATACTTTTTAAAAACACTTTTCACCGACTTTATATCGACATCCTTTCTTCATGCTCAGATATGACTTCGCTCACGGTGGCCACTTTTAATCTCTCTCTCTAATCATTTTAACTTTTTCTTCGCTTTGTATCAAATCAAAATAATCACTCTTTCTTTTCTTTCACTCAATTCCGTCCAACAATAAATCTGTTCTACATTTTCTTCCATATGAGGCTCAGAAGGCGCCATTCCAATACTCGACGGAAAAACTGCTTGTTGTACACAAATTCAACCAAAGGGATATGTCGATCCCAACTTCCTCATACGACGTGACAACCTCTAAATATATCTTCCGACTCGATCACTCTCCGATTTGGCTCCATCCGTTTACTGTGGAACGTCAGACTGAATTCAGCTCTCGAGTGCCCACTGGCCTCGTAATTTTCTCTCAAAATCTCGGCAAACCCTGATCTCTGGCCCGATATAATGGATGTGGAACCTAACCGAACTATTTCGATATACACCAGCTTAGTCATTGCCGATTAGCCTGCTCACCCGGTAGGAAGTGAGTCGACGGTCAATTCCAGCCCACCACGAATCTAAACTGAGTCATGCTTCCCCGTCAATGGTAACCCAACCACAAGTCCATGGTGATTCTGGCCCCATTTCCACTCCTGTGACTAGATAGCTGCAATAACTCCGAAGGAACTCTTCATGCTCGGGCTTTAATTTTGACACACCCGTATTAATCAAGTTACAAATTCGACAGATTTCATTTTCATTCCTGACCACCGTAATGACATTTTCAAATCTTGATTATCTGTATAACGGATGGATAAAGAAAAGATCCACTATGTGCCTCTTCAAGTATGGCTTTTCTCAATTCATCATCATCGGGTACACAAACCCGATCCATATAATATAATACTCCATTTTCATTCACTGTGAACTCAGTTTCTTTACCATCTCTAATCTGATCTATTATGGCAGAAATTTTCATCTTTCTTTAGCTCTAGCACTTGATTCAACAAATCTCGGCTCCTCACTACTAATTCTGCCATCATCGCACCATCATCCGATAATGACAAATTGGCACAACTCAAGCGCTTAACTGCCTTTCCCATCAAGGCACGCCCACTACATCGCCTTCCGGTGATAATCAATCACGCATTCATACTCTTTTATCAGTTCCATCCATCTCCTCGTTGTCTCCGTTGCTTCCCTGCCAGGAGGGCAAATACTTAAGACTCTTATGATCTGTGTAAATAAAACATTTTTCTCCATACAAATAATGTCTCCAAATTTAACGCAAATACAATTGCGCCCACCCAAATCATGCGTGGGGTGGTTTTTCATGTGGCTTCAATTGTCTCGAAGCATAAAGTTACCACTTTACCCCTCAGATTAAGATAAACTGAGTCCATTTAGTGAAGCATCACTATAAATCACATATTCTTTGATCATAAGCCTACCGAAATAGCACCGGAGCCCTGCTAAGAATGCTTTAGCTTTTCAAACTTCTCTTGACATTTTTCACCCATTCATACTTTACATTTTTCCTGAGTATCCGCATCGAGGCTGCAATCATAGAAACCCTTAACAAATCTTCTGTAGTAACCCGCTAGTCCTAGGAAACCACGTGATTTCTCGTAACATTCTCGTGGCCTCCACTACAACCACTTCATTTTATCTGATCTACCTGATTCCTTTCTTTCGATACAATGCGGCCTCAAGAAGGACACTCTTACCATCCAAAACTCACACTTGTCGAAAGTTTGATATAATCATTTCTTTTCTCAAAAATCTCGCACTACCCAAGGTGTGTCATGACTTTCCGATCTTCGAATACACAAGAATGTCGCCTATGAACACTACTCGACAACCATCCACATACCTATCGAAAAACACGATTCATTAAGTCCATGAAAGCCGCTGAGCATCGGGTCAAACCAAACTAAGATTACAGAACCTATAATCCATCGCGGTTCTAAACGCCGTCTCTACACATCACATCTTTAATTTTCAACCGATGATACCCAGATCCCCAAGTCAATTCAAAGATTCGCACCTTCAATCGGGTCGAACAAATCATCAATTCGGGTAATCTGATACTTATTCTTACTTGGCCAACTTGTTCATTGTCTATAATCAACACATAAATAAGGGTACTCATCTTTCTCGACAAAAGCACAGGAGCTCCCATTAAGGATACACTCGGGCCGAATAAATCCTTTCTAAATTGCCTGCAATCGCACTCAATTCCTTAAATTTCAAGTGGAGCCATTCTATACTTAACGGGATGCCTAGCGCTGCACCCTCTGACAACCGATAGCAAACCTAATCTCCCCTCCGTGGAGGTAATCCGCAACTCTTCCGAAAACACATCCCAAAGTCACTAACTAGAGGGGATATCTGCCACTAGCCCTTCCTTTACCGTATCGATCACATAAGCCAACAGTTTGCCATCCTTTTGCACCATTTTCTCGCAATCGGCTGCGTGATATCACATTAGAGAGGTGATTCGGCCGTCAAGAAAATAACCTCACTGGTCATTCGTGGTCCTTACAACCACTCTTTTCTGACCTTACAACTAACTGACACTACCTGGATAACCAACATCCCCAATATCACATCAAATTCCCAAGGATAACTCAACAAATCCTCCCAAAATTCATACTTCGTATTTTGACGGGACAATCTCTATACACTTTGTTCACAACACTATGCCCAAGCTGTTCGTCACCAAGATATCATACCTTACACTCTCTGTAAATTACCCAAGTCAAGGCGTCAAGACACACATATGAATAAGTCACCTCGGGTCTATCAATGCACGCACAAAGTATCAAAGATAGTTGAAATTACCGACATCACATCCTGGGGCAACGGTATCTTCCACGTTTCGATCGCATATGCTCTAAATTCGAGCACCTGGGCCATCCCGTTTTCCGCAATCCAGGTCCCTGTCTCTAACACTCCTGCGATGCAAATACCAAGGCTCTTCAGACCGGAGAACATTGCCCCCTGGGCCTCGGGAAGCCGTAGCGGACGTGCCCCAAGACATTCTCAGATTCAGGCTCCATTGATCCACAACCGCCAAGCACCAACACTTCCAACACCTTTGTGTTTTCTCTTCCACAATGGGAACAACGGAACATCTTGTCCTCTGTGAGGCACCTCCTCAGGCATCTCGCCACTCACTGCCACGCTAGATAGTATTTCACGGTGGCCTGAAATGTAGTCGTCTCGGACCCCGGTCCCCTCCGAATCTCTACTCTACCGCGATGAGCACTGACGACCGGGATTTTTCTTTCCCTGCCTTCTATATTTTCTACTCTTTCCTCTTTCTTTACTCGCTCCACATTTGTAGCTATGATCGGATTTCGAGGAAATCATCACGGCAAAATCTGCGGATACTGCCTAATCATATCTCGCTAGACCATCTTCAAACTTACGACACTTCTCTTCTTCACTTACTAACATATTCGAGCATACTTCGCCAACCGTGTGAATTCTTCTCACTTATTCGATTACACTAGATCGCTTTGTTTCGGGGATATGAAATCCTCGCCGCATATTGTTTAAATAAATGCGCCCACATAATGTGCTTCGAACTCATCCAAGAAGAACCTCCATGTAACTCTCTCCGGTAGCGGAGCTGGCCCTAGTCAATTTTAAAACCCACCACTGATAAGCCTCAACCTGCAGTAATGAGGTCGCACATTCCAACTTCTCTTCAGCTATGCAATGCATTTGCACAAGCATTCGCCTAGCCCTCTCGAGCCAATCTTCTCGCCATACAGTTCATCATCTTTCTTCTCCCATAAAGTCTACCCCATTGGTAGCTCGCCATTCATCAATGGCTGATCGTCATGGGCACCTGCAGCTGGTCAGTCCCGGGCCTTTGTAAGGCCCGAGCCACCGCTGGAGGATACCCATAGTACCTCCCACTACTTGTTCCGGCCATTCATTGGTGAGCATGAGATGCTTGTCCACCTACCACGCTAGCAGGACTATCAGGATGATTTCCCGGGTCACCCTCGACTCTATGGGTACCTGAACTATCCATGCTTACCTATTAAAATAGACAAGATCGGCGTCAGAGTCATATCATCCCTTTTATATGCAAATGTCATGTATGTCAAATACCATTTTCAAAATCGTTTAGAGCCCCCCTTTTTTTTTTTCCAGAAACGCCTAAACCTAGGCTCTGATACCACTAAAGTGTAACGACCCCCAAGCTCGATCCGACCCGAATGGCGAGTCCGAACCGAAACCCGAGGACGCCCGGTTTATTTCTTTTAGTTATCATTTTATTAAATTTTTATTTTCAAAAGTGTCACACTGCAGAACCCCTACCCGACCGACGTATGGGATCCGAACTCTGAGTCCGCATCTCGACGCTAGCTTATCTTATCAAAACATTTTTATTAATTCATTTAGTTGCGAAACGTATTTCAAGCCGCGTTTTACAATCATTTACGCAAATATAGCTAAATTCTAAGTAGCCCATAAACATTAACAAAGTACATTTATGTACAGCAATTCTATGCCCTTTTCAAAAATGATATACCAAAAATCAAGTTTCCTGTATTTTAACCTTTTACAAAATACCCCTTGTTCAAAAGATGATATGCAAAATTACGGAGTATACACTTATACGCCCTACTCTTTCTATGACTCTGCGCTGCGTGATCTTGGCTTTCTTTCTCTTTACTTACTTGATACCTGCGCATAGATAAAACTACACGCTAAGCATTTTCATGCTTAGTGGTTCTATACAGTTCTATTCAAATATTCACTGACCCTGCATGCATTTAATATTAAACCATGCCCCATTATCCACATATACTCATGCTATTATTTCCGTGATACTTCTCAATATACAAATCATTTCCATTGAATCCACTAATGAGATTTAAACATATCTACAAAAACTTATCTCTCGTGATTCGTGGCCACTAGCAGGTGATGCGAATCAATATTTGTATCCTAAGCCCTCCCATCGCCGTAGTCAAGCTACTGCGTGATAATGTCTAGTGGTTGAACACAGGATGGGTTTTCTTCGTATTAAATGATTCGAGGAAATCAAACTCGTGAATTAAATTCGATTTGGGGCTTAAGGTAATGGGTCGGCTGGGTTGCAAACCGAAAATAAAAATGAAGAAAAATAAGAAAAGAACTCCTCAGTTTCATCTCGTGCCACCGGGTTGTGGCTTTGGCAACAAACATGTCCCTGTCTTTTCCTCGGCCGTGAGCATGACATATAGTCATTTCGAACCTGATTCTCATTTAGCTTTTAAAAAACTAAACCCCGTGGATTTTCCTTTTGAAAAGAGCATTTAAATGGGCATAAATGTTCCTAACAAAGGAAAACACATCTCAAAAAACCCTTAATCCACGATAACTAAGAGGGAGACAATTAACCGAGTCACAATGGATCTAGTGAAAGTTATCCATCGAACACAAAAAGTCACAACACACATTAAAGAGAGCATGCTTAAGAGATTTTAACCTAAGGGAGAAGCAGAACCTAAACAACCATAACGCGTAAGGCGAAAAATGTAGATCAGGTATGCTAGCCTCCAAACCGTTGCCTAAAGAGCTTCGTCCCTCTTCAAGGAGGAAGAGGCTCAGCCAACTATCCTTCCGGGTCACATCCCCAGCCGAGTGCCTGCAGCGAGAGGAGAGAAATGAGAAAAGCAAATGAGAACTCGGAACCCTAACTCTTATCACATGCAAAGAAAAAAAACTGCCCGCCTTCCCTTCACACTGGTGGCTGCATCAAAATGGTTTATGTAGCCTTACAAACCAAGTGAAATACAATCCAATCCAAACATAAGTGGATAAACAAGGTAGAGAAGTCAAATAGATAAATTGTGGGTGATGAATGCAGAGAATGACAGAGATGATGTGATTTATGCTTAACATCGAGGTGTCCCGCAGCAGGTTCACATTTCCCATCTTTGATCAGAATGAATGAATTGATCAGAATCTGTTTTGATTCATCAACATCATAATTAGTCAGAAACTGCAAAATTTGCGCTGAAAATATAATTACTAAAATAGAGGACTCAATGCAACGAAAATATTTACACGATTAGTGACATAAAGCGATCGCACCCAGGGTAATGGTCAACAGACTCGACACCCACCACCGCACATCGACTTGTTCACTTGAGACGATTAGACTGACGGTCTGATGATTCTTACTGACCCACTTATTATTATTCCTAATGTAGTTTAGTTATTTATTACTCCATCCCATTGCGATGCTATTACATCCCAAACACGCGAGTATTTTTATCAGATTCACTGCATCTGATCGCTACGTATCCCGACACGTGGGGCATCATGAACAACCCGAAACAAGACTTCCAAAGATGCAAGGACAAACAACTAGCACTAAATTAGAAAAATGCCATTTCACGGTAAATGTGAAGGTATTGTTCTTGGTCATAAAATTTCAAGCATGTATTAGAAGTGACCAATCCAAAATCTCTATTATCAAAACCTCGCACCTCCCACAACAAAGTAGCGGGATAAGGAGTTTCGCATGTCGATTTTATAGGAGATTCATCAAAGACTTCTCAAAGATAGCCGCACCACTATGCAGACATCGAGAAGGACACAAGTTTAATTTTGATGATTCCCTTAAGGTCATTTGAAGAAATCATCAAGATCGATCGTTCAAGCACCTATTATGGCTACACCGTATCGGGACTGTGGATTCAAATAATGTGTGATGTCAAGATTTCAGAATGGGGCCAGATTGGTCAAAGAAAAGAGAAAATATTCAGAGCCATATACTATGCTGGGCTAACCTTCAATGAAGCATAAGAAAAACTATTCCACAATCAAAAGGAGATGCTAGCCATAGTGTTTTCGTGAGAAATTCAGCCATACATTTCGTTGGGATCCTATGTTATAGTTCACATGTACTCATGCAAACGAATAAATATCCGTGTCAAAAAGGAAGCTAAAACCAAGACCTAAAAAGGTGGGTGCTGCTACCGCAAGAGTTCGATCTAAATAGATTAAAGATAAAGGGTGTGACAATGTGATACTGATCACTATTCGTAGTAGAAAGCGAATGAAATGTAAAAGAGTGAGGCAGACTACCGTAGAACTTCCCAGATGAATAAATGCTTAAGGTGTCATTCCAACTTCCATGGTATGTCGATATTGTGAATTACCTAGTCATGAGGTTCCTCATGAATTCAGCCACCACGTAAGAAACTCAGGATCGATACAGGTACTACATCCGACTTCCACTCCACCGCTATTTAAAAGAGGTGCCGACATGATTATCAAGATGTGTTCAAAGAGCGAACAACAAAATTCAATGAATGCCATGTATCACCATACGGGGGCATTTTTCTGAGAAAGAATAGCCACAAGATACTTCAATCGATTTTATCGCCCACTATCTTCTCGATCGTAATAATGGGTCAAATCAGGTGATAGATGCCAAAAGATTGGAAATATCACAGCAGATATGAAATGCCCCTAAAGGTATAATGGTTGTGCAAATTTTTGATGTATGGGGAAGGATTTTACGGACCATTCCCACCATCATTCGAAACCCGTATGTATTGGCCGGGCAAAGTGGGATTATGTTTCCAAACGGGTGGGGCAAAGTGGGTTTGGCTCCAAGGAATGATGCTAATACAATAGTGAGTTTCTTACAAAAGAATATTTTAAGCAGATTCGGGAACACCTAGAACTAATACATTTCTGGGAAGCCATTTCAAACAAAATATTTGCAAAACTCATGAGCAGTGTATGGGATCAAGCATATAAGGAGTCTTAGCTTATCATCCTGCATCAATGGATTGTGCAGATTTCCACAGAGATTAAAAGAATCCCGGAAAAGACCGTAAGTTCAAGGTGAAGGGATCACAGTCTTCCAAACTCGATGATGCACCTCTGGGGCTTACTGTGATCGCATTCAAACTCCCATCGGACGTCCCCACGAGTCAGTTTCGACAAACCATGTCATTTACCTCTTGAACTGGAATACAAAGCTATGTGGGCCATCAAGAAGCTGAACCTTGATTTTAAAACTGCAAAGGAAGAGAGATTGCTCCAATTGAATGAACTGGAAGAACTGAGAAATGAAGCCTACGATAATGCTAGAATATACAAGGACAAAACAAAGAAATGGCATGATCAGAGGATTCAGAGAAAGAGTTCGTAAATAGGAGAACAAGTTCTTCTCTTTTTAACCTGATTGAAGTTATTTCCAGGAAGTTAAACTAAAATGGAGGGACTATGCCACGCAGTGTCAAGCACTACCTGGGAGCAAGAACACTAAAGACCGATGCCGTGGAAGAATTTAAAGTCAATGGACAAAGATCAAGCATTATCAAAGCAGGGAGGAAAGAAAGGAAGAGCTCCAAATTCGGTTCATTAAGAGAGAGAGAATCAAACAAAGAAGTCCATTTAAGGACTCAAAACTCGAAAGTGTACCGATGGAGGCAACCCATGTAGATTTAAGTTTTGATTTTATACTTTACTTTTTTTTTTAATTCACCCGATTTTGTTTTCTTTAGTTTTTATAATGATTAGTTAGTACTCGAGAAGTTAATTTTTGTTTAATTAAATCCTTTCGAAATTTTGCAGTGCTTATGTAAAATGGCTCAGCAAGAATAATCGAACTCCAAGATAACCCAAAGAATTCACAGGAAGAAACGACTTGAAAAAGGGGAGTATGTTCTTCCCTACATAAATTCTGTTAAAATTTAATAGAATACATGTTTGAATTGCTGTATGCGAATGCTGAGAATTTGCAAATTGATAAATAGTGAAAAGCTGTCTGTTCATTAAATTTGAGGCAATTACAGACTAGGTCGCAACAAAAACTTATGTCGCGACAGACTCGATGTCGCAAATGGCCGATGTCGTGACTCAGCTTAGTAATCAAGGAAAGAGTTAAGAATGCTACGCGACTCAAAAAGGTATGTCGCGACAGAAATAGAGGTCGCGACAACATAATAATGTCATGAGATGCCTGATGTCGCAGCTTCAGGATGACTTGTCCTCCCACACATAATTCATGTCATGACATCAAGGAAAAGTTTCATACCAAGTAACTTTTAATTTTGCCCAAATTTAATGACAAGACACAATAAAAGCAAAATTGAAGTCGATAAGCGCAAATAAATGAAATAATAACAATTCTACAAATCATAATTGAATTATAATCGTTGAGAAGCTCCTTCCAATATCATTTTTCCTTCAAGAAATTCAACTTTTCACCTTCAGATTTCCCGATTTTCAAATCACAAACCCTATATCCGGAATCTCTTCCCACCACCTTTCAATTTCTAATGGCCGAACCTACAATCCTCATCCCAAATCTGAGTGAAATCATGGAGGAGTATGCTCAACCCGAAGGGGAGGTTCATCTGGAACCTACAGCTGAGAAATCAGCTCGTCCGAATAACCCAAGTTCAAACGGCAATAAAGACAAAGAGAGGAGAAAGGGAAAGAAGAGGCAACAAGAAGAGGAGGAGGATGACTTCATTTCAGAAGAAGCTTACTCCGTATGGAAGAAACACTATGAGGGAAAGGGATTTATAAGATAAAGGGGATTCAGTCATCTCATCTCCCCGTTCAAAGAGTTGATAGAGCAAAGAGAGTGGAAAAAATTCTGCAAACATCAAAAAACTGCTACGCAGTTAGCCAGAGAGAATTTTAATCAAACTCACGCGTAAAGTGAGAACTCTATTTTCGTCAGGAGTTCGGGGTTCCATAATGAGCCAGACTATAAATGCAATGTACTGAATGGAGGGTCAAAGTAATGGATCAAAGTACAAGTTAAGATAAAGCAGAAAAGCCCTAATCCAGAAAAGATACCAGAGGTCGACTGTAATGGGCAAGGTGAAATGGGGAAAGGTCAAGGAGAGAAAATATTATAAACAGGGAGATCTCGATGGCGCTTAAAGGTATGGTTCTATTTTCTCGGCTTCTCGCTCGTTCCCACAAAGCATGCTCAGACCGTAAGAGAACAGAAGCCATCATTCTGCGCCATACCGAAGGGCTATAAGATTAATGGTCGGGCTATTATCGAAAATTCAATAATGAGGATACCATGAGGGAAACAAATGGGCATGATCCCACACCCAAAGAACCATCACCAAGTTATGTATATGGCAGGAAAGGAAGTCATGGTAAGAAGAAGAGTACCCCAATGCTTCACCATTAACCCCGACCGGGATAAGCAAGGCCAAGAAAAATCAAGAAAAGGGGGTCATAGCTTGAAATATTAATCGGAAATGAAGAGGAGAACACAAGAAAAGAAGAGGAAACTCTTCGTCAAGACCAAGAAGAACAAAACTGTAAACACAAACTCCAAAGGGAACACCTCTATTTTTGCAGAGGACATGGAAACAGATGAAAGAAGTCCTATAAACTTCACCACCCCACTGGCCAGCTCTCCCCCAATGAGAAACAGGGAATTCAGAGAACCAGGAGAAAGCTTTAGAGGAGCCCAAGAAGATAGCCAAATAATGGAGATGCTCATTTATATGCAAAAAATTATGGAAGAAAGAGAAGAGAAATGGAGCATTCAACATAAATTCGTAGAAGATGTGTATGAAGTCAATCTGAGTTAAGAGATCAACAAAGGAAGAGGAGCTGAACAGAAAAGAGGAAATAAGGAAGCAAGAGTTGAAGAGAAAAGAGCAATGGAAGAGGAGTTGAGCGTAAAGGGAGGAGCAAACTCTTAAAGATCCTAGAGCATCAAGAAGAAAATTTCAAAAAGGAAATGCAGGGAAGAGACCAAGCTCTACCTAAAGACGCAAATTTTAGCCATGAATCATTCTTCAATAATCGTGATGAACGACTTTAACTCCCGAAACTTTATCAAAGAAAGGGACGTAGGAACAAGAAGCCAAGACAAAGGAGCACATCAAGGGGTTCAAATTCCTTTTATATGTCATCATAAAGGACTCGAGAAGAAGACGAGCAGATAGAGATAGCGTCGATGACAATGATGCCTATAAGAAAAATCGGGCCGGAAAACTTGGATTGTTAACAACAATTTATCCAAATCTTAGAGTTAATGACTGAATGCAGAATACAATGAACAAACTCGGGCCTCCAGCGCAAGATGATCTGAATGAAAAAGTCGATCTCACCAATGAACCGATTCTCAAGAACAAATGAGAAAGCAAGTGCCAAGTCAAGAGGATGCAAATGAAATTTCGTTCGACCCAAACCCGCAACCCTTGATCTCGGATCCTCTTAAATGTCACCCAACCTTGCCGACCCGACAAGGATCCAAACAGTTTCTCGGGTGCTAAAACCATAATTCCGACTTTATTATTATTATTATTATTTTTTTTTTTATACAAACAATATTTTTTTCGTAGCTTAACTTATAATTGTGGTATACAAATACCCTTTAATAACCAAAAGTCATCTCACATATACAAAGGAGTTACCACCGGAGTGGTATCCATTAAAATCTCACACATATGCTAAGTCCTAATTACTTATACAATTACTTAAGTACATGTACCTATCTAATACAAACATCGAGATCAAGGAAAAGCGCCGGTGAGCACCTATCTCTCGAGACGGGCCCGTATCACTGTGTGGAATGTCCCGTCCTTCTTTATCTCCTCTTCAAGCATCTACACTGATTGAATACCCGCGGCTAAGCTACGCTTAAATGGAACATATAGACAAGAATCTAATTTTCACAACAATAATCCGTCGTCACTATCTTTTACATTTACTTATGCATATAACGGGGCTTCATTCCTTATGTGACTTCTAACTCATCCTTATATTATACATGTAGATTTTATTCTTTCAGATTCCTTATCATTATCTTGTTCATATTACTTTCCCGTGTCATGTATTTTACTGTGTCAGGAACTCATATCTACTACATGTATGATGTGATCAAATCATATCTCAAAGTAAACTCTTATATGTATACAATGGCAATCGTAACAAATCAAACTCATATCAATTTCATACAGTTCAAATCAAATTAATACCAATACATATTAGACTCTTTATCACTATCACGACCGCTTCATCAACTCCCCTTAGAAATTACTGTGATCCGGGATGCCCGTTAAACTTTTTTGTTTTCGTTTATTAATTTTCATTTTCAAAAGTGTCGCGACCGAATCCCCTACTGACCTCGATCATGGATCCAAGCTCTGGAGTCTCTACATCTCGACGCTTTCAATCAAAAAACATTTATTTTGTCTTTATTAAAATTTTCTTCAAAAGTGTCATGACCAATCCCGATCACCTGGGCCATGATCCAAGCTGGAGCCCTATGCATTCGACATTTTCACTATCTTTCTAAAACATTTGTTTATGTTATTCTATTTAAGACCTTTTAATTAATCGAAGCACTTCGGGGCAATCCCATGACCATTTACAAATTCAAAGACCCATAACATTCACACTAATAACATGCATTTACTAAATAATGCCATTTTATCCACATAAACTCATGCTATCAATTTTCACATGCTTTCATTTTTTTACACATCATTTATAATATCACAACATGCATTTTCAATGCAATAATCCAATTCACAATTCAATCCATGAGATTTAAGCATACACATAAAAATCCCATTTACACTCGTCATTGTTGGTTATTTCATTTTGACTAATTAATTCGCATTTCTGACGGATTCCGTTTAATAAATCCCGCCCTTATTATCATTCGGTAACGTGCCTACACATTTTACAATCTCTGGCCTCCATCACGACGGAGGCCGCTTCGTGCACCCCGACATGTGGTATTAATTATCTCGGCTCCCATCATGCCGGGAGCGCCGCTTTGCGCATCCCGACACGTGGTATCAAATATTCGGTCTCCCATCATGCCTGCGTGATGCCGCTTAAGGCATCTCGACACGTGGTATCACTTATCTCGCTTCCCATCATGCCGATATCGCTTGGTGCATCCCAACACGTGGTATCAATTAAATGTCATACGCCATCACGACGATCCAAACTGTGAATCCTTCCGCCAAGTGGGACATTTCTTCAATGCCACGCCATCATGACGGATGCCGATCGTGCATCCCGCCAAGTGGGACATTGATAATTTCGGGTGCCTTCGTGACGGATTCCGTTCGTGCATCCTGGCCAGGCGATTCATTCTTTCATATCATTCATCTCCATTTACGTACTTCGACCTCGCTTTAATGAATCCCATTTTTATTATTATTCACGTCTATCTGTAGTTTTAGAATATCGCATTTCGATTTCATATCTAATTGTAGATTATCTTTCAAAAGATATACTCAATCACATACTCATTCATGTGATCATTTATATATACTCATTCTTATGCTCATTCACGATACCATTCATATACTTATTCACGTATACTCATTCATACACTCATTCACATATTCATTCATGTATACTCATTCATGTATACTAATTCATAAATTCATTTACGTATACTTATTCACGTATACTCATTCATACACTCATTCACATATTCATTCATGTATACTCATTCATAAATTCATTTACGTATACTCATTCACGTATACTCATTCATATACTCATTCACATATTCATTCATGTATACTCATTCATGTATATACTCATTTACGTATATTCCTATCATTTGTTATCATTTTCTGGTTATATGTGATAATAATCATATATCACTTAACCACATTATGTGTTCATGACATATTGCCTCTCATGTTCACAATTATGTTTCAATTCGTTTTCATTTTCATTTTCCATAATCATTTTCATGTTTCATGAACACATCTTTACATTTTTTATTTTCTACATTTTTCCTTGTTTCATGCCTATTACATATGACACTTCATATTCTTGTGAAGTATGATGTATGTGGAATCACACCTCATTCATATATTTCTCCTTATTCTCTATGTATCTACTTTACTTATGAAGTGGAATTAATCCACCTGATCATCCTAACTAAAATTATGGCATTTTCATGCCAAATCAGTCGGTTTTACCCGATTACACTAGAACAGTTTGTATTACTAATTTTACCGGGATCCTAACTTCATGTTTGACTCTAGGTCATTCTATACTTTTAAAGATAAGGTGCTAAGGGTTCTATTCCAACTGGAATCACCCAATTCGGAGCACCGAAACTCAAGTTACACATTCGAAACAAATCTTACTACTCTATGTTCAAAGCTGGAACCAGAATTTGGCTTGCACATGGCCCCACTTTAAGTGAATTTTTAGGCCACTTAGCATCATAATTTGGCTATTTCTATTCTTTAATTGTTTTACTCCTTGAAGTCTATTTTACGTAGCCACTTGAATCACTCAACCGGATAAGAATCGGCGTTGCGGCCAAAATACGAAACCGTCGAAACTGGAAAGCGTAACAGGGCTTGCACTAAGATACGCCTAACTTCAGACGGCATAAGTCGGGCCAAAACGACCAGAACACAGTCGTAATTCAGACAAGTTCAAATTGTACCTGATTAGTATCTAAAAGTGCCTTAATGTGTATTTTCTCCATTTTCATGCACTTTTCCATCCTAACCAAATCTATACTTAATATACACTTCAAAATCATTTCAATTTCATCTTTAACCTCAATTATCCTCAAATCATCTTTCAATGGATATCTTTCATCAAAACCTTTCATGATTTTCTCCCAAAAACACTTCTAATATGGGTCATAACCCATACACATACCAAATACAAGGATTTGCTAGGGTTTGTTCTAACCCAACTATTTTACCTTGCAATTAATCAATGAATCCAACCTCAAAGGCAGGATTCCATGTTTTCATTTACATTTGGGGTTTTACCCACCTTACTCCCATTAATCTATTGGGTTAGGATGAAATCCTATCAAACCCTAGAAAGAAATCAATTTCAACAAGAAACTCATGTTGGGATGAACTTTTATCAAACCCTAGGTTTAGGCAAACCATTAACCAAAAACAAAACCAAGGATCCATACCAAAATCCAAATCCATACTCAAAGTTAGTAGTTCCATACCTTGTCGGGGTTTGATCTTGCTCCTCCATCTTCTCTTCCTCTTCCTCTTCTCTTCTCCTCCTCCCCACGTTTTTTTTCTCCTCCCTAAATGAGACCAACTTTTGGTCTTTAAAACCTATGCTCGTTTAAGGCCTGCTTCGCCCTCCAAAACCCATTTTTGGGTTGTTTCATTACACTGCTTTGTAAGCCTTCCAACTTCGCTATTTGTATTCCAAGTTTCTTTATTTCATTTTGGCCTCAAACTCATCAATTCATGTCTTTTAGGCCCCTTTTTGGACAAATTACAATTTTGTCCTTAAGTTTTGTAACTTTCCGGGTCTCTCGTTCCCGGGTTTCGCATTTAACTCACGAAACAGTCAAATTATGCTTACAAAATACCCTAAACATGTCGAAAACGACTAGGGTATATTTCGGGGTGTTACACTAAACATCTTTGCCACTTCCTCAAAAAGAAAAAAACCTTCCAATTGACTCATCCATCTCTTCCTCATTCCCAACCTGTTGATTCTCAACTTTTACACAATCTCATGAATAAAATCAGAAATTTGTTTGATGTTGTGTTGTTTGAAGTCAAATTGTGTGTTTACTTTTGCTCTAATTGTTAGAAGAATAATGCAGAATTAGCTCAGTGAATGAAAATGATGACATATCATTAGCTAATTGATTAGAACATAGGATCAAACACAACTAATTGAAAATAAGGGCTAATTGGCACAAAATTGAATTGAACACAAATTGCATAATTGGATTTGAATTTAGTTGATAAGTCCAAATTAAAGGCAAGTTATACAAATGAAGGAGCAAAACATATTTTGGTTTGGATTATAAACAGCTAGCCAAAGAACTCGTGAACCTCGGGATCAAATAAATCCTCATCAACTGGCTAGTCAAGTGACATCCTAGGTTATTCGCTAACCAAAAGAGCTCTAACTTGTTAGATTATTGATCAAGGCGAATCCTAGTAAAACAACTAACAAGAAGTGACGCAGCTATCCTTTGCGCTTTGAGCCTTTCTAGCCACCATTATTTATATGCTTTCGTGATACACCCTAAATTTCTCCTAAATTTGAGCCAAAACATTCCCTATCTTCAAAACAAGCAATTGGAAATCCCAAGCCATCCTTTATAACTAATCCTCTAGTAAAGAACCTCTGATTACCCAAAAACTCAAGGAGGGAGGAAGAAATAAAGTTTGGGGGAATATCCATTTTGGAGAACTAAAGGAGAAATACGTAGTGCGGTGAAGCAGCGACAAATCTAAAAGCAGGAGGAAACAACAAAAGAAAGCTTAAAGGAAGAAGTTTTGTCTGTGGCCTAACTCTTCGAACAATTAAGTTTTTGTGGGTGTTTCAACATCTAAGACTTAATACCAACCCGGTATGGGAGTTACTAACCCAAAGTTCGCTAAGAGTAGAAAGCCTAAAAGATTAACATTAGACTTTTCCGAAAAGGCGTAGAAAGAGTTCCAACAATGAGAAATACAAATGAGAAAATGGAACAAACAGTTTTAGACACAAGAATTCAAAGGAGATACCCCAAAAGACGGCTCGGGGGAAATCAACTGTTAAGTTGCAAGGAAAAGGAAGGCAGCCAGCTAAGCAAGAAAGAAGAAAGAGCCTGTAATCTTAACCTAAAAATTCCATCTATCCTACCTATTACCCAAGCCTAACATTACAAGCCCTCCAAAGCATCGATTCAAGGTCAGAATTTACCTACATTAGTGGAGATCAATATTAACAACAAGCGTATGGAATTTGGAAACTATTCAAAGGATCAAACTGTGAAGAGCCTCTGAGGGTTAGCTGACTCACTAAGAATTGAGGAAGAATACTAACCTACTCTACAGCAGGATTAATTGACTATACTGTTTATAAAACAAATTCAACAATTCTGGGTTTATGTACACCCGATCGAGTGTAAACCAACCTTTATCCGGACTCAAGCTAAATATACAATAAACGAATGCAATTTTAGTTTTTCAATTAAATCGGGTTGCAACCGCAAAACAAAACAGAAATGTCCTTTGTTCGAGGACAAACAAATCTTTCTTTTCTTTGTTCGAGGACAAGGTAAAATTTTAAGTCTGGGGGAGCTCGATGATTTGGCAAGCAGGAATACGTGGAATACTTCACCAAACCGCCGTGCGCTATGAATTCAAAAGAAACCGTAAATCGCAGTAAAAAGAGCGTAATGTGGCCGAACAAAGACTGGGATGTAATCGGGCTGAAGGAAATTACAGCAGGAGAGGCGCAAAAGGATTAAAGGATTTGATGTCAAGCCTTTACAAAGAATCAAAAATGCATATTGTTGTTGCAACTACAAAGCTCCACGCAAATGAAGCTGCGAATCAAGACAAAACGAGTCGCGGAAAGAAACCTCAAAGTCAAGCAAACTGTAGAATTGATGAAGAAGAAGACATGATGTCGCGACATCATCCGGGAGGTCGCGATACAAAATTAAACCCAGTATAGTGGAAAATGAGGTCTCGACACCAAAAAGAAGTCATGTACGTAAGATAAACACCGACAAACATTTATGTCACGGATCCGGATGCGCCGCGACATCAACACCGAATCGGCAATATGACATCAGCCGCGGCGAAACCAGGTCGCGACATCATCAACAAAGAGAAGGTCTCGATAACATTCAAATGGTCACGACATCGCTTGCAATCGAAAAGAAGGTCACGACAAGACTGCTTATCGCGATATCAACTAATAGAAAGGAAGTCGCGACATCATTCGGCCGGCCGCGAATGCTTGTAAGAAGGTTAGAAAGTCGCCATAACACCCGGGTCACGCGACATCAATTGCAAAGACTAAGGTCGCGACATCATTAAACAATCGTGATAAATCAATATGAAAACAGAGGTCGCGACATCATAAAGAGGTCGCGATATCACCGGCAGTTGACCGTATAAGGTCGCTGACAACATCGAAGGTCGACATCAAATACAAAGAGGTAAGGTCGCGACGTCAGTAAGCTGTCGCGACATCAGTTCCAAAGAAAAGAGGTCGCGACAAGATCAAGCTGTCGCGACATCAGGCTCCACCAAATACATGTCACGACCAAGCAAAGGTTTCGCGACAAAGATCGACAACAGAGGTCGCGATAAAGAATCGATGTCGCTGACATCAACAACCAACTCGCTACGTAACCGGTCCAAAAAGAGGTGCATCGAAATTAGGCCGAACTTCGTAACCCTTATAAATATGTAGTCGCTAATTAAAGGAACGCAGCCTTCCTAGCGACTCGAAAGAGATCCAAGCATCAAGGCCCCCGTATTTTAATTTTCTTCTTTCGCTTTTATTTTAGATTACCAGATTTTATTTTAAACGGATCCGAACGTTAGTCATAAAGTTTTAATTAATGCGTATTTATATTTCTTCAATCACTGGTTCTGGCTGCTTGAATTCCAGATAAAAATCGATTTTAACTACCAATTTCCTAATTACAAAGGGTTTCATCAACAAGCCAATGTATGGTGTAATTTAGTTTAGAAACCCAGCTTCCATCAAATGACTCTATCAAGTCGAAATTATTTTCCTACAGTAATTTTATTCATCGATGCCAACTTCGCTTGTAAATCTACCACGGGTTTTATTTTATTTATGGAATTGATCCCAATATCAGTGTCACCTACCCATAACCAGACACTTGGCCTCAAGCTCGATTTCCAGGAGGCCCTCCGAAAGACAATGTGAAGGCATTCTAGAGTGACGAGCAATTCGTGGATCAGATGCGAACCGCTATCAGGTGATTTAATGTGCTTCGGGTGATTAAATTGATAAATCCTCTTTTCACTGGGAGACGAATGAGTTGAATGATTATCAATTTAAACATGTAGAGTTCGCCTGATTTGAATGGTGAATCTAATCCCGTGTTGCTAAGGATCTAATCATGCAAAGAATGAGTCGTTTAATTTCAGGAAGAGAAACCAAGATAGTGTAAATCAGGTACGACTATGATTTAGAGCCTGTGTTTCATGTACTGTGTCAGGTATGAAGTATTGAAAAGAAAATAGCCAGAACAAGTGCCCGCATTAAAGGTAGTTATCTAACCCATCATTCGAAAGAAACAAATTAAGTTAGATAGATACAATGGAGGAGACCAGCTGTACTTTCACGTTCTGACTAGTTTTAAATCCGTGGTTCATGAAGCAAAATTGCAAAAGGCAATTCGAAGGAATCTGATGTTTCACAATAATTTTTATTTTCAATGTTCCCTTTATAGATAACTGCTCAGCTTCTCAAATTTGTCATTCATTATTTTATAGTCTAATTCATTTGTTATTAAATTCAATTCTTTTTAGATTTCATTATTTTAAGGTTTTCAAAGCTGATTCAAATTTTGTCTATCAGCATTCCAAATAAAAGTATATAGCTCGAGTGAATGAGGGTAGTTGATTGAAAATTTTCAGACTGTGATCGATATCCGACTAAAATCCACTTTATTACTCAGCTCGACCAGGCACTGCATAATCATGGATCAAAACCAGAAGAAATTCTATCCAAATTTTAAGGAACCCATTTTTAATCGAGTAATCAGGTAAGAAATATAGCGAACAAAGTTTCATGGCATTATTGCTGGGGATTAGACAATAGTCCTTTGGTAATCGGTCATAAATTTTTTAGATATATTCCGTCCATCAACAAGCTTCGTGCCACGGATTAGACAATAGTCTCTGGTAATAACGTCGTAAATTTGCATATGTTCTTTTGGTCCATCAACAGGGATCAAAATTTTTTTAGGACATGTTGGATTTTATAGAAGGTTTATAAAGGACTTCTCCAAAATTTCTAGACCATTATGCAGACTGCTATAAAAAGAATGGAAAATCTGAATTTGATGAAGCATGTAGTTCTGCATTTGAAGAAATAAAATATAGATTGTTTGTAGCTCCTATCATGGAAACACCAAATTAGAGCAAGGATTTTGAAATCATGTGTGATACCAGTGATTATGCAATGGGAGCAATGTTAGGACAAAGAACAGAAAGAATTTTCAGAGCCATATACTATGCTAGCACAACCTTTAATGAAGCTTAAGAGAACTACTCAACTACAGAAGATGCTGGTAATGGATTTTGCTTGTGAAAAATTTAGGCCATATATCTTGGGGTCCCATGTCATCATACATATTGATGACACAAGATTTGAACAAGTAATTTGCACTGCCACCACAAAGAATTATTCGGGCCCCCATAAAGGGCGCCAAAACTTGTTAAGACTAAAATACGTGACTGCTTTTCTGTCAGGTAAGTACAATTTGTAATTAAATATTTCTGTCTAAATCACTACAAGTGCAAAGGTCATACAAGTAATAAAGTGAAGAAAATAAGTCCGGATATCATTCCCATGACGATTGATTGGAAAATATAAAGATTAACTACCCTCACTACTCAAGATTATAACTATTTGAACCACTAAATTCCAAAAGATATTTATCTTTCTAAAATCAATTGAATAGAGAGATAAAGAAATCTTATAATACATATGATTAGAGAATTTACAAGACTGAAATCAGTGTTATGACCATCAATTTGCAAGTTTCCCAATAAAATATAAAGTGTTGGATATGAACTTTGGAATTGTCCAAGAATAAAATAGTGTAGCATTGGATTTCTCCTTGCACCACACATTTCTTTCTATCTCTAGTCAGTGCGTCTGAGAAGCTACTTGTAGGATATGACCCTCTTTAAGATCTGACTATTTTTCATTCTCAGTACTTCACAGTCGTCTCTTAAGACTGGAAATTTCTTACCCTCATAGACAGGGTAATGTAAGCCCCCTCTAAGTTAAGTGGTACCTCGGCCATCAATTAGACAAGAATTCCCTCTTTCCTTTATTAGAATCTCAGCTAACACAGGATTGAGATTATTATTCTTCTAAATTGAGGTGAAACCTCTTAGAATTAAACTACTAGATTAGTAGGCGGATCTTATTTCTCGGGAACACACTCCTACTGTCACCTAAGAGGAAACCTTGAAGTCAAAGGTTAGAACTTCACCAATGATTTACTGTGAGGCAATCCAAAGAATGCATCACTCAAATAATATCGTGCGGCAATTTTACTACCAAGCAATCTGCTCTGTTCCTCAAGCATTCCATCTTGTGTCACCTAAGAGAATTCCTAGAAATCAGAGCAATGATACAATCCTTTTTGGGTACCAAACACTAGTATTCAAAATAGCTCTATGTAGGAGTAATACCAATTAAACCACTCTAATTTTCATGCCCAAAACAACATTAAAATATTGCAAACAATAATCCCAACAACAGATTCTTCCCAGAGGGAGCTTAGCTTTCCATTATTGGATTACACATGATAATGACTAGTTGATCAAACAAATTCATTGAAATTGTAATCAAAACTGAAGAAAATTGAATTCTTGAAAAATTCCAGATTCCATCAAGTTCGTATAAATGAAGCTTCGATTTAAATTGCTCCTAACCTGAATTTCAATTCAACCATTACTCTAATCTAAAATAAAGAGCAATGTAATCTAGAAAAGAAAATAAAATCAAAATATAAAAATAAAGAAAAATATATACAAAGGAGATTTCAATTATCCTAAAAGCGCAGATTCTAAGATCGCCCAAAGTCGCGCGACCGGTTCCTAGGAGCTTTATATGCTCTGATATTTGGCCTTAAAAATGAGGCTAAAATCACGTGACTTCAAAAGCCCTGAAATTCGCCACTGGGCCGATGTCGTGGTGATGTCGCAACATTGAAGGTTTATTGGGCAAGTCTGAATTTTGAGTCACCAGTCAATGTCGTGGCAATGTTTAGATATGTCGCATTCAGATGTCAGATAATATATCACCCTTTGCCGCAACATTAAATTGATGTCACTACATTGAGTCATGTCGTGGACATTTCTCAGTGTTATGTTACTTCTAATGTCTTAGAATTATCGCGATATCAAGTAGCCTTCAACTCTACACTTTTTAGTTGATGTCGCGACATTTACTCTTCTTTTTAAGGTTTCAACTGGATGCTCGATATCTAATGTCGTGATATCAGAATTCTTTGTTGCGATGTCGCTGGCTATCGCGAATCGATGTTTCGCCTACAACTCGACCTAATGTAGCGACATCATTGATGTCGCCACATTCTTCAACCCGATGTCTTCAACGTCGAGGCTTTATCCCGATGTCGGGAAATATCAGGACATTTCGCCTCGAAACCCTTTATCCGATGTCAAGGACAGTCTTCATGTCCAGCAGGTCTCGACCATTTTTTATGTCGCCACATTGAATTCCGGAAAGTTATGTAGCCTTGCGATGTCGCAGCCTCATGTCGTGGGTGGATCACTATATCGCATTTATGATTCATCTATTTCAATTGATGTCACATCAAGTAATCGACATGACACTTCCACACGACGCCGCCACATTGTTATTTCTGTCGCGACATCGCTTACCTTTCTTCCCTTTTGCCGTTCGTCGCTTCTCGTTCTTTTTTCAAATTTATAAACATAAATCTGGTTGAAAATTCCATAATTTTACATTAAATTGACTTTTGGGTTTCAAAATAGTTCTGAAAAAAATGGGCTTAAAAATATGAGTTTTAGACTCATCAAACTCCCCCAAACTTAAAGTTTTGGTTCTCCTCAAGCAAAGAAAAGGCTATTTGTTTATCCTCTAACAATAAAAATCGATTTTTAAGGACATTTTTTAATTAAATCATCTTTTCAAGTAGCTTAGCACTTTGGCCTCAGTAGTATTTCAGTTGAGACATTAATTCTACTTAAGCTTCATTTTCAAAATCCTAAAAATTATCAATTTAGGTCATTCAATATAGCATGTAATTAATAAGAAATAAATGTATACGCTTTCGACTATGTGAGTGTGTATCGTCTTCCTTTATGACTAATTTGCAGATTAGTGGCCTTATGAGAGTCACTATAAAATGGTATTCCTTTTGCAGTAATTTAGGTCTCATACAGCCTTGTCGTCATATTATTCTCCACTAATGTGTATAACACAACCCTCATAATCAAATAGGTCTGAGTTTCAGAATGTATGGTTGTTGCACTAAATTTAAATGATGATCAATGTGTGTCAAACCTTGCATCGCCACCCAAGAACTCCAAGCCCGCCCCCCAAAGCAACGACGCCAAAACTTGTTGTAATCAGATTATATATACAAGTTAATGACACTGTTACCAAAGACTAACTAAAGTCCCCAGCAACGGCACCAAAACCTTGTTTGTGACCAAAATATAAGCAAACAAATTATTACTCAACCACCAAAGGACTATTATCTAATCCCCGGTAGAAGTGTCAAAACTTGTTAACTAAATTTTATATATATATGAAAAGATAGATTTGCTCTTTTTGCGAAATAGATTCATTTTAAATTTAAGTTGGTATTGATCACTGCAAGTGCACAGGTCGTACAAGTAATAAAAGTGGATGTTTGTTCGTATATCATTCCTAATGCAGGAATGATGATAACCTAAGACTAACTACCCCAACTACTCAAGATCATTAGTATTTGAACCTATCATATGCTACGATGAGGACTAAAATTTAATCCTGTATTGAATGCTTTAATATACATGAAAATAAATTTTAACAAATGGGGTTTGGAATTCACCGAGTGAGACAAACTCAGATCTAGATCAATGAGTAATAATCAATTTCTACACCATATCACCATGTACCAAACTTAAGTCGAAAACCGAGTTCATTAAAGATGCAGGATAGTATAGTTTGGATTTCTCCCTTAACCATACTTTTCACTGATTAGAGGTTCAAGTTCATTTCTGAAACATGAATTTATTCAGCTACTTATAAGATCTAACCCTCTTTCTAAGATTTAAGTGTTTTTCCTTTTCAGTACTTCATACCCATATCTTGTAGACCTGAGAATTCTCGCCCCATGTGACATGTGATATTTCAAGCTTTTCCAATTTGATTGACACCTCATCCTACATTTTTGATGAAAATTTAATCTCCTTGATTAGATCTATGCTAACACGGGATCAGAAGCAAGTCATCATAAAGATGAGATACCTCTGAGTGATTAAACTGATACTTCATTTAACTATCCTCAAATTATGAGTAAGTTGCGATCTATCTAAGTAAACTCCATCAAAGTTCATTAAATCGATAAGATTAGCTCCATCATACCCACAAAGAATTGCTTTATACTCTCAGGATTCTCAATCTCTGTGTCACGTAAAGGGCCTCTTGGAAATCAGAGTAAGATACAATACTTTTCTTAGGTACATAATACTAGTATTGGGAACAATTAAATTAAAAAATAATATAAATCAAATAAATTCAAGAATTCTAACTAAGGCTGCTTCTTCCACCTCAGGCGTAAAAATGACTATCATCATTAACCCATTTCCGCAGAGCCCAACTTTTCACAACTAGTTCACTCACGCTGACTAACCGATCAAGAAAATTCACCGAAATTGTAAATCACTCAAAATAAATGGAACTCTAAACATTCATCCTTCATTTAAATCAGATAAAGAATGAGAAAGATGATTTTATCAATAAATTCCGTACCAAAAGCTATACTTTTAATTCATTACCCAAACTTAAATTTAAAAGAAAAACTAACTAAAACTATAACGAAACTAAATCTACTAAAAATAAAATAAAAAGAAAATAAAAAAATAAAATATACAAGAGTCTTCAACTACCCAAAAGTCCCTGGCCATGGAATCGTGAATTAAAGGCCCCTAGATGCGCTCTATTTATGACTTTCCAAAGTTTGTCACGCACTTCAACAATCAAGGCCAGCTGGATCCCCAAAATTATGGCCCAAATTGTCACCGTCGCGACATAGAAAGTTCACAATTTAATGCAGTTTTTAGTATTCACGCGCCTCTATCGTAGGATGCGCTTTTGTCGCGACCGCTCTTCGAACTCTTTCGGATTTTTCGCAATCGACTTCGATAACGCCGTGATAGAATTTTAGTGAGAAACCGCCTTGTTCTTGTCACAACAGAATGTCTTAGTGTCGTGACACCAAATTTGTCAGTAGAACCAAAGGGCTTTTACACCCCTACTTAAACCGTCGTGGGATAAACATTTTTCTTTTCTCAAGAGCTTACTTTGTCATGGTATTAGAGTTTTCTATGTCGCAACAGGATTTCTTTGGCTTCTTCACAATTTCTTTCACGATATAATTTTCTTTTGTCGCAACAGACTTTTCTTTTATGGTCTTTATCGTCATACTATTTTCAAGGCGACATAGACAACTATCATTGCAACAAACTTGACTCGCTCCTCTGGGCCATACAATTCAAGCCGTAATAGGATTTTCTTCATCATGATGTAATTCTTATCATTCCATAATTTTTATCACGTGGATAAAACTTTCTGTCGCAACAAAGATTCTTCCTTCAATTTTTTACTATGTTGGGGTAAACATGAATTCCTTTGTCACCATTCCTCTTGTGGTTGCTCCCTCTTTCTAAACTTCTTATCGTGGGATGCATTGTGATATCAAGCTGCCTTTCTCATGGAACTTGAAAGTTATGTCGTGACGTAATTTTTCATATGACAAAATTCTTCCTTTGAGCTGGCTTCATGCTGAAGACGCTTGCCCTGTACCACAAAAAACACTGCCTCGCTGACTTATGTCGTATTCCTCAGCATTTTCTCAGCTCGACAAACCGCCTTTTGTCGCGACAGATTTCACGTTACCTCAAATTTTTATGTCATGGTAGAGGAAGGAATGTCGACATAATTCCTCATATTTTCTCGATCATCATTTTAACAAAGTTAAGGATTGTCGCGATGCCTTCTTTCACTCTTCGCAATGTCGCTGACATAGGAACTCTCATTTTCCACAAAGATCTTGTATTTCTACCGTTCAAATACCGACTTTGTTGCAAAGATATAGTCATAGCCGGTCGCGACATACTTTTCGAGCTGCTTTTTAAATTCATCGCGATGAACAAAACTATGTCACTATTAAAACCGCAGTAATTTCCACCTTTTGCTTCTTTCACCGGAATTCTCTCATTTCAATTAACACCCGTAAAACACGTAAGTTGCCGAATATTCCACCTGCATAAAAATAGAATCAAACTCGTTAAAATATAGCAGAAAAATGGGGATTAAAAATATATGAGTTTCTTAATTTACCAAATTCCCCAAACTTAAAGTTTTGCTCATTCACAAGTGAAAGAAAAATTGTTTATCCCAAACAATTTAACTTTTATTTTTAAGGACATTTTTCTGTTTAAAGCTCAATTGTGTAGGAAACATAAGTCAGTTGTAAAATTATTTCAAAACATGTTTCCAATCTAGAATCAGGAAGATTTTCAATTAAGTTCACTGAACCAACAACTAATTCATATAGTGTAAACAATTAAATCATTAAACCTTGATTTGTGTGTGTGTGCTGGTCTTTCTCTTTTTTTCTCGCATCGCTAATCTTCTATGATGGCTACTTAGTCGAATTGCCCTCATTTCTTAAAGTCCCATATGCTTCTGATTCGCGCCATAGTAAAGGGATCCGAAATCAACAAAATTTGTATTTTAAATTCTCCTACCGCGTAGTCAAGTTACCGCAAAGATAAACTGCCTAGTCAACATGTGGATGAGTTCTTTCATACAAATGATTTAAGTGAAGTCAAAATGGTGAATTTGGTTTGATTTTAAGGTGGTAATAAAAACAGGGGTCAGGTTTGCAAACTGAAAAATAAAATGAAGAAAATAAGGCATGAACCTGAAGCATCACTACCGGGTTTAGTCCCATAAGGTAACTGAGGTCCCTGCTCATTTCCCTCACACGGAGATGTGAGATTTATAGTCATCTCCTGAACCTGATCTCATTTAACTTTAAAAACTAAACCTAATAATTTTCCTTTGATAGAAAGCATTTATTTAGCATTTATGGTTCCATAAGAAAATCTATCACTCAATCAATCCTACAATGACTCTGTATACAACGATAACTTCACTTATTCACAATAAGCATCCACCGAACCCTAAAAGATTACCAAGTATTGACTCAAAAGTGAAAATATAACCCATTAACCTACCTCTGGCTCAGAATGGCAACTAATGGATACTGCATCTGGGGCCAAGAATACACTGAACCCTACAAGCTGCAAGTATCACAAAGAAAGTACATTAAAAAGCTTTCTTTAAACTCAGAGTTGAAAATTCGGGAACCAAATGTCAAACCGCGTGGAAAACAAGGGAACCACCAACAACCCCGTATCCCTCAATCAATAAACTTCCACTTCAAGGAGTGGTGTGGTTTTAGTCGTCATCCTCCGTTGTCATCCTCGAGGGTGTTTGGAACAAGAAATTGAAAAGAAAAGGGAAAGAAAATGAAGCAGAAAACTGAGAGTCGAAGCCCCAAAATTTATTGCTAAGTTGATTGATTTGTTACAAACCTCGACTCTAGCTTATATACTACTGCAGTAAGGAAATTACAAAAACAAACCAAAACAGTGCTATATTATGAGAAAAATAAAAAACGGAGTCGTTTGGATCAAAAACAGGAGCAGACAATTTTTGCTATGCACAGTGATTTTCACTATCATAGAGAAAATTCGCTATCATAGCGAAAATTCAATCATAGTGAAAATTGAAATTTTCGCTATGCACAGTAATTTTCGCTATCATAGCGAAAATTCAGTCATAGTGAAAATTGAAAATTTCGCTATGCACAGTAATTTTCGCTATCATAGCGAAAATTTAGTCATACAGTTCTCAAAATTTCACATGCATAGTAATTTTCGCTATGATAGCAAAATTCCAAATAGAGCTAAATTTCGCACTGCTCACCGGCTACTATTCCATCGTTTCACTCAGCTTCATTTTCTTTCTATTTTCTCGCTTCTTCCCCGGTCTCTCGATCTATGATGTTGAGTTTGACTCAAATTCTTCATGTTTGGATCGACTCAACAATGTCACATGATTAGCTCAGAAACCGCAAAATTCTGCTACAAAATGCACAAGAGGAATAAGAGGGACCTTAATGAGTAAATCGGGTTAATTAGAATGATTAGTATACAAAAAGCACTCAAAACCTATAATAAATAGGGTTTAAAATAACACTTTTTGGGCACTAATCACTTGTTTATCATATTAATATTCACTAATGTAGGCATAATACCACTTTCAAGATCAAATAGGTCTTTTAGGCTTATAATGTGTGACTTGGGTAATTAGGTAAATAATTGGAAACTTTAGGCTCAACTATACCTAGATTTTTGACAACTTATACTCTTACCTTCTTGATACATCCTTGATTTCTCTTGATTGTAAGTTTCTAATCTCCACATTAGGTTTTGTGCATCCTTCTGCATATTCTTCATTGTAGTATTTTTTTCTCTTTTCATTGTTCACACACAGAAGATACTTTCTCTTCCTTATTTTAGAAGATTTTTCACTTTTCATCCTTAACCAAGGTTTATGGAATGATTCAATGTTGTTCTTTTTAAGCTTTCTACCACCCTTAACAAACTTCGGGTTAGTAACTCACATACTAGATGACATTAAGGTACTAGGTGTTGCACACCCCTAAGAACTTAATTGTTCCCGAGGGAGAGAGCTCACAGACCAAACTCATTCCTCCTCGATGTTTCTTTCCTGATTTCTTTCCTGTTCTCTTCATCTCTCCTTGTCTCTAACCATTTTCTTCTGAACCTTTGTCCTTCTCTACAACTTAAAATAATATTCCCCTAAACTTGTCCCTTTCTGTCATTTATGTATTTTGTCTTGTAATCCTGGTGATTGTGGTTTGGATGTAGGGATTTGGTAAAAACAATGGGTTGTGATGGTTAGAAACGAAAAATAGAGTGAGTCAAAATGTAAAATAGAACTCCTTGAAGTGTTAGGTCACTGGGGTTAGATTCTTAGGGTAAATGAGGGTTTCCCGGGGCCATTTCCTCGCGTTGGGGAGGATGACCTATAGTTATCTCCCAAACCAGATCTTCATTTAGCTATAAAAACTGCCCCTCATTAACTATCTTTGACAATGGAATTCACTGGCCATTAATGCTCTCAGTTGCTCAAACACAAGTCTCCTTGACTCACCTTCCAATGGCTCATAAATGATAACTAATGAACATTACTAGATCTAACATTAAGCATATAATGAGCCCAAAACCTTACCAAATAATGATCATTTAAGATGACTTGAAGGGATCCAAACCTAAAGTCAAAGAGAAGAATAACAATGACTGTGAATACATGCGTGAAAAACACCCCTCAGTTTACCTCAAGATCCCTTACCTAGTTCCCTTCTACTTCAAGGAGGAAGGGGTTCTAGCCACTCATCCTATGAGTTGTCATCCTCATAGGGTGTTTGGATAGTGAGAAAGTGAAGGAAAATGAAAGAAAAATGCTAGAGAGAAACGAAAACGAGGCTTCTCCAAGAAGCTTTTCCAATTTCCATGAATGAATCATTATAATGTCTTGTCTCTGTCATATATGCCATACTACATATACAAATTACCAAAATAACAAAAGTGAAGTACTATTACAAAGGGATGGATTTGGAAGAAATCAAAAAAAGAATAATAAAGAAAAAAGCCAAGAAATACGAATGAATTTGGTAGGTAGCAGTCGCATCCTGAAATTTATCTACAAAATTGCAGGGTTGCTTGTATACACCTTTGCTTCTCTTCTTCCAAATTTTGATATGCAGCTCTGATTTCAACTTGAATTCTCTGTGATTGAGCTGACTCTCTAACCCTGGCATAAATGACATATGAAAACTATAAAATTTGCCATAATATGTGATCAGTAGCATAGCTAGGTCCTTAACATGCCAATCGGGGTAATTAGGCTGATTACTGCGCAAAAAGTGCTTAAAACATGTAGTAATAAGAGTGTAAACATTGCTATTCCCTTAACAATGGAAGAAGAAGAAAGCAAACAAAAACAAGATTAGCTATATATATATATATATACTCACAAAAAAAATGATATTTAAAAAATGAGGATAATTCCGCGACCTTTAACAAAGTGCCAAATCACACGCAGCAACTATCTCGGGGAGATTGAGTGCCATGAAAAATCAAGTATCAAAGTTGACTCTAGATAACCAGCACGAGGCCTTGCACAAAGACACAAGTGTTTGGTTGATTAGGTTTCAAGAATGAAGATTTGTCATTTGATTTCTCTTCCCCCGACCTAGCTCTTGTCTAAACCTGCTTGACTTAACCGGTCTTAATAGAAGCAAAGACCCGATTTTATTCTACAACTTATTTTTTCTTTTCTTTTCTTTTTTTTGTTGTAGAGGGTGCAATGTAAGAATCGAACTTAGGAGTGTCCGTATAGCAGGGCCCGTCAGTGACTCCCGACGATTAAGGTTTAGGGCATCAAGTCATAAGGATCTTTCAGCACTAACTCTTGTTCAGCCGGACTTTTAATGAGTGCAAAACTCCTAGCACCTCGATTTTTAATCTGCCTATTCACCATGAGCACAAAGTCGGTGACTCCCCAGCAGTTGGTTTTAACTTGCCAGGGTTCAAAGGCACATATATACCCTCGGACCCGTACCAGTTCAAACCAAAGACAATTTTTTTTTTTGAAAGACTCATTGGTATTTTGCTCAAGGGTCCCAACCTATTAAAGGTGGTCAAAAGTACTAGGTCGGACTTTCGCGGGCTAAGGAGGTAAGATAATCTTTTAGCTTATCAATGAAACCTAATGTGCACAGTGTGTGGTTAGTTCCAAGTGGAAGAAAAAGGTTGAAAACAATAAGAATCTCAACTAAGCATAACCCCAATCTAGAATCAATAGTATTGGAACAGTATTTCAATTTCTCCTACTGCAAGCTGGGCATTACAAAAATATTTGTTGTAAATGAGAAACTATAATCTTTATAACATGTGCTGAAACTAAAGGCATAACTATACTTGTAAAAAAAAAAAAAACCAACTACCAGCAAGTCATTCAACTACACAAAAACTAACTACTAGCACGTCCTTCAACTACATAAAAGGACTTGCTCAAAACAAAATCAAAAACATAACATAAAAGTCACTTTCTTTATTAATTCTCCCCCTAACCAGATATCGCATTGTCCACAATGGGGTATGGAGAGGAAACTTAAAGAAGGAAGTGCTACCTCCTCAAATATTGGTTGAGGGTGGAATGTGTCAACATCTGAGCGGGATGAGCTTAAGCGCAGTGGACTGGGGGGAATGGGCGGGTTGGGAAAGGGACCTATCTTAACTGCTTCTTCTTTGTTTGCAAGAGGTCTAATGGAGAGCTGCGGGGAGAGTGGGACTATAGTCCCAATGTTGCTTAAGTGGGCTTTAGATGGTGGGGCTGCAGCTGGCTGGGTGCACAGAGTTGAAGGAAGCAGGCAAGCTGTGATGGGTGGGATGGATATAGAGCGAGGCCACAGTGGCTTTGGTCTGCGGTGGCATTGTTCTAAGCAACTACGGTTTCAATGCATGCCATCTCATATGCGACAGCGATTCCAAAAGCTAAATATTTGGTCTGACGCATTCGTAATGGCAGAGAGAAAATCAAGGGGACAAATAGGAATAATCTCCATAGGTAATGCAAAAGTACTAGGTCCTGCTGAATCTACAGGGATCGAAGGCACTGGAGGCTCAGATGATGCATGCAGTGGGGTAGTGGCTATGGGGACTATGGATGCTGGGATGTGGGGCTCCTTAGTAGGAGCTGCAGGTGGTAGTTGGTCCTCTACTGGATCCTTGAGTGGGAGAGGAGGAGCACCCGACACAAATTGCCACTATTTCATAGTGAAAATAGCCTCGCAAATCGACGACGCTCTAAATGGGGTTCAATCATAAAACCAAGGTGTTCCAACACTTGAGAGAGCAACCGCGGAAACAAGAGGGGAATGGTCTCAGCCCTTATGAGGTTTTTAATTGTCATCTCCTTTTAGAATTAGAATATAAGGCTATGTGGGCCATCAAAGCGAGGGCTGTGACTTTCAAGCTGCAAGAAAGAGCTACCATAAATGAACTAGAAGGGTGAAATGAAGCTTATGACAATGCCAGAATCTACAAGGAAAAGCCAAGAGGTGGCAGAGATCTCATTAAAATCCTGAAGGTTGAGTAGGAGAACTAGTTATATTATTTCGACTCCAGGCTCGAGATCTTTCGATGAGGTGAGTCAAGGCTGAATCTTGGGCGGTGACGAGACTGAATGCGGAAGTGAATTCAGAAGTAAGTAGTCGAGACTAAACATTATCTTGGAGAAAGCATGAGAGGAGGAAGATCGATTTAGATAAGACAAAGAAATACGAGAAAGAAGATTCTCTCTGACCTAAGTCACAGCTAAGGACATTAAATGAAGCTTTTTGGAGGCAGCTTAATAAAATTTTTATTTTTGTTAACTTTGATTGATGTTTATTACTTCCATTGCTTTTGAAGTTTTGATTTTGCATTGTTAGAAGTTTTATTAGTAAGCTTGATCATTTGCAAAAAAATTGTTTTTAGACAGGAATGATGAACTAGAATCATAAGTTATTATAAAGCACACTGCCTCAAACTGAGAAGAGTAGAAAAGGGCTACAAGGGGGAGTATTTCTCATTCCCTAAACTTATTTTTAATGATAATGCATATCTTAAGTTTGAGGGAGTTTGCTGTCAATTACTTGAATGCTTTGTTTAGTGTTTTGATGTTAATGAGATTGTTGTTCATAATTGAATTGATGATTATCTGTTGCTATATATGTTTTCAAAATGCTTGAATTGCATAATTGGACTAAATTGTGGGTGATTAACTGAATTGGAAGGCAATTTAAAGTTACAGAAATTTAGGGAAACAAATGCTTGGTCGCGACAATAAAATCTGTCGCGACATTGTTTTGTAAGTAAGGAAAAAGGTATGTCGCAACAAGAATTTGACTGAACAAGGCGACTTAAAAGAAAAATTAGGTCGTGACATAACTTACTGAAAAAAAAAATGATGGAAACTGGTCGTGACCCAAATTTGTCACGTCGCAATAGAATTTTTGAAATTCAAGTAAATGGCAACAAGATAGTGTTGAAACCAGCTTCACTACACTATCGCGACCTAACTTTCAGTTTTCAGAGCCAATTTCTGTCGCGACAATATTTTTCTGTCACGATAGGATTGTTGCTTATAGATAATTGTTGGGTCAATTGACATGTGTCCTGACAGAGTTTTCTATTATCATGATTGGTTATTGTTTGCAACCTGTGTGTGTTGACATGAGTATAACTCATAGGATGGATGAAAATTGGTGCAGATGCAAAAATAAATTCATAGTTTAAATTCAAAAAGTTGTTGTTGTGACCTCAATCATTGTCGATCGCGACACACGAAGAAAGACATTCATTTATTGAGCCAATAACTGAAGAATTTTTTAAAAACTGAAAAGCCCACCTCCTTCCAGTTGCCTCACATCATTCACACTCTCACCTAATTTTCACTTTCTTCCTCTCTCGACTACCAAGGCTTTAGATTTAAGGACCTAAAGCCAATCCAGGATCTCATCATGAATTTGGAACCCCAGGCACAGTCCCAAATCTCAGTGAGATGATGGAAGAGTATATAGCAAGCGAATAGGAGGTTCATGTAGAACCTCAGACTAAGACAACCCCAGTAGAAGAACCAGAAGTGTAGGAGGAGGCATAAAACCTAGCTCATAAAGGAAGAAAGCAGAAAAGAGCTGAGCAAAGCATAGTTGAGCAAGTTGAAGAGTTAAAAGATGATAAAGCTTTTATTTCAGACAAAGCGTACTCCTTCTGGGAAAAGAATTTGAGTGACAAAGGGTTTATTGGAGAAAGGGGGTTTGGTAAGTTCATATCACCTTTTGCTGAGATAATCGAAAAAGAAATTTGAGTTTGTTGTTACGCAGCACAAACACACAGTTTCTGGCTGCGGAGTGGTCGGGGAGGTTATTCTAACATGATAGATATGAGGGGAGATTCAGTTTATGTCAAAGGAGAATGGGTCCCCATGGGTCATGAAATGATTAATGAGGTTCTATAAATCAAAGATCCAAATAATAGATCCAAGTTCAAAAGACTGCTTAGAGAACCCGATCATGACAAGATTATCGATTTCCTGACATAAGGAAAAGGGAAATGGAGCTCAACGAAGAACAATCCTCATGAATCCATCAACAGGGGCTCTTTACTATTAATGGAAACAGTAAATTCAATGTCTTACACTAAAGCACCCTAAACCTTAGACCCTATATCTTAAAAACCATAAACCCTAAAACCTAAACCCCCTAAAAAAACACCTTAAACCCTTTAATAAACCTTAAACCATAAACCCCAAAAAACACCAAGCCTTAAACCCTAAACCCATAAAAACTTTAAACCCTAAACCTTAAAAACCCTAAATCTTAAATCCCTAAAACACCTTCTAAACCCTACAAAACCTTAAACCCTAAATCATAAATCATAAAACTTTAAAAAAAATAGATCATAAACCTTAAACCCTGAACCATAAACTATAAACCAAAAGCACAAACCCCAAGCCTAAACCTAAACCTAAATCTAAAACCTTAAGCCTTAAGCCTAAAAATGCAAAATCAAAAACACCAAATCCTAAAATTATAAACTCTAAACCACAAGAAACCCCGAGCATGAGCAAAAAAAACCATAAGCGCAAAAAAAAACACAAGCCTAAATCCTAAATCCTAAACCTAAGCCTAAACCTAAAACCCAAACCAAAACCTAAACCACAAACACTCTATACCTAAACCTTAAATCGAAAATGGCTAAACCTAAACCTAAAAATCCTGTCCTAAATCCTAAATCCCAAAAAAAAAACCAAACCCTCAACCCTAAAACCAATTCTAAATATTAAACCCTAAATCCTAAAAAACCCTAAATCCTAAACCCTAAATACTAAATGCCCTAAACCTTGAACCCTAAACCCAACTCTAAACTTTGAACCTTAAATCCTAAACATAAAACCCTAAACCCTAAATCCATAACCCTAAAACAAAAACCAAAAACCCAAAACCCTAAACAACTCTAAACCCTAAACCTTAAATCCTAAAATCCTTAAGCCTAAACCTTTAAATCAATCTATAAATAAAAACCTCAAATCACAAGCACAAAAAACCCACAAAAACCCTAAACACTAAACTTGTTCTAAACATTAAACCTAAATCTATAAAAACCCCGAAACCATAAACCTATACACTAAAGCCTAAACCTAAAACCTAGCAACTCTAAACCTTAAACCTGAAATCCAAAAAAACTCTAAATACAAAGACCTAAAACTTAAACCTATATCCACAAAACCCAAACCCCAAAACCTAAACTTATAGGAAGAAAAAAACACCATAAACCCATTTATAAACCCTAAATCCCAAAAAACACCAAGCCTTAAACCCTAAACCCAAAATAACTCTAAACCCTAAACCTTAAAAACCCTAAATATTAAATTTCTAAAAACCCTAAACCCTAAAAAACCCTAAACCATAAACCCTAAAAAAAACCATAAACTATAAATCCTAAAAAAATAACCAAGACCCTAAACCCTAAAAACTATAAAGCCTACAAAACCCAAAAAACTACGTATCTCTGTCACATTCGTAGGTGGTTTCCGATTCTAATTGCCTCAATGCTAGGGAACAACGAA
Source organism: Tetrastigma voinierianum (assembly GCA_016808115.1). NCBI lineage: Eukaryota > Viridiplantae > Streptophyta > Magnoliopsida > Vitales > Vitaceae > Tetrastigma > Tetrastigma voinierianum. The sequence continues at coordinate 56,757 of JAEQBH010001169.1, read as the reverse complement.
GCCCTCGCTAAGTCATGTCCTGCGTTTACCCCACCCTCTTCCGGCGGCGGGTGTGCGAAGCCACTCCTGAAATCCCCGATCGTTACCTCTAGCGACTAGAAATATTTGTGAAAGCAGCTTCGTGTGCTTGCTAAAACCTCCTATAAAAATTTTCTTTTATTTATAATTTAGGATTTGGTAAAATCTTAGCGGCGGAAAACCTCGCGACATGACGAACATATGTATAATTCAAATCCTGTATACATCAATTTACATTATATCCAAATATACTTGACATACCTTACATTCTTACAAAACTACTCTATGTACATACATATGTTCCTTTATACAAATTCAAAGTATATTCTTACAAAATATTCTTAATATCAGCACTTGTACAATGTCAGGACAAATTCTATTGTGCTCCAACGTCTTGCGTACCTGTACCTGGAAAATAGTTTTTTAAAAATAGAAAATAATGAGCTAAACGAGCTCAGTTAGTGTAGGCTTTTATAAAATGTTTTGCTTTTCCGGAAAACATCTCAAAAATGTAAAACTCTCTTTTACAAATATTTTCCAGAAGCTTTACTTTGATTTGCTTGCTTTAAAAGTGACTAAAACTTTTCTGTATTTTCTTGCTTTTAAAAGTTTATAAAACTTTTAATACTTGCTTGCTTGTTTTGCTTTACTTTTCTTTAAAAGCTTATACAACTCTTATTGCTTGCTTGCTTAGAAGTTTATAAAACTTCTCAAAATTTCTATTGCTTGCTTGCTTTATCTTGCTTGAAAAGTTTCTTAAAACATTTCTCAAACCTTTTACTTTAAAAGTTTCTCAAAACTTTTTCATAAAAGCAGAACTGGGCTCAACCGTTTCTTTAAACTCTAGGAAACGATGATAGTGAACCAATGGTTGATTTTCAAAAAGCGTATTCATCTTATAAAACATCGACCCTTTGGAGCATACTTGCTTGTTGTGCCTAGTGAACACGGGAGCCTGTGCATCGACCGTGCCGGTGGAAGGACCTGTGTCCATATCACCTTTTTTCGGTGAATATGGTGGAATTGACCTCGTGTCGCCATCACCATAATTTAGTTAGAGCTCTGCTCCAGTACATGCCACCAAAAATCTAGTTAGCACGTAAGGCCTGTTTTCGCAAATATTCTTTTTGCTTACTTGCTCTTTGAAAAATGGTTTACAATTCAAAACCTTTTACTTGCTTGCTCTTTGGGAAATGGTTTACACTTCAAAACCATTTGCTTGCTTGCTCTTTGAAAAAATGATTTACAATTCAAAACCATTTGCTTGCTTGCTCTTTGAAAAATGGTTTACAATTCAAAACCATTTGCTTGCTTTTCAATTATGGTTTAAATCAAAACCATTTGTTTGCTTTTCAATTAAAGGTATGATAGGATGCATCCGAACCATTACTTGCTTTCTAAACTCATTGCTTGCTTTACAATATGGTTTTATAATCCAAAACCATGAAATACCGATTAATAAAGCAGGTTCATAATAATAATAATAATACACTGGTATTTGGAAAAATGAGTTTAGAACACTCCGCCTCTTTCCTTGCTAAACTTGAGCACAGTTCCACTCTTTTCCCGCCTTTGCTTTTTAACTTTGCACACTTTCGGTAATAGAATCTGACGACATAATGTGTCGCTGTGATCTCATAATCTTAACATACTTTCTAGACTTAATCATGCTTAATGAATATCGCCGAGGCGGCGAGGTACACTACGTTTTCATCGAGTCCCAATCTTATTCGAACCTATCTTAATCATTTAATAAGGTTCCTAAACTATCGGTGTACGAATTCGGGCTTAATTACACAAAAACATAACGTGCAGGCATTTGGGCACACATGTCTTGGTACACCACGGACCTATGCGGGACATGTTGCATTCTGTTCAGCATGTACCAGTACATGTTGGACATGCCGGTACATGTTGACCCTCACAGTGGGGTAATACTTAGGTACACCCCTGTACATCTTCTGATACACCTCCAGAAATTTTGCCCAGTTGCTTCTTTTTGCCACTTTTGACACCATTTCACTTCATGCTTCATAATTTCTAACACCTCAAGAATTATCATGGAATTCATCTCAAAAAAACTTCACAACTCTTGAATTGGTGGTTTGGAACTCATACCACAAAACCCTAGGTGAAAATCCAAGAACTCAACATAAGGTCCACCAATTCTTTATAAAAACCATATAATTTGATGATTCCATGTTTATTTTCCATCAATTGGGGTTTTACTCTCATAACCCCAACAATAATCTAGAGTTTGGGTGATCTCCTCCAAAACCCTAGACAAAGGAGCAACTAATCTCCATACCAAAGCCCTAGGAATCCAAAATACACTTGATTCTAAGACAAACATACCTTGATCTTCTTCTTATTCTCCTCCTTCTTCTTCCTTCTCTTCCTCTTCTTTCTCTTCTCTCTCTAGAACCCTAGCAAAGTGAGACAAAATGGCTTTTTTTTGTCTCACCCTCTATTTATACTCCCATATTCCTCATAATTGAAATTAAGTCCTCAAGCATTTAAATATTGCAAATCAACTTTTGAGATTTCTATTATGGCCCATCTCTACTTTAATTATACTTTACATATCCCATTTTATGTAACTTAATTGTACCATATTCTCATACACAAGTCCCGGGTTCCATAATTTATCATTTTATAATTTCATCTCCAAAATACGACAATGACACTTAATACTCTTATACGCCCCTACAGTTTCATGTACTGTACACTCTCTCGGGACGGGGCGTTACATCCTAGAAAGGCAACACTGTCTAACCAGAACTGGCATTTACAATTGATGTTCCCTCAGAATCTGTAAAACAACTCTCAGATGTTCCTTATGATCTTCCTTACTGCTTGAATAGATCAAAAAGTCATCAATGAATACTATAACAAATTGATCTAAATAAGGCTGAAAGATCCTATTCATAAGATCCATAAAAGCAACTGGGGCATTAGTTAGTCTAAATGGCATGACTAAGAACTCGTAGTGCCCATACCGTGTTCTGAAAGCTGTCTTGGGAACATCCTCTGACCGGATCTTTAATTGATGGTAACTTGACCTAGGATCAATTTTCAAAAATACCCTTGCTCCCTGTAGTTTATCAAAAAGATTGTCAATCCATGAAAGCGGGTATTGATTGTGTATTGTCACTTTATTCAACTCTCTGTAATCAATACACAATCTTAGACTTCTATCCTTTTTCTTCACAAACAAAACCGACGCTCCCCAAGGCGAAGTACTCGGCTTGACAAAACCCTTACTCACAGGCTCCTCCATCTATACTTTCAATTCTTTCAACTCTAAAGGAGCCATCCTGTAAGGTGCCTTAGAGATTGGTTCTGTCCTAGGGGCTAATTCAATTTGAAACTCAATCTCTCTATCTTGAGGTATACTTGGAAGATCCTCTGGCAATACATCCGAAAATTCAAATCCTAATCCCTAAATCCTAAAAGCCCTAAAAAATCCTAATCCCTAAATCTTAAAAAACCCTAAACCCTAAACCCGAAATCCAATTCTGAACATTAAACCCTATATCCTAAAAAAACCCTAAACCCTAAACCCTAAATACTAAAAGCCCTAAACCCTAAACCCAACTCTAAACTTTAAACCTTAAATCCTAAATATAAAACCCACCCTAAACCCTAAATCCATAACCCTAAAACAAAAACCCAAAACCCTAAACCCTAAACCCAACTCTTAACCTTAAACCTTAAATCCTAAAAATCTTTAAACCCTAAACCCTAAAAAATCCAAATCTCTAAACCCTAAAAATCCTAAATCCTAAAGCCCAAAAAACGACAAACCCTATACACTAAACCCAATTCTAAATATTAAACCCTAAATCCTACAAAACCCAAAACCATAAACCCTATACACTAAAAGCCCTAAACCCTGAACCCTAAACCCAAATCTAAACCATAAACCTGAAATCTAAAAAAACCCTAAACCTTAAACCCTATATCCTAAAAACCCTAAACCCTAAACCCCCGCAAAAAAATAAAAATAAAATAAAATAAAATAATCCAAACCCATTTATAAATCCTAAACCCTAAATCCCAAAAAACATCAAGCCTTAAACCCTAAACCCAACACCCCCCTGGAAAAAAAAAAAAAAAAAAACACTGTAAACCCTAAATCCCAAAAAACACCAAGTCTTAAACCCTAAACCCAAAAAAACTCTAAACCCTAAATCTTAAATTCCTAGCAACCCTAAATCCTAAACCCTAAACCATAAACCCTAAAAAAAACCATACCCTAAACCCTAAACCATAAACTATAAACCCTAAAAAAAACCCAAACCCCAAACCCCAAACCCTAAACCCTAAAAAATCATAAATCCTAAACACCAAACCCTAAAAAAATCTAAACTCTAAACCCTAAAAACCCTAAACCAAAAAAAAGCCCAAAACCCAAAAACCATAAACTCTAAACCCCAAAATACCCTAAACCCCAAACCTAAAAAACCCTAATCCCTATACCCTAAACCCTAAAAACCCAAAACCCTAAACCTAATTCTAAACCCTTAACCTTAAATTCAAAAAAACAAAAAACCCTAAAAAAACTAAGTCCTAGAAACCATAAACCCTAAATCCCCTAAAACCCTAAACCATGAAAAACCCTAAACTCTAAAAAAACCCAAACCCTTAGCACTAAATTTTTTTTTACCCTAAACCAAAAAAAAAAATCCTAAATCCTACTAAAGGGACCCAACCCGGATTTCTTCTTCCTAACCTAAAGGACCCTCTCGGCACTCCTACGAATTTGAGAAAACATTTATTTTAAACCCTTTTTAAAAGTGAATCTGTGGAGCAAACTCATTCATACATTTATGCTTTCCATTAAAACCTTATTAAACATGATGGGAAAATTTTTTTTTCTTTTAAACCTTAAACCCTTTTTATACGATTAAACATTTTGCAGAAAATCGGGCAGAGTTTTCTCTGTTTTTCGAACATCCCCAATTTTACAACACCTGTAAGAAAACATTTTACACTCCCAAAATGTTCATTTACTCCACATCCAACTACGGGACATCAAGTACACCATAGGCAATTTCAAATCAAAATTTAAAATAATTTTCTGAACACCATAGAAATATAAACAATATTTTGATAACCATTGAGCTCGAGTCGGGGATTACACCCAACCGCCTACATACCTCTACCACACAGAGTATCAGAGGTCACGCAGTTCATTTCTTTAAAACATATATACATTACAAAATAAAGGTGCACAAATAGTTATTTACAACAAATCTATACATTTTCAAAAAGTGGTCGTCGTGTGAGGCGGAAGTGTCACTAGGCCGGAAGATGCTCGACCTGCTCATCAGTCTCTGCCCTTAAAAACATTTAATAAAATATTTGGAAAAAGGGTGAGCTAAAGGAGCTCAGTGAGAGTATAGTTCATAAGAAAATAATGTTTCCAAATATAGTTCAAATACAATGTGTAAAACAATTGTATAGAGATCTCATTTCAATAAACATTTACTTTACTTTCTTTTCCATATAGTTCAAATGCAATGTATAAAACAATTGTATAAACATCTTATTTCAATAAACATTTACTTTACTTTCTTTTCCATATAGTTCAAATACAATGTATAAAACAATTGTATAAACATCTCATTTCAATAAACATTTACTTTACTTTCTTTTCCATATAGTTCAAATACAATGTGTAAAACAATTGTATAAACATATCATTTCAATAAACATTTACTTTACTTTCTTCTCCTTTTTGAATCCTTCATACCCAATGGAATCCGCCTACCGTTAACCACCATGAAAGAACCTCTGAGGAAACAGTCTTACGATCACCGATGGCCTAAAAGGAACCTCCGATAAATTGTGCCTTTCTTTTAAATACCATTGCAGTATGGAATAAATCATATTGTGCATTGGTAACCTTTTCGTAGTTTTCACGTGCATAGCGATATGCATCACTCTTCCCTTCACCCTATAAAAAAAAATCTTATCCCTTTCCCACGTACCATGCACGCGTAAAGTACTTTAGTCGACTTTCCTTTAAACTTTATCTTTGTAACATAGGGTAACCATGGATTCAAACATTTTCATATAAACACACACACACACACACACACACACACACACACACACACACACACACACATATATATATATATATATATATATATATATATAATATGTTCATAAACATTACATTTAATATGGAAACCATAAATCATGCTTTATAAAACTATGGAAACCATAACCATTTCATATTTTCTCAACACATGCTTTATAAAACTATGGAAACCATAATCATTTCATATTTTCTCAACATAAATAAAGTCAAGAAAACCACATTTCCTTATCCATTTAAACATTTGTAACATAGATATGAAAACATATACATTTGTAAACATTAATATATATACATTTACATTTTCCCTCACCTTAGTTGTTTAAGCCCTTTTTCCTCCTTTAAAAACTTTTCACCTTTGTCCTTAATCCTTCCTCCAACAAGTCACATTATCCATAAAATCCATTAGCATTCATACCTTAACAATATTCCATTAAACCATTAACTATAATATACGTTCTATTGAATTAGAAAGCAACCCCAAGGTTTTTCTAATTCACTCTAATCTCAACTTATCCAATTCACTTCCAAATAAATCAAGGCTCATGACTACATCATTACAAGCCTTAAATCAAGCCATTAGCATGCTTAAAGTGAAAAACCCATAATGCCCTTCACCTTAGCAAAAATTACATTTATACCTTAATCAATTCTTTCTCTTAAAACTTTAATTCTAATACATTCCATTAGGCATTTAATCACTTCCAGTTGATTAAAATCAATTGAAACTCAACTTTTCCATACTTTTCCTAGTGTGGCCTAATCCTACATGTCACCCATTCATTATTATTTCTTCAATTTCTTCCATTTTCTTTCAACAAATTACATTTGACAATTCATCCAATGCCATTGATTCACTTAAACTAAATCAAACCAATGCATTTCCACTAAACCCTCTTGGCCTAACCTCTCCATGCTATATCTCATTTTCTTTTCAACTTTTAATTCCATTAATCTTCCAAGTATTCAAGTAATGTCATTAAATCAATTATAACCAATCAAACAACATCACTTCTATTAACATCCAAGGTTGACCTAAATTTACAATCCTCATAATCTCGTTCTTTCTTTTCAATTTCTTAACAAAATCAACCTATAATCATGTCAATTTAATAGCTAAAGCCTTAATATAACTCAATTGAAGGTTTATGTAAATAATCCATAAAACCCTAATTTCTTACCTTAAGAGTTTTGGTGTCTTGATGGTAACTTGAATTCCAATGAAATCTCTTGTTCAAATCTACATAAAGACATGCCAAGAAACCCATTTTGTGACACCCCAAAACCCGGGGGTCTCATCGACAACCTGTCAACATGCGAAAGTCTTATGAAATCGGCACCTGACGCACTCACATGTCTCGTATACCGATACTCATCCCTGCATATTTAATTCATAAATACAAAAAATAACTTCATACAGTCCGTATACAAAACGTGAGAGTTATAGAACCTCACTCACACATATGGTACAAATACGTGCATTAGAACCAAATGTTGTTCCAATATATAAAACAGGATATGTGTAATCACCCCTTTCCGGTTTGACCAGATTGGTGGGTCTGAACCGGATTCGGAGGCGCTAGCCAAATTCATTTATCAAACATATTTCATTTAGACATTTAAAAGCCCCCTTTTTTTTTCCAAAAAAATTGCGGAAGCATTTTCAATCGTTTCGGTAGGCCCATACAATTTACATTTAACCAAAATATATTTACAATGAAGGCATTCCATGCCCATTCAAACTAATATACAAAATTGTTTTAGAGTTTAACTCTTTTGATCACAAAACATCAATTGTTCAAAAATATGATGGATTCATATGACGGCACTTTACTCCTCGCAGCCTTCTTGATGACCCGCACCTCGATCTCAGGGGTCCCACCGTTAATCACTCGATACCTGCACATTGGTAAAAACAATACGCTAAGCATTTTCATGCTTAGTAGTTCTATGTAAATTCTCTCTTCATTTCATTTTAAATCGAAACATGCAATATTTATAAAACAATGTTTTTTTACAATTGTTAATATCAATGTATAATACGTATATATATATATATATATATATTCATATTATTTACATTCAATTACAAATTATTGGTCATTTAGTTATGCACTTTATATGCGCTAAATCATTCAAATCACAAATCATGCACTTTTCAATCTCATTATCGCTTTTGACTCCTATCGAATTTAACCTATGCTTTCTATGAATGTGATAACGAATCACCTATGAGATCACCGCACCGGGCTGCGTGTCATATATATATAAAAACAAATATACTCAATGAGTCCACACTACCGATACTCCGTCTCGTTGGCTACAGACGTATGCCATAATAGTATTTGTTCAACTCTTATTGGTATACCACTTCATCTCTGAACTCCGAATTCTAATAGCTAATATTCTATTAAGGGCATTCAAATCAATTTTAGGAAAATATAGTATAGTATGTATTTTTATACAAAACAAATCATTTAATACTTTTTAAATTTTCATGTCATTCATTTCTCAATCAATCAATTTCTCAAATCTCTTCACTTAAATCAACTTGTAATACAATTTATTTGCATAAAATCAATGTAAAACACTCAACATGCAATTCAAACATTTTGGAGATAGAGATGCTAAATAATGAGAGAGTGTAAAGTAGAACAAAACTTAAAAAGCTTTTGCACTTTGGATTCCAAATCCTTTACAATCTTGATCTCACCGGTTTTCCTCCTCATCAGCCCCATTCTAATACAATTAAAGAACAATATTCGTGGTGTGCTAGTGATTTCCGGTTAAAGGATTTTCTGAGCTTTAATATCATATTCTTTAATCTCATTAGGTAAATAAGGGCAAGATATCAGAAACCCGAGAAAATTCTAATTTTCTAAAAAGGGTAAATGGTAATTTTGCAAAATCCGAAATTTTCTAGATCTCGATGATGAAACATTTCCACCGCAATCGCCCTCACTAAATATACTACCACGCAAATCTAGATAATGCCAAACTCATCGCTTCGAGTGCACCGCATGCTCCGTGCCTTAAAATCCACAGAGGGACATGTGATGTGGACAAAACATCACTATGTACTCATGCATACATATTGCATGATTAGAGAGAGGATTTGGAGATTAATGGCTTAGATTGCCATGTGTCAAAGTCAAATAGTTAAATGAAGAACACAATGGGAATTTTGAAAAGTTTAATTCGAAATAAGACAAAGAGAATGGTTTTTCATTTGGAAACACAAACGTAAGCAAAGGAGTTGTGGTTTCAGATTTGCAGAGAAAGAGTGGGATTCTCTAGATTTCCCATTGCTCGACTCCTACTCTCGCTGAGTAAGAAGCAAAGTTAATCTATGCAACGAGGGCTATGCGTGGGCATTCGATTTTGTGGAGTTCGACAAACTCAAAGAGGTAGGACTTTTTCCACTTTGATTTATTCTACAGTTTCATTTTATGGATTGGATTTGTAGAGGCTCGATGGTCGTGGTTTTCTACTCTAAAATCTTTGAACCGAAAGTGAAGAAAAAACTTACAGGTGGCCGTGAACAAAGTGTGACGAGGGTTTCACTGTTCACTTGATTGGTTGTGTGATTTTTTTTTTTTTTGCGTTGTATGGTGATTCAAAATGAATTTCTTGATCAGAATTAGCCTATATGATTACCTTTGGTGTATATTGATTGTGAATCTGAATAACATGAATTGTAGAATTAATTTTGTTAATATATACATGAAAAATATATTAGCAGTTGAATATTTTGAAATGTCATAATGCATTCCATATGCAATTCGGGGCACCCTAGATGGTGCAAGAAAGACAAAGGAAAATAAAATAAAAATGAAAACTCACTGTAAAGGAATTTCATGAAGATTTTCCTAAGAATTGCTCTCGAGAGTTGTCCAACAAATTTCATCTGAGGCGACGATGGACTGCTTTCTGAGAATTATCCAAAGAATTCACCTCGCAGGGTTGTCCAATGTATTTATCGAAATTCGATAGTGTGTTTTCAAGAACATAAAGCTTTTGTTTGAAAATCGTATTTTGCTCAGATTTTGGCTTTCTAGGCATGTGTTATGAGTCATGAGGACCTCGAGACATGGGATTGGGCATGTAGACATTCATAGGATCATGTATTTGCTTGGAGTGTGATTGCTAAGCAAGACATGTGCACTTAGGTGGGGGAGTAACCTATGTAGGAAATTATCACTGATCGGCCATTGCTCACCCTTGCCGAGGGATCACTATTTCAGTACAAGGAGTGTATTGTGGAGGACGAATCTCTCACTAAGAGGCCAAAGGCTTTAGAAGAAAGCCGGATTGTGGCTTTGGTATTCATTTTGTATAACATGTATTAAAATTGTAAATCTTAATATATGTTTGAATTAAGAGTGACTTATTAACTCTTGAACCATGTAATATAGTTGGTTGGGATATATTTTGTGAGTATTGATGCATGGGCCCAAGTGGCCATTTTTACTCACACGTGGACCCGGTGTGGTTGTGTAAAATGTTGGGACAGGTTGTGTATCTTGGGTAGAGCTCCCCGCAGCAAAGCTGAGACTTACATCTGTCTTCATGAGTAGTGTCGGTTGTTCACATGATCCACGAATATTTCAGTTGATGGGTTAACAATCTGACTTTAAATGGGGCGCGTGATATAAGCCCTAAGACGGGTTGTTAGTTTCCTTAACTTTAATCCATCACATAACCAAAACATTAAAATTTTTAAGGCCCTGACTTATAACCTTTCCAACAATAATTTTGATCAACTAAACCATCCCTTAAAGGAAGATTAAGTCAAAACCTCAAACACCCACTAACACCACATGCAAGGACCGTTATTTCCAGCTTTTGTACTCTCTCAACTACACAAAATTATACAAACGGTCTTTAAAAATTATGAAACTCTCCCAGTTTAGTCCTTTATGTATCCAATGACATCTTTAAAAATTTTCAATTTAAAATTCCTTCTCTAAGGCCCTTAACCACATAACACAAACAGGATAAAACATGTTATTTTTTTTTCGCATAGCTAGCACTTTAAAACGTCAACAAAACCAACTTAATGTTGTCCAAAAATTAACTTCAAACATTGATTTTATTAGCTTAGACCAAGCACCAATTCCAACCAAGACCTCAATAATATTATAAACCAATTGTATAGTTTTTAACTTTTAACATCTAGACTACTTTAATTTGCAAACAGACCTGCACATAGCTCCACTTTGACAAAATTTCTAGTGACTTTGGGGTTACAAATTTAGCCACAATTCCTTTGGCAATTATTCTAGAAGTCTATTTTACCCATAATTTTGAATCACTCAATTTGGATGAGGGAAACTCAACTTATGGCCAAAAAACCATAACAATACCCAAAACATAGCATACCCGTGAGCTACCCGAGCTCACCTGTAGCTACACTCGCTTCCCGGTCCCTTCTAGAGTAAATTTGTAGCCCTATCTCTGTAAGTGGGCCTCTACTAATTGGAAATCACTTCATTTGATGATTATAATCCAACCTATAGCCAAACAAGAACAAGGGTTTTGACAAATTTTTGACAAAGATTTTGAAAACCCAACATTTCCTTTTCCAAACACTCCTCCAAACCAATCCAAACCCAATACCAACCCATTTAAGCAACCATATAGAAAAATGACTTTATCCAAATTTTGGGGTTTTCCCAACCTAAAGACAAGCAAGAGAAAAGGGGGTTAGGGCTTAGTTTCTACCTTTGAATCTCTTGATTCTTCAACACCAAGCCTTCCTTCTTCGCCTTTCTCGACCACTGAAACCATAACGGAAGATCTCCCACCAAAAAATTTTGGCCTCTCTCAACCCTAGCTCTCTTTTCTCTCCCTTTCCTCTCCAAGAACAAAAATGCACAAATGTGCCTTATCTTAGACCACATTTGGCCTTAATCTCATTTAATGGTTAAGGCCTTGTTTGGCTTCCTATTCTTTGGCTTTCAAAATAAGTCCCATTTCTCATTTTTTGACATTTAAGTCTTCTATTTCACTTCATTTAACTCACATTAGCATTTGCTTATTTTATTTTTTGGTCATTAGGTCCTCATTTTTTACAAATTCCAAATTTTCCTTGCACTTGCAAATTCTGTGTTGTATATATATAGCAGAGGATATATATATATATATATATATATATATATATATATATATATATATATATATATATATATATATATATATATATATATTTAGCATTTAAATTCGAAAAGAAAAAAATTCCCATTTACTTTATTTTATAGCCTAAACACATAATAATAAAATATATATTATAAAAATACTAGGTATTTTTTGGTATATAATATGTATTACGAGTAACAGTTCTCATGCATATACAAAATACATCAAGGCCACAACCCGGCCCTCTTCTCAACTGTCGGCCTCTAGGGAGCGCTGCCTACCTGCACGTGACCTGTACCTGAAAGGGGGGCCCCACAACGCGGTGAGCTACGCTCAGTAGAAACAAAACCTACCAGGGCTACTTCCCACCTAGGTGCACATGCAAATGATCATTTCACAGTCACACAAACAACACAATCCATGCAGACATGTTGACCTATCATGAAAAAAACTACATGCATGTATGACGACACTCACATGCCCCATGTATCGTAGTCAACCTCCGACCCACCACCCACGCGCCAATGGGAAATCAATACCGAGTTAGTCCCGACTCCCATCACACAACACGTAGTCTATGTGATATTTATTTAATCGTTTCTTGTCTTTTTGGGCAACAAAACTTTCCGAGGTCTCACCGCGGGTCTCTTACACCCTCCGACATTTTTCGGGCTTTCACCAATGGATACGCTGTCTAACCAGGTTTTCAAGCTTTTCACCTGAGGGGGGTGTCTATCCCCTACACCCAACATTATTCATTTTCTATTTTTTTAATTTTTTTATTTAACATTGTGTGAATCAATTGGACTTCGTCCCATTCCCGATCCCACACAATTCAACCCCAAACGCAGTGCCAAATCAGTACCATGTACGCACACCCATGTAATGCGGTGATTTGTCGTACACCAATGCAATGCAATTGTGCCCCTGCACTCAAACTCACTCAAACTCATGCCCAGGTATGAAGACTCTCGCATGGACATTTTTACCCTCAGACACTAGGTGTACCCATGAACCTCAAGGCCTAATGCAATACAGGTTCATAAATTCACCCAATATCAATTTACATGTTGTCATGCTAGAATTATACTCACTCAATTCAATACATTATGCAAGCATACATTCTCATAATTCCTAACATCACCAGCAAATAGAGGTCACGGCTCACGCCTTCCAGCCGACGTAGCACCTCGGGCCCTACTGCAACATGCCAAAACATAGCCATGTTCAAGCACCACACACATAACTCCAATTGTTTGGAACACACAATAAAGTCATCATGTCATCTCTTAACCAACAGATGGCACTTTGATCCACAATTCACAATGGCTTAAGATTCAAGCCTCATACCATCATAACTGAGTATAGAGATTAACCCTAGACATCACAAAATCCATGATTTAAAACTAGTCTAAAAGCAAGGAGAAACAGTTTGGAAACACTATTTTTAATGTGGCTACTTTGGCTAAACAAGACCGTAAACTTTCTCGAATATCAAGCCCTTGAAACGCATTTCCCTCAAGTCAAAAGGAGTTGGAAATTAGATAGACCTATTTCAATGAGATATGTTCCCCAATAAGTCTAGTTTAGATAGAAATTGGAATCATTCAATTCTGATGTGTGATGGCCAAGTTATGGCCAAAACACAGTCACAAGATCTCAACACAGCACAGGAAAACTGCCTGAACCTAGCTCCACTTTGAGTGCATTTTTTTACTCAAAAGGAGTCGGAATTTGGATAAACCTATTTCAATGAGATATGTTCCCCAATAAGTCTAGTTTACACAGATATTTAAATCATTCAATTCTGATGTGTGATGGACAAGTTATGGCCAAAACACAGTCATAGGATCTCAACACAACACAGGAAAACTGCCTGAACCTAGCTCCACTTTGAGAGCATTTCTCAGTCAAAAGGAGTCGACTTTGGATAGACCTATTTCAAGGAGATGTGTTCTACTCTAAGTCTAGTTTTCCCTGCAATTAGAATAATTCAATTCAGACAAGTTATGGCCAAGTTATGGCTAGAACAGAGTCAAGGGGTCGAAGGAGAACACAACATTTACCCTCTACACAAAATCTCCTCTATTGAGGGTCACAACAAACTCAACCAATGCCATTTCCATGGCCCCAAGCAAGGAAAATAACCGAATAAGCAAAGTCCCTACCTCTTGTAGTGTGTGGGATCAAGTCCTTGATCCTTTAACCTTGCAAAAAAAATGGAGGTGTTTAGCTCCTCCTCCTCCTTTCTTCCTTCATTTCTTTCCTTTCTTCTCTATTTTCTTGTCTTTTCTTTCTTTCTCTCTTTTCTTTCTTCTCATCTTGTCTATGAATTGTTTGGAATCCCTCCTCAAACCACCAAGTTGGTTTGACATAGGTGGAGGACACCTAACACCAATTTGTTTGACAGTTGGCCAACTCTAGGCTGGCAGCCCCATGCCACAATTTCTTAACCACTTTCATGCGCTCATGCAATGAGGGTGGCTTGAAATTGGACCCCCACCCAACTCGTAATCCTGGGCAGAGCGACACTGTGGCCACCCATGTGCCAAGTGTCTCCCATGCAAGTTCCACATGGCACCCCATGGTTGCCCGTTCCGCCTCAAATGATCAAAACCGATCGTCTCTGACCCGACGTAGCTCCGTCTGCCCAACGGATTTCGAGATGACTCTAATGGCGCGATCTGTTTCATCATTAGAGATCTAGAGAAAAATCTAGGGTTTTGCCTATACCGTCCTGGCAAGAATTACCGATTCACTCCTTTTCGAAAAAATACGTTTTTCTCGGGTTTCACATTCTCATCCCCTTAACATAATTTCATCTCGAAATACTCGCATACATACACACAATCAAACACATGCATATGCGACAGTCATTTAAAACATTAATGACTAGAAAACGACTCCCCATCGAACGTTAAGGGATAGCTGGCGCGCACGGCACCCCGCTCTCCCATGTGGCCCCGACCCTGCCGCCACAACACCTTCACAAGCCTCACGGTCTTGCCGCACAAAACCTACTCTTAGCTATCTATGATATGCACTGGTCCCTCCTCGAAGGTTCCATCCACATCAACAACAAGCTCGCCCCAATCCACTACATGAGTCAGATTTAGAGTGTACTTTCGGAGCATAGAGACGTAAAATACCTCATGAACACTCGACAAACTCGACAGAAATGCTAATCGATACGCAACCGAGCCCCACCCTTCGAAAATCTCGAAGGGTCCATCAAAATTTCTACGATAACTTCCTCTCTTGCCGAACCCGATCATTCCTCCTTAGGCATCACCTTCCAAGTGAAGACATGATCACCCACCTCGAACTCTAGAGGTCATCATCGTATATCACCACAACCTTCCCCGTTGTGCCTGAAGCAAAGCAGCGAGACGCTCTCATCCAAATTCACCTTCTCCGAGGTGTCTCGAATCAATTCCGGACCCGTGGAGGGTCTCTCCCCCACCTCTGTCCAACAAACCGGAGATCTACACGACTGATGAGTCTTAAACTCATCTATTTTTAGTCCATTTTTCTAGCATATTTTTAGTGGTTTCAGATCAATTTAATGCCAAATTGTGGAATATTCACCAAACTTGTGTTTTGCAGATTTTTATCTGCAAGGAAGAAATTCTGCAAAGAAGAAATAAGAGAAAAGAAGAATTGTAAAGAATCTATGTCGCGATCGAAATTGGCGTGGTCGTGGACAAATCCCAAGAAAATACCAAAGAAACCTTGTCACAACAACATTTCCTGAGTCACAACGCAATAACTGGGATTGCACATGAGCTGCTATTTAAACAAAACAAAGAAAGTCATGATGTAGAATGGAAAACATAAGTCACCGAACAAAATAGTTTATGTTGGCGATATAATGCCGGATAGGAATGTAGAATCTCTCACAGGATGCATCCTCTTCAAGGCGAATAATCGATTTCTCGCAAATATGGAAAAGCTTATTAAGACATAAAAAGATGCTTAAAAGAAGCTAGTTTATGACAAGAAAACTGTGTCATGACATCGTGATGTTCCAATTGATGAACTCGACCAAGGTACAAAGAAATCTAAGGTTGCGACATACTCAAAGCCAGATGTTATGATGTTTAATAAGGATCTTTCGTGTCACAACACGTAATTGCCGTAGCATTGATGAATTAGGTCGCACAAAGATCTCAAGCCAATATAGAAAAGTCCCACGCGAACAGAAAAACCGAAGCCGCCACGAAGACAAATGGTTGCATAAGAGTTATGTCGCTGACTAAAATTGGGCTATAAGCATGCGCCAGGCCGTGATATAGAGGGAAGGTGTCGTCGCGACATAACATATTAGGTCGCGACATGCAAAACATCTCCAACACCAAGAGGCCAAGTCGCAACATCAAAATGAAGTCGATTAAGGAATCAGCTAAGTGGTGATAGTAACTTTGTCACGGCAGAAACTGGTCGCACTCGAAATATCGATAATGCAAGACCGTTGGTTGCAACAAGAACCAGAACATAAATGCTTTCGCAACAATAAAAACTAGGTCACGACACCAATATGGAGAAGCTGCACAACAACACTGTCGCGACTAGGGAAACACTGTAAACCCAAATCCCTAAATCCTAAACCCTAAACCTAAATCTAAACCTTAAAAAACCCTAAACCCAAATCCCTAAATCCTAAACCCTAAAACTCAATAACCTTGAACCCTAAACCCTAAACCCAAAAAACCTTAAACCACCCAAAACCCTAAACCCTAAATCCCTAAAAAAACTAAACCACAAACCCTAAAACCAAAATTCAATACACTAAACCCAAAAATAAACCCACACACCCCTAAAAAATCCTAAACCCTAAACTTGAAAAGACCCTAAACATTAAAACCCCTAAAACCTTAATCCTTAAACCCTAAACCCTAAACCCCCTAAAAAAAAAAAAAAAACTGCCCTCCAAAAACTCAAAAACCCTAAACCCTAAAAAACCCCAAACTCTAAAAAACAACCTAAAATTCGTAAACCCTAAATCAAAAAACCTTAAACCCCCCAAAACACTAAACACTAAAAAATCCTAAACCCTAAACCTTAAAACCCATTAACCTTGAACCCTAAACCCTAAATTCCAAAAAACCTTAAACCCTAAACCCTAAAAAACACCCAAAAACCCAAAAACCTAAACAAAACCTAAATCCTTAAAAAACCCAAAAAACCGTAAACCATAAAATTAGAAATTAAAAATTAAAAAAAAAACCCTAAAAACACTAAACCCCAAAAAATCCTAAACCTTAAACCCTAAACCCAACTCTAAACCCTAAAATCCAAAATTCTAAACTCCAAACACCCCACCTCAATCCTAAACCCAAAACCCAAAAACCCCTAAAAACCCAAACCCCCCAAAACCATAAACCATAAAAAAATCCTAAACCCTAAACCCCTAAAAACCTAAACCTTAAACCCAAACCCCAATCCCCCCACCCTCCCAAAAAAAAACCTAAACCCGAAGAACTCCAAAAAAAAACCCTAAAACATCTAAAATCCAAAAGCCTAAACCTTAAACCCCGAAAAATTCTAAATCCTAAACCCTAAACCCAAAACCTAACTCTAAACCCTAAAAAACCCTAAACACAAAACACTAAACCATAAACCCTAAAACCCCTTAACCCTCTAAAACCTTAAACCCTGGACCCTAAAAAAACCTAAACCCTAAACCCTATATCTTAAACCCTGAAAACCTAAAACCCTAAACCCAAAGGAACTCCAAACCCTAAACCCAACTCTAAACCCTAAACCCTAAACCCCAAAAAACGCTAAACACCAAACCCTAAAAAACCCCAAATCCCTCAAAACCCTATACCCTAAACCCTAAAATACACTAAACCTTAAACCCTAAATCTTAAACCCTAAGCCCTAAAAAACAACAAACCCTAAACAAAAAAAGCCCTAAATCCTACACTCTCACCCTAAAACCCAAAACCTCAAATCCTAAACCCAAAACAAAACCTAAAAACCCAAACCCTACACCTCAAACCCCAAACCCTACACCCTAAACCCCAAACCCTCAATCCTAAAAAGACCCTAACCCTAAATCCCAAAAAACCCCAAACCCTAAATCCCATAAAACCCCAAACCCCATACCCAAAAATACTCTAAACACTAAACCTTCAAAATCCTAAATCCTAAATCCCTAAAAAAACCAAAACCCAAAACCCTAAAAAAACCTAAACCTTGAACCCTAAAAAGCCCAATCCCTAAACCTAAAAAAACTTAAACCCTGAACCATAAATCCTAGAAAACCCTAAACCCTAAACCTCCTCAAACCCTAAACCCTCCAATAAAAAAAAAGAAGCTAAACCCTAAAAAACTCCAAAAAAAACCCTAAACCCTTAAAAAAAACTAAACCCTAAAAAAACCCTAAACCCTAAATCATAAAAAAGCCTTAAAAATCCTAAACCCAAAATCCGAAACCCTAAACCTTAAACTCTACCAAATCCTAAACCCTAAACCTAAATCTAAACCCTAAAAAACCCTAAATCCAAATCCCTAAATCCTAAACCCTAAAACCCATTAACCTTGAACCCTAAACCCTAAACCCTAACAAACCCTCCAAAAGCCTTAAACCACCAAAACCCTAAACCCTAAATCCCTAAAAAAACTAAACCACAAACCCTAAACCAAAAACCCTAAAACCAGAACCCAATACCCTAAACCCAAAAAAAACCCACACACCCCTAAAACCTTAAACCCTAAACCTAAAAAGACCCTAAACATTAAAACCCCTAAAACCTTAATCCTTAAACCCTAAACCCTAAACCCCCTAAAAAAACAAAAAAAACTAAACCCAAAAACTCCAAAACCCTAAACCCTAAAAACCCCAAATTCTAAAAAACAACCTAAAATTGGAAAACCCTAAATCAAAAAACCTTAAAAACCCCAAAACACTAAACACTAAAAAATCTTAAACCCTAAACCTTAAAACCCATTAACCTTGAACCCTAAACCCTAAATTCCAAAAAAACTTAAACCCTAAACCTTGCCAAAACAAACCCTAAACCCTAAAAAACACCCAAAAACCCAAAACCCAAAACAAAACCTAAATCCTTAAAACCCAAAAACCCTAAACCATAAAATAAAACATAAAATTAAAAACAAACCCTAAAAACTCTAAACACCAAAAAAGCTAAACCTAAACCCTAAACCCAACTCAAACCCTAAAACCAAAAATTTAAACCCTAAACCATAACAAAATTTAAACCCAAAACCCAACCACCCCCCACCCCCCCCCCAAAAAAAAAAAAAAAAAAAAGAAACCCAAACCCAAAAGAACCCAAAAACCCTAAACCCTAAACATCATAAAAACCCAAAATCCAAAACCCTAAACCTAAACCCTGAAAAATTCTAAATCCTAAACCCTAAACCAAAAACCTAACTCCAAACCCTAAAACACCTTAAACACAAAACTCTAAACCCTAAACCCTAAAACTTTAACTCTAAACCTAAACCCTGAGCCTAAACCCAAACCCTAAACCTCATCTTAAACCCCCAAAAACCTAAAATCCTAAACCCAAAAGAACTCCAAACCCTAAACCCAACTCTAAACCCTAAACCCTAAACCCCAAAAAACGCTAAACACTAAACCCTAAAAAATCTTAAATCCCCTAAAACCCTATACCCTAAACCCTAAAATACACTAAACCTTAAACCCTAAGCCCTAAAAAACCTTAAACCCTAAACAAAAAAAACCCTAAATCCTACACTCTCCCCCCAAAACCCAAAACCCCAAATCCTATACCCAAAACAAGCCCTAAAAACCTAAAACTCACCAAACCCCAAACCCTACACCCTAAACCCCAAACCCTCAATCCTAAAAAGACCCTAAACCCTAAATCACAACAAACCCCAAACCCTAAATCCCAAAAAACCCCAAACCCCAGACCCAAAAATACTCTAAACACTAAAACTCAAAATCCCAAACGAAATCCCTAAAAACCTAAAACCCTAAAAAAAACCTAAACCTCGAACCCTGAAAAAGCCCAATCCCTAAACCTAAAAACTTCGAACCATAAATCCTAGAAAACCCTAAACCCTAAACCTCCTCAAACCCTAAACCCTCCAATAAAAAAAACCCTAAACCCTAAAAAACTCCTAAAAACCCTAAACCCTTAAAAAAACTAAACCCTAAAAAAACCCTAAACCCTAAATCATAAAAAAGCCTTAAGAACCCTAAACCCCAAATCCAAAACCCTAAACCTTAACTCTACAAAATCCTAAACCCTAAACCTAAATCTAAACCCTAAAAAACCCTAAACCCAAATCCCTAAATCCTAAACCCTAAAACCCATTAACCTTGAACCCCAATCCCTAAACCCTAAAACCTAAAAAACCCTAAACCGAAAAAACCTTAAACCACCCAAAACCCTAAACCCTAAATCCCTAAAAAAACTAAACCACAAACCCTACACCAAAAACCCAATACCCTAAACTCAAAAAAAAAACCCCACACACCCCTAAAACCTTAAACCCTAAAAAATCCTAAACCCTAAACCTGAAAAGACCCTAAACATTAAAACCCCCAACCTTAACTTAAAAACCCCAAATCCTAAACCCCTAAAAAACAAAAAAACTAAACCTAAAAACTCCAAAACCCTAAACCCTAAAAGACCCCAAACTCTAAAAAACAACCTAAAATTCGAAAACCCTAAATCAAAAAACCTTAAACCCCCCAAAACAATAAACACTAAAAAATCCTAAACCCTAAACCTTAAAACCCATTAACCTTGAACCATAAACCCTATAAAAAACAAAACCCTAAACCCTAAAAAACACCCAAAAACCCAAAACCCTAAACAAAACCTAAATCCTCAAAAAAACCCAAAAAACCCTAAACCATAAAATAAAAAATTTAAAATTTAAAAAAACTTAAAAACTTAACCTCAAAATCCTAAACCTAAACCCTAAACCCAACTCTAAACCCTAAACCCAAAATGGCAAACCCTAAACCATAACAAAATTCTAAGCCCTAAACTAACAACCCCCCTCTCTCAAAAAGAAAAAAAAAAAACCTAAACCCGAAGAACCCCAAAAACCCTAAACCCTAAAGCATCCTAAAAAACCCTAAACTCTAAAAAAAACCTAAAAATCCAAAACCCTAAACCTTAAACCCCGAAAAATTCTATATCCTAAACCCTAAACCCAAAACCTAACTCTAAACCCTAAAAAACCCTAAACACAAAACGCTAAACCCTAAACCCTAAAACCCCTTAATCGTAAAAAATCCTAAACTCTAAACCCTAAAAAACCTTACACCTTTCAAAACCCTAAATCCAAAAAAAAAAACTTAACCCTAAACCCCTAAAACCCCAAAACTCTAAACCCTAAACCCAAAATCCAAAACCCAAAATGCTAAACCCTAAACCCTAAAACCTAAAACCCTAAACCCTAAAACCCTAAACCCCAAACCCTAAACTTCAAAACTCTAAACCCTAAACCCTAAAAAAATCCTAAACCTTAAACCCCGAAAAATTCTAAATCCTAAACCCCTGAAACCCAACCCTAAATCCACAAAAATCGAAACCCCAAACTATAAAACCCAAACCCCCCAACAAAAATAAATAAATAAATTAAACCCTAAAAACTCTAAAAAAATCTTAAACCTCAAAAACATCCTAAAAACCCTACAATCTAAAAAAAACACCTAAAAATCCAAAACCCTAAACCATAAAAAAAAAAAAAAAAAACAAAAAAATAAAAATAAAAAAAACCTAAATCCTAAATAGTAAACCACAAACCCTAAACCTCAAAATCCTAAATCCTAAACCCTAAACCTAACTCTAAACCCCAAAACCCAAAATGCTAAACCCTAAATCCTAAAACCCTAACTTAACCCTTAACCAAGAAATATTCTAAATCCTAAACCCTAAAAACTCCAAAACTTGAAACCCTAAAAAAACCTACACCCTCCAAAAAAAACCTAAACCATAAAAAAAATAAAAATAAATAAAAAATAAAAAAACCCTAAAAACTCTAAACCCAAAAAACCCTAAACCCTAAACCCTAAACCCAACTCTAAACCCCAAAACCCAAAAATGATAACCCTAAACCCTAAACCTCAAAAAACTCTAAACCCCAAAAATCCCAACCAACCACCCCCCACCCCTCAAAACCCTAAACCCTAAACCCTGAATCCCATTAAATATAAACTCTAAACACTAAAACAATAACCCAAACCCTAAACCATAAAAAAATCCTAAACCCCAAAACCTCAAAACACCCTAAACCATAAACCCCTAAAAAACACAAAAAAAAAAAAAAAAAACTAAACCTAAAAACCCCAAACCCTAAAACATTCTAAAAAATCCTAAACTCCAAAAAAAAAAAAAAACCCCAAAAATCCAAAACCCTAAATCCTAAATCATAAAAAAAAACCCTAAATCTCAAATCCTAAACCCTAAACCCTAAACCCTAAATTCTAAAACCCCTTATCCCTGAACCCTTAACCGTAAAAAAATCCTAATCCTAAACCCTAAATCCAAAAAAAAAAAAAAAATTAACCCTAAGCCCCCAAAACCCTAATTTTAAACCCTAAAACCTTAAACCCTAAACCCTAAACTTTGAAACCTTAAACCCTAAATCCCCATAGCCCAAACCCTAAAACCCTAATCCTTAAAACCCTAAACCCTAAACCTTAAAACCCTAAGCCCAACACCAAAAAACCAAAACCCAAAACCCAAAACCCAAAAAACCCCAAACCCAAAAAAACATTAAACCATCAACCCTAAAAAAACCCTAAATCGTAAACCCGAAAAAATCCTAAACCCTAAACCCTAAACCCAAAAAAATCCTAAACCCTAAATCCTACACCCTAAACCCTAGAATTATAAATCCTAAAACCTTAAACCTTAAACCATAAATCCTAAACTCTAGAACTGTAAACCATAAACCTCAAACCCAAAACCATTAAATCAAAACCATAAACCCAAACGCTAAACCCTAAAACCAACTCTAAACCCTAAACCTTGAATCCTGAAAAATCCTAAACCTTAAACCCTAAAAACCCTAAAACCTTAAACCCTAAACCCCAAACTCCAAAAAACCCTAAACCCTAAAAAACCCTAAACTCTGTACTTAAACCCTAAAAACCTAAAATCCTAAACCCAAAAGAACCCCAAACCCTAAACCCAACTCTAAACCCTAAACCCTAAAAAATCCTAAACCCTAAACCCTAAACCCCAAAAAACCCTAAATCCTAAAAACAACAAACCCTAAATCTTTCAAAACCCTATACCCTAAACCTTATAAAACCTCAAATCCTAAACCCTAAATCCTAAACCCTAAGTCCGAAAAACTGAGGAAACTCTACCCGATTTTCAATAAAGGGTTTAATGTTTAAAAAAATAAAAAAAATAAAAAAATAAAAAAATTGTCCCACCATGTTTCATAAGATTTTAATGGAAAACGTGAATCAGATAAATGGTTCGCTTCCATCGATTCTCTTTAAAAAGGTTTAAACGAAATGAAAGGTTTTTTTTTCGAATCCGTAGGAGTGTCGGGGTCCCCCGAGTTAAGAAAAGGAAGCTCGGGTTGGGTCCCTTCAACATGGTATCAGAGCCCAAGGTTTTGAAAATGTTTTAGTGGTTTGAAAAGTCTCCACGCCTCTAAATGAATTAATGTTTTATTTAGTTAGTACTGATATTTTAATAATTTAAATGTCATATGATATGTTTAAATGTTACGTAAAATGCTACTGCCGAGGTCAGCCCACCCAAGAGGAGAGTTCCCCGCAAAGTTAACTGCCCAATTGAGGAACATATAGATGAATCTCGTTAATGTTCCTATTCCACCTCGTTCCTTCAAGCGAGCCTTCACAGTGTGACCATCATCTTCTGTGAGCTGGGCGGAGTGAATATACCGCTTGATCAGATGGCTCAAATTTTAGCCACAAAGATTGCCACCCGTGAGCCAACAATGTCCACGAGGGCAAGGAAATTAAGTAAGTAAGAAATTATGACTATCAGTGGATCCCGAAAGGCATGGTCATGGCTAGAGGGTAATGAGGGTGTTCAATGTTATGGATGCTCCGAAGGAGCAGATGGTAGCATATTCTGGCTTCCTATTGAGAGATGTGAGTACTTGACTGGTGGAAGGCAAGATAGAGACGATTTCCGTGAGGAGGTGTTCTCGACTCGCTTTTTTAAAGAGTGAGCTTAGAGAAATTCTACCTCACGCTTATAAAGATCGTAAAATTGAAGTATTTTTCAAGCTTTCCGAAGAAGGGACCATGTCAAAGGATGATTATGAAAAGAAGTTCTCTAACTAAGGCGATATGTTCCTCTATATTTTGTGACCATGAGGCATTTAAAGTAAGAGGTCTAGAGTGGCCCGAGAAAAGAGGTCAAGAGCACTTTGGCGTTAGTCTCTCATACTCGCATGGACAGTTTTGCAACACATCAGAATAGAGAGGAGTTTGAATTAGCTCGGGGACAAATGTGGTTCATGGCTGAAGAGATGATCACTGACCCAAGGTGATCCAAAGAAAGTCAAAGAACAGAGGAAACCACCAGGTAAATGGTAAGACAAGTCGAGGCAAAGCATTCAAATGGGAGTTCAATAAAACCACTTAATTGAACTTCTTCGAATCTCAAGACAAAGAATGCAAGAAGTGTGAAGGTTTCATAGAGGGGAGTGTATAGTACCGATGTTTGCCATGTAT
The DNA here is from genome assembly GCA_016808115.1 of Tetrastigma voinierianum. Taxonomy (NCBI): domain Eukaryota; kingdom Viridiplantae; phylum Streptophyta; class Magnoliopsida; order Vitales; family Vitaceae; genus Tetrastigma; species Tetrastigma voinierianum. The sequence goes on along the minus strand of JAEQBH010001169.1, from coordinate 31,810 downwards.
GTGGGATAGTCGTAGCTCTTGCAAAGGGAATGCTACGCTAGCCTCCTGACAATGGTCGCCATAATGGCACCAATATAGAGGCCATTTTCAACTGGTAGAGGTCAGGATCAGAGAGGGGCACCTAGTAGAGGTTCTACTCCTTCTAGTAGACCTAGTGTACTAGCAGGTAAAGGTCACTAATTCAGACCTCCAGTCGACCCAGCACCTAGCCGTGGCATTTGGCAAGCCACCCAGGAAAGATGTTGATATCAAGCCCATGTCGCGACAGTATGATTTCAACTGACCTGGGTGATGCTCGGCATTCTTATAGACCTTGAGCTACACATTCTTTTTATTTCTATGGGTTTATTTTAAATGTTAATGTGAGTCCCAACCTATAGACTGCAAAGATGTTGGTATCTCTCACAGGGATCACACTAAGAAAGAAAGGTTTATATGGATAGCGTGGTGATTATTAGAGGTCGGAGTTTCGGCACTTGATATTATTAGACATCCATGACTTTTGATGTTATCTTTAGGCATGGATTGATATTCAGACATCATACTGTACACAGCCAACAGATTGTTGGTAGAAAGAGGTTAGGTTCCTGGCAGATCGCATGCACAGAGGTCGTGGTTCCCATGGGTTACGTAACATTGACTACCTAACAATATTATGACAACTATGAAGGCTAGTAAGATGCTCCGGAAGTCATATCAGGGGTACCTACCTTATGCCATTGAGGTGAGGGATAGTGGTAGTAGACTGGAAGATATTCCGGTAGTTAGAGAATTTCCGGATGTATTTCCAAAGGATCTTCCAGGCATACCTCTAGATAGAGAGATTGATTTTCAGATTGAATTAGCCCCTAGGACATAACCAATCTCTAAGGCACCTTACAAGATGGCTCCTCTAGAGTTGAAAGAATTGAAAGTACAAATGGAAGAGCTTATGAGTAAGGGTTTTGTCAGGCCAAGTACTTCGCCTTGGGGAGCTCCTGTTCTATTTGTGAAGAAAAAGGATGGAAGCTCGAGATCGCGGCATTGATTACGTAGAGTCAACAGCGGGACAATACGAATCAATACCCGCCTACGAATTGATGATCTTTTATCAATTACAGGGAGTTTAGGCATATTTTTGAAAATTGATTCCAGGTCGTTACCATCAATTAAAGATCCAACTAAAGTATTGTTCCCAAGACAACTTTTGAACACGGTATGGGCATTACGAAGTTCTTAGTCATGCCATCACTAATCCAATGCTCCAACTCGTTTATGGGATTCCAAGAAATAGGATCTTTTCAAATTCTTTATTTAGATCAAGGCTCATATAAAGATCTCATTGATGACATTTTGATCTATTCAGGCAGTAAGGAAGATCATGAGGAGCATCTCGAGAGCTGCTTACGTATTCCGAGGGAAAATCGCAGTATGCCAAATTCAAGAAATGCCACCTGTTAGACAGTGTTGCCTTTCTAGGACATGTGATTTTAGTAGAGGGGGTTTCTGTTGATCCTCAAAAGATTGAGTCAATTGTGAACTGGAAACCACCTACGAATGGATAGAGATACGGTTTTCTGGTTTGGCAGTACTATTGTAATGTTCTTCGTCTGAGAGGGGTGTATTGCATGGGTAAATCAGATGTGTACCTGGGGCCTCTTAATTAATTTAGTGCCATAATAGAATTTTGAAAGTTGTTTTATGGGTGAAATTTATAAAGTTTTCAAAGAATTGTGGCACTTTTGCAATTAAGAAAAGTAGAGGGGTGAAAGTATAATTAATGGAAGTTTAAATAGTAAAATAATAATAATAAATTACCAAAATAGTTCAGTAGTCTCTCGAAATTCTAGATCTCTGATGATCAACTGGATTGTGCCGTTAAGTTCGCCTCGCTAAATCTAGTAACTGTGAAAGTTTCGTTAAATTCCAGATAGTCGGAATATTTTACTGCACTTCTAGCGACATGTTTAGAGTGAAATCAAAAACGGATTTTTAGAAAAATCTCGAAAATGGCAAATATTTAAAGAATATTCAATGAGGATAAATAAAATTTTTCGTATAGAAATAGACTCAATTGAGCACAGAAATTATTGATCTGGGGCCACAAGAATAATAATTAAAGAAAAGAATAATAATTAGAAAAAAAAACGAAAATCAAACATTAAAAGGCGTGAGGGCGTGACCTGACAAAAGGAGCGCCCGTAAAGAGAGTGAGAGCTAGCGATTTTTTTTAGTTTTATTTTTCTCTTCGCTCTTCTCGATCTATGAAATCGACCGCAGGCTGCTCGGTCGAGCCAGGCGCAAAATCGTATACGCGGCAGAGCTATGCATGCGTACTAATATCTAGCTTTGTCAAAACTTTAAAAGGTAGAAAATTTGTTTACTTGTGTTATTTCAAGCCTAAAGGTTATGTAATGACCTTAATTTCTAGAGACCGAAAGGTCAGACCTTTCATTCCAAAATTTTTAGACCAGTTTAGAATTTTTAGGAATTGTGGACTGTGTTCTAGAATAACAGTGGCTGAATTTTGGGGACTATTTATGAACAAATTTTTGATTTCAAATTTCAGAAGCGTAGTCGGATAAGTCTGGATGTAATTTTCTCAAAATAAGTTTCGGTATTTTTAATTATATGGAAAGTCCCTGTCAAAAGCTTGCTAAAATAGATAGTTTTTATGGGGCATTTAATGTGTATGGACATTTGGTCAATTTCACATCATATTATCGATGTCCATATTGAAATAGGACTAGCACGTAAAGTTTGTTAGAATCGAAGTTCGCCTGATATAGCTTACTTTGAAAGTTCTACGTATATGTTTTAAAGGTTAAAACGCTGAACTGAGGGCATTTTCGTAATTTGAATGAATTATGTATATGATTTGAGCATCCGACAGAATCTAGAGTGCTTGACAAGATTTGAAAGAAATTAGTGAGAAAAAGGTGAGTACTAAAATCATTTTCAAAATGAAAGTGTTAAATATGTTTGTAAAGTGCTTTGAAATATGGGATGAGTAAAAGCATTTTTATTACCTCCCAATTGAGTATGGTACTCACAGAAAAAGTTCGATTTCAAGATTTAAGAGACGCTTTGGCCTCGGGGTTTAGCAAAACCCTGATGGCACAAACGCTTCATGGCGATGTATTTTCGATTGTGCATGGCAAGGTTAGCGGGATATTATGATTAACTATATTGCCCGGTCGGCAACTGGGTTGTATCTAGCATACATTTATATAGTGAGTCGCCCTCCGCATATCTGGTGTATATAGTTAGCGCAATGACTTAGTACATAGCGATGAGGTGTTGCCTGAGGTTCCCCTCACCGAGCATTTTGCCCGGTGGTCCCTACTATGCTATATGTATCCCGCCGCAGAAATTAACGGACCATCTTAGCCGTAGTGTTCCGTTGAGGTGTTCACTACCGATGCCGTGCGTTCAGGTTCCGAGGCATCACTTAGGGTATTTCAGAAAATGGCCACAGCTGGTTGGTACTTGATTTACGCATAGCACTTCGTATATTAACCACCACTGAACAGCTCAAGCCAGCTATAAATAGTTTTCTGCAATTGTATTTCAACAAATATAATTAGTTTTAATTTTCAGTTATAAATGGCTTTCAACAGCTAGAAATAGTTTTCTAATGGGCCAGAATGTTTTTATAGCAAAACTCGCTTTCATAAAAACAAGCTTACAACCATTTGCACAGATTATCGAGGCAAACACAGATACATTTAGAACTTATAGATCACTCAGAGTCTTGCTTCTGGCCTTACAACGTTTTTCCGTTTTTTAAAATAATTTTTCAGTGCAGGTGCTTGTCAAAGATTCTTCCAGATCCTTCCGTCCTAGACGCCGTGGCCGGATTATATATAAGATAAGGTGTGTTTCAAAATCAGTAAACTTAAATGTGATATTTTGTGTAGCGGCGTAAATATCTTTTGTAAAATATGCATGCATGGTTTGAGAAAACAGTTACAATATAAAACTCTATATTGGATTTATCCCCTATCTTTTATATTTTGACAGAGGAATTTGCAGGTCCTTATTGTTGTAGTTTGACATTTGGAAAACATCGAGTGTATTGCTGTATGTAGATTTCCGTATTTCTGGGTTTCGACCATCGGCAGTAATGTTATGTCAGCCGGATTTTCGCAAATCTAAATTTAGATTTTGATAAAGTGAAAATTTGAAACCCACGTCAAACAGTTTTAGCAGCTTTTAACGGCCAAATTCTTCATGGTAATTCTACTACTGTTTTAGCTACTCTGAGGTTACCGTGAAGTTGCCAGCATTTCCCCGGTCACTAGGGAAGGCTATCCGCTAACTTGGTATCGTAGCGCTTTTAGGGATAGTTCGCTCTGTTTTTCGCATCGCTTCCGCAAAGATTTTTATAGAATTGTTTTTTATAATAATGATTTTTCTATCGCAATCCTATATTGTTTTACTAAACTGCATGCATTAAATATTGAAAGTGTCATCGAATCTTTAACTTTGAAATTCATAGCATTATGTCTGGACTAGGTCGTAGAGGCCGATCTAGACTTCCGCACTGTGAGGCACCACTGTGAGAGATATGTCGAGCACACCCTAAGCCCGGAAAGATGCTTCAAATGAACGAAGTCTTCAAGAGGAACCATCGAGGGCCACTCCAAGGGGCGTGTACTCTCACGATGGATCAAAGTTATATATTGTTACAAAGAGCTACCCGTCGCCCACGGAGCCCTCCAAAAGAGTAGAGGGCATGATAGAACGCGCCTAAAATTAGGCTAAACTATGATGGCATCAAGCACCCGTAGGCAGTAAGGTACTTATGGCCAGATAGGTTAGTGTTCTAGCTAATATATGGTGACGCAGACATGAGGTCTTTCCACCATAATATTGAAAAATGATGTGGACACGAGGTCTTTCCACAGCACGAGAGACAAGCCTCGTGGTTTACTAGGATACAACAAAAGCAAAGCAAGAGTACCAAGAAAAGCCTGAGGCTGCACTAAAGGCAGCGACGCTTACTCGAACTCGTGGCAAATTAGACAAAGAAGAGAGGTGCTCCTGCATTAGCTTCTACCTGCATCTCGGGCCGCCAAAGAAAAGAAAGGAAAGAAATGATTCGCTGTGAGAGGCTCACAGGACGAGGAGCAAAGATCTAACCAGGGGATCCGTCGATCACCAGCCTGTGATGGTAGGTAGATCGTCAAGATCATCTTTTCCATCGTGGCCCTACATGTTGAGGAGGCATCTCGTAGAGCGCAGAGATGAATATGACAGATTGCTTCCTATCAAGGGCGTGAAGGTCACTTATCCTAGACCGTCCACGCCGCCAGCAGAGACCTCCGAGGTAGGCAGAGCATTCACCCCAGCACCGCCGGTCCTACCAGCCGGTAGGGGTGAGCCAGCAGAGGTGGCAAGACAAAGACTCCGGGCAGGTCGTGGTAAAGCAGGAGGCGAGGCAAGACCCCGACGGGCCAGACCGTGGAGCGGCACTGCACCAGGCCTGATTATTTACAGTCACACAAGATGAGGTAGATGCATCACTGCATGTGATTAATTGGTATGGATTTCGCTTAAGATCATGATGCATATGCATTGCACCTGTGAGCCACTCATTCATTTATTTTCAAGATTCATTCACTGAGGCAGATAGAGTCCCAAACTTATGATGGTCAGAGTGGTGGTTTCGTATCTAATGGGGATACTATGACATCCGAAAGGATAGTTCTAGGTAGTAGATTGGTGATCCGTATCGCGATTTTCCAAAGCAGACTTTTGATATGTTAAATCCATGATTTCGATATAACTGGTATGAACTAGTTATCCAGCATGTGAGCCACCTTAGATCGCTATAAGAAAGAAGTAAGATCGGGTCCGCGAGGAACCAGCGTGATATTTCTGTGGAATCGGGAAGAGAGATCTTCCTGCCCCATTAATGCCATGACTCGCCGAAAAATGCTTAGAAAAGGCTGCAGTACATTTGGCATTTGTAGTGGATAGGAGACAAGAGGGACACCTACCGAAGACATCCCCATAGTCAAAGAGTTCTGGATGTTCTTCTGCATGATATTTCAGTTTAACCCTCGATAAAAGAAATTGAGTTCGTTATTGAACTAGTTCTTGGACTCCAGCCGATATCCATTCCTCTTCCATACGTAATGGCGCCACAGAGTTGAAAGAATTAGCACACCGAGGAATTGTGCCAAGGGTTTATCCGACCAAGACACCGAGCTCCAATTTTCAAAGAAGAAAGATGCAGCCACGGTTGTGTATAGACTATAGACAGCTGAATCAGGCGACAATACGCAACCAGTATCCGCTTCCTCGTATAGATGAGCCGTTTCTTCTCTTGACCACCAGATGTAGGATCTCTTAGAGATTCGGCATCGAATTTAAGGTCGCTACCATCGCCTGAGGGTCCGGAGAATGGTGTTTCTGACTCCGCTTTCAGATCTAGATACGGCCACTATGAAGTTCCTAGTGATGCCATCTGATTGACTAATGCCCCAAATTAAGCGCTCATGGATTTGATGAATGTGGTATTCAAATTGTATTTAGACAAGTTTGTGATCGATCACGATGACATTCTAGTTGTACTCAGTAGCTAAGAGGAACATGCGTAGTATCTTCGACAAGACAGACTTAGAGAGCGCCGCCACGCTAGTTTAGTAAGTGCCGCTGGTTGACAAAGTAGCTTTCTCAATATGCCGCTTCAGCGTAAGGTATTAGTGTGGATTCCTCCTAAGATTGAAGTATAGTGAACTGAAACCGCCCCACAAATTTCAAGTTCGCAGCTTCCTTGATTGCAGGTTATTACGCAGAAATTTGTGATTAAGATAGCAACACCGTTTGACCAATCTATTGAAAAAGGATCGTAAATTCGAGTGGTCGACACCACAAAGATAGTTTTGAGGTCAGATTTAGATTGATCACAACCCAAGATTAGCACTACCGTCAGAAAGGACGGTTATGTGGTATATAGTGATGCCTGCACAAGGGTTAGGTGTGTTTTGATGCATGATGGTAGAGTGATAGCTTGCGCTTCCCGCCGCTAAAGAAGCACGAGCGCAACTACCCAACCCATGATTTAGAACTAAAGTGTATGTTTTCGCTCTAAAGATCTCTGAGATATTATCGCAGCTTGTTCCTTGTCGATATTCACTCACCATAAGAGCTCGTAATATATCTTATCAAAGAGTCTTAACTTAAGGCAGCGCCGTGGTTGGAGTTGATTAAGGATTATGATTGCAAATTGAAGTAGAGTACCATCCAGTGGAAGGCCAATGTAAAGGGGTTTGATGCCTTAAGCTCTGGCACCTGAGGGTTCCTATGCTTATCTCGCAGATAGTGATATCTCCTATCGTTGATAGAGTTGAGATCTTGGGAGTCTGGGCTATGGTGTAGTCGATACAAAAGGGAGGCCATTGTTGGCATCATTTTGTATGTTCAGTCCCTTTGTGGATCGATCAAGGAAGGTCGGGCGTGTTTCAGAGACGATTAAGTCGAGGGCAGATCGAGGGCGGTAGGAAACCGCAGTTCCATCAGACGATGGCGTAATAGTTGTGAGGGAGTCGAATGTGTACCCCGACATAGAACTAAAAGGAAATCCATGGAAGAGGCTCACTTTCAAAGATATGCCATGCACCCTGTAGCACCAAGATGTATCATACTGAGTTACTATCGGGTGGAAGTATACGAAAAAGGAAATTGCAGATCAGATCCGCATGCCTAACCCGTCAACAGGAAAGAGCACCGTGCTTCTGGCAGAGCATGTTCCTCCGATTCCTGTATGGAAGTGGGATAAGATTACTATGGATTTTGTTACCGGGCTTCCGAGAACTCCTGAGACGTCATCGATGCCATATAGCGAGTAGCGTGATGACTAACGAAATCACCGCATTTTCTCCTGGGCTTAGTAATGATGACCCGTCGACAAGTCGGGCCCAATTATGGAGGAGATAGTTACAGATTACATGGTGCCCTTATATCGATAGTCCTTTGCACTGGTGCACTCCCAGATTCACATCCTTACTTAACCAGCTTTACGTAGACGCTATGGGGACTCGATTGCACTTTGAAGCACGTCTTTTCATCCTCACCACTTATCACCAGAGAACTATTCACATTAGAGGATATGCTTAGAGCATGTATAGAGTTTAAGGGAAGTCGATATGCATTTATATCTCTGATGGGAGTTCGCCACACATCAGCTTATCAATCCAAATTTTAGGCATGGCTCCATTCGGGGCGCATTGTATGGGCCGTATGTCGTATCTCCGATGTCGGGATGAAGCTAAGAGAGAGGAGACCGACAGCCCAGAGTTAGCGCCAGACATCTTAGATAGATCCATTGTCCGAGACACTCAAGATAGCTGTAGGATGCATGTAAAAGGAAAGTGGGACAAACGTTGTAGGGATCTACAGTTTAAGGTAGGCGATGGGGTCTTCCTCAAAGTTTCCCCTTGGAAAGGTGTTCTCATATTTGGAAGACGCGGAAAGCTGAGGCCCAAATACATAGGGTCATACGAGATTATTGCCAGAGTGGGACCAATAGCATATAGATTAGACCTTCTCCGTAGTTGTCTAAGGTTCATAATGTGTTCCATGTATCCATGTCTGCAAGTACATTCCTGCATCCCTCCTATGTAATTTCCAGATCAACACAAGAGAATCAAAGAGGGTTTGATTCATAAGGAGCAAAATTCTATGCAGATAGTAGATCACAGAGAGCAGATTTTGCGGAATAAGGTCATTCCGTTAGTCAAAGTTTTATGGGGGAATCATGGGATTAAAGAGGTTACATGGGAGTCAGAGACTCAGATGCGCAGTCAATATCCTCAATTGTTTTCAGATTAAGGTATCATCTTTATATTAGTTTTGTTCATTTCGAGGACGAAATGTTCTTAAGGAGGGAGGAGTTGTAACACCCCGTCCCGAGAGGGTGTACGTGTATATGGGAACTTATGCAAATTTAAAAAGGCTTCCTTAATTAATTTAGTGTCATAATAGAATTTTTCAAAGTTGTTTTAAGGGTGAAATTATAAAGTTTTCTAAAGAATTGTATAACTTTTTATAATTAAGAAAAGTAGAGGGGAAAGCATAATTAATGGAAGTTTAAATAGTAAAATAATAATAATAAATTACCAAATAGTTCAGTGTGGAAGTTCTAAAATTCTCTTAGATCCTGATGACTTAAACGGATTTGCAAGCCGTTAAGTTCGCCTCGCAATCTAGTAATCACAGAAAGTTTCCTGTTAAATTCTAGATAAATGGAATATTTGCATAAATTTCTACACGGGTTTAGAGGAACGGGATTTTAGAAAAATTTTAAAATGGCAAATATTTAAAGAATATTCAATGAGGATAAATAAAATTTTCTAGATAGAAATAGACTCAAATTGAGCAATAGAAATTATTGATTCAAATAATAAGAATAATAATTAAAGAAAAGGAATAATACCATAAAAAAAAAAAAAAAAAAAAAAAAAAAACGAAAATCAAACATTAAAAGCGTAGATGGGACTACGCTGAAGTGAGCGCCCGGTAAAGAGAGATAGAGCGGCGATTTTTTTAGTTTTATTTTCTCTCTCGCTCTTCTCATCTATGAAATCGGACCATAGGGCGTTCGGCTGGAGCAGAAGGCAAATTGGTATATCACAGTAGCTTACGTGATATGCATTCAATATCTGCAAATTTTCGGTTTCCAAACTTTAAAAAGGTAGAAAATTTGCCTATTTGTGGGCATTTCAAGCCTAAAGGTTATGTAATGGTTTGTGAAATTTTCTTAGAGAATTTAAAAGGTCAGAATTTCAGCCTCCAAAATTTTAGGACCGAAAGTTTAGGAAATTTTTAGGAATTTTTGGGACTGTGTTCGGACAGTCAGGGCTGAATTTTGGGACTATTTATGGACAGTTTTGATTGAAATTCTTGTCAGATTTTGATAAGCTCCGACATAATTTTCAAAAAAATGTTTTGTATTTTTAGACTATATGGAAAGTCCCTTAAGTCAAAAGTTTGCTAAAATAGATAGTTTATGGGGCACACGTATGGACATTTTGGTCAATTTCACATCATATGCTTATTTGATGTCCATATATTGAATGTATCTAGCACGTAAAGTTTGTTAGAATCAAGTTCTGCTCGATATAGTTATTACTTGAAAGCCATGTACATGTTTTATGGTTAAACAAAGAACTGAGGGCATTTTAATTTGAATGAATTATAGCTTATTTGAGCATCCTACTTGAGAATCTAGGATGCTTGGAGACAAGATTTGAAAGAAATTAGTGGAGAAAAAGGTGAGTACTCAAAATCATTTAAATGAAAGTGTTAATTAGAGAGTTGTAAAGTGTTTGAAAATATAGATTTATAAAGTACTTTATTTACCTCCCAATTGTTATAATTAAAAGTTCGATTTCCCGCATTTAAGACAGCTGGTCCGTTTATGAAAACCCATGCGCCCCGCTTCCTGGGCCATGTATTTCTGATTGCACATAAATAAGGGATATTATGATTGACTTATATTGCCTGGTCTGCAACGTTGATCACATATATTTATATAGTGAGTCGTCAGACATTCGAGGTATATAGTTACGCACACTTAGCATAGCGATGAGGTGTTGTCCTCCGGTTCCACCAGCATTTTGTTCCGAGGTTCCATTATGCTAGTATAGATCCCACGTGTTCACTGGACCATCTTAGTCAGTGTTCCGAGAGTGTCTGCTCACCATGCCAAAGTCTTGAGGTTCAGGCATCACTTAGGTATTTCAATGGGCCACAAGGGTTTTTTGGTACTTGATTTATAAAGATAGCACTTTCGTATATTAACCACTACTCAAACGCTTTTCAAGAATAAATAGCTGTAATGATTTCAGTTGTTATAATTAGTTTTAACAGCTTTCAGTAGAATGGTTAACGTTAGAATAGTTTTCTAATGTAGCTTTGAATGGTTTTAGAAAACCAGCTTTCATGTTGTTTTACAAACTATTTCTGCATAGATTATATTTGAGGTACAAACAAATAAGATGTTGTATTTAGAACTTATAAGACGACTGTTCGTTTGGTCACGCTGCTTTTTAAATAATTTTTCAAAGTGTGTGCTAAGCCGAAATATCTTTCCGTGATCCTTCATTCTAGACGTCGTGGCCGTAATATATATAAAGATAAGGTGTAAATTAAACTAGTAAAACTTAAAATGTGACATTTTGTATAAATATTCTTTTTGTAAAATATGCATGCATGGTTTTGAGAAAATAGTTAAGTATGAAACTTATATTGATTTCCTATCCTTATTTATATTTATGAGGAATCTTATGGTCCTTTATTGTCAGAGTTTCTGACATTCGAAAACATCGGGAGTGTATTTTTTGCTTTTACACAGTGATCAGATTACTCGACCACCTGTAGCACAAGAGGTCATCATTTTCACTAATCAAATGATTTTGATAGAAAAGGAAAATTTTAAAACCACGCTTCCAAATACAGCTTTAGTGGGCTTTAACTGCTAGGTTTATAATTGACAATGAGCGAGCTCGGGCCGAGAGGTTACCTGTGGAAGTCGCTTACAGATTTCCTCGGGCCACTATGGGGCGGGGTCTCACAACCATCAAAGCTCGCTGAGGGTTCTCGGTTACGCATCTCTTTGACTAAATTGACAATTTTAAAGAAGAAAAGTTTGTATGGTCGAGGTACGCCAACAAAGCTTCGGCGAACTAAACGGAAATTGACCTCACTTCAGCTCTTACACTTCCATCGTAAGGTGATGGATACATAAAGGTATTTGATGCATCCAGTAGGCTTAGGGTGTGTGTTAATGCAACATGAAATGTGATAGTATTATGCTTCGAGACAATTAAAGAAGCATGAGTAGAATTATCCGATTACACGCACGAGTCAAGGTCACGTAGTTCGCTCTAATGGAGCATGGAGGCATTACTTATATGGGGTTCCATGAAGAATATTTATAGATCACAAGAGCCTGAAATATTTATTCACACAGAAGGAGTTAAATATGAGACAGAGGAGATGGGTTAAGCTCATTAAGGATTATGAGTGCACTATTGAGTACCATCCGGGAAAGGCTAATGTGGTAGCTGATGCTCTCAATAAGAAATCTACGGGTTCCATATCTCACTCTAAAGGTCAGATACCCCTAGATTTCAGGAATTGAGGTCTTTAGGTGTGAGACTAGAGTTGATCGATAATGGAGCTTTACTAGCTACATTTCATGTTCGTCCAATACTAATAGATAGGATAAGGGAGCCATGCACTCCAAGATCAAACCGCATTGCTGAAAAGGGAAGTCGAGGTCCTGGCAAATTAAAGGATTTTCAAAGACGAGCGTGATATACATCACGATGGGTCACGATTATGTGTACCGGATGTGGGAGAATTAAAGAAAGAAATTATGAAGAGGCTCACTCTTCTCGTATATGATGCATCCAGAAGCACTAAAATGCATTTCATAATTCCGTAGGAACACTACCGGTGGAGGGGTAATGAAGAAAGATATTGCAGTTCGCTCACATGTCACATTTTTCAACAAGTCAAGGCCGAGCATCAAAGACCGCAGGTTCTGCGCCTCTTCCTATCCCTCGGAAATGGGAGAAATCTCGATGGATTTTTTGTAGACCGCTCGCTGTTGCAGTGGTTATGACGCCGATATGGGTGATTGTTGGAGGATTGACTGGGGAATTAGCCCATTTCCTACCTATGGAAAATAGTGACTCAATCAAAGTTGGTCGAGTCAGAGGCAAAGAGATTGCGCGACTTCACGGCATCGTATCTGCTAGTGATCGATGTAGATCCACTTTGCATATTTCCCGATTCTCGTCCAAATTTCTTATTGTAGAGAGCTCGGGTGTCAGGTTACATTTTTGACATCGCTTTCCATCCTCGTACGGATGGCCAACTGGCTGAATCATACGCATTGCAGATATGTCAAAGGTCAGGTGTTAAAGTTTAAAGGAAGTCGATGACATCTACCATTAATGAGCTCAGCCACAACAATAGTTATAAATCAAGCATTGAAATGGCGCCTTACGAGGCCTTATATGAAGGAAGTGTAGGACTCCCATTATGCTGGGATGAAGCAGGTGAGAGAAAATTATAGGTCCAAATCAGTCACGACAAATAATGTTAAGGTTATCAGTGGGATAGATTAAAGATAGCACAAGATCGCATTTAGTGCTATGCCGATAACCGAAGGAGAAATTGAATTTCGTGTGTTTGGCGATATCACCCTGGAAAGGGTTGTTGTGATCTCTGAAAGAAGGTGAAGCAGTCCCCGCTATATGGACCTATGAGATTGTGGAAAGAACTGGGAGGTAGCGTATTCGCTTGAGGTCATAACCGACTGGGCCACAATACATGATGTCTTTCATGTTTCCTATGCTTCGAAAGTATATGGCAGCGTATCCTTTCACATGTGTTAAGAGATCAACCTATTGAATTGAAAGAAAACTTGACTATGAAGAAAGACCTATAGATTGTTGATCTAAAGAATCAAGTTCTTGAACAAAGTGATTCCTTTAGTGAAGGTGTTGTGGATGAATCACAGCAGAGAGGAAGCAACATGGGAACGTGAAGATCAAATGCAAACTCAGTATCCACACCTATTTTAGTTAGGTATGATATTTAAATTTCGAGGAAGAAATTTTAATGAGGGGTGAATTGTAAGACCCTCGGATTTGGCGCCTATGAATAATAAATTTCGTTGACGCTTAGTATTTGACTGGAAACAATCAATAATAATAATTTCAAAAGCCCCGAAAAAAATGTTCATACAATGTAATGAGTCCAAAAAGAAGTTGAACATATTAAACGAAATTGGTGTTATGGGTGAATGTAATTTTTTCTAAATTATAAATTCAGACGGTTATAGAAAACGAAAATTTTCTGATCTTGGTTTAGAAACGACTTCACCGTTTTAATTGTCTCGTGGAAATCTAGTTACCCAATCACCATCAATCGCATGCGCTGATTTTCACAAAATTCGGAGATGACGCGCTTCGTGGACTTCGAAACGATTTTAGAAAAACTCAAAATGTCAAATATTTAGTAATTACGCAGATAGATGGAACGAAACCGAGATTTGGTAAATTGTTTTGAATCAATACTGAACCGTAAGAAGTGTGACACGGGCTGAGCGTGGACCACGTGTCCACACTATAAATAGCCTAAAAAAAATCTAAAATATCAAAAGGTCTCATTTTGGTCTTAGCCAAACCGTAAGAGAGAGAGAGAGAGAAAATCTTCTTTCTTCGATTCACGAGATTTCATCGGTCGGATATCGTTAGGTCAAGAATTAAAGTTAATCTACGCGACGAGGGCTACACGTGGGTACCAGAATCACAGGATTCTGCCAAGGTCCAAGGTTCGGGTTTTCATGAAAACCGAGAAAAGGTGGTGTCCCGTGAAATCATGCCATTTGAGGTAGGGTTTTTGTTTGCCTTTTTCCATATAGACTAAAACCCCTCAAATTTACATAGTTACAAGAGCCTTACACTTCTCTTGAAGCCATGTCATTTTGGATAAATTTGCTTGATAAAATAATTCTTTCTTAATGTTCATGATTTAAAATATTGGTCTAGCTTATGACACCGTAAGTGCACAGGTCATACAAGTAGTAAAATCTGAATGTGGGGCATGTATCATTCCCACGAGATTGACAAAATTAGAGATCAACTACCTAACTACTGAAATTCCACATGCTATTTGGACTAAAACTCATAATGAAAGTTTTATCTAAAAATAAAGATCCTGTATCATTTACTAACCTGTTTGAGCTAAACAAAATAATAAAAAGAATAAAAATTAAATGATAACCTAAATATCGGATCGAATCGCTTTCCCTCTGCGGGAAACGAATACTATCAAAGAATTACATAATGAAATACCAATTCCCTTGGCCACGAAATACATTGCTCTGCTTTTATGTATGGATCTGGATTTGTCCAAGATTTGCAAAATTTTGGAATTGGATTTCCTCCATTCACTCTGCTGGAAACCCTTGCTTCTCTCGAAGACAAGATCTAACCAGCTACCTGTATTTCCAATTCTCTTGTAAGATCTGGGCATTTTTCTTTCTCAATACTTCACACCAATTTCTTGATGACGGTAGATCTTTTGCATTTCCTTCTCAGGATTTTTTCAAAGTTTATACCACTTAATTGGTGGCTCATCCTCCATATCTATTGGTTCGTCCATTTCCCTTGATTAGATCTCAGCTAACACGGGGTTGGGAACTTCCCTTTAGATTAAGGTGAACTCTCTAATTATTTATATTGTTAAATACTCCCTCCAACTTCAATTATGAGCGAACGGATTTATCAAAAAATGAACTTTCGTGAGTCTCCAAGAGTTCATCAATGGTAGTCTAGCATACCAAGAAAAATGTTCTCACTCTCTTAGGAATCTCCCAACTCGTTTGCTACTGCAGGGCATCCCGAAATCGAGCAAGATACATTCCCTCAACTAGTATTTGGTACTACTATTGGGAACTTATCAAATCAAAAACGACACCAAGTAAGTAAATCCGAACCCAAATAATTTTCTCCATATTTTTACGTAAAAGAGACTGTGAACTAACAAGAAATCAAATCCTGGAAGATAAATATGTTCTAATTATCAGACATAATTAAAGAAATGGAGTATCGATCACGATGTACCACTATAACGTAATGAAACTGAGAAGAAATGAACTCCAGAAATTTGTCTAGATTTCATAAATTTCCAGGCAGTAATTTTAAGAAGAAAATAACATAAATAAAAATCCAACTCCACTCGTTTCTGCACAGTTCGTAGATTCAGATCCAGAAAAGAATTCAAGAAGAAAATTAAAAAAAATAAAAAATAAAACTAAAATTCTACTCTAGACTATATAATCGAAGTTCTCTCCGTTTCTTTATTCGGTAGGAAGACGGGTTACTTTACTATTCTAACACCGTTTCATTTATAATCGGTTAAAAAGAAAGTGGGTCGAATCTCAAAAAAACTCCGTGTGGAATTCTCAAAAAGAGTGCCTAATTATGGAGCTTCTTCGTGTCGCGGACTCGTTGATGTCGCTACCGATTTTTGTTTCGCTTGTTCGGCCGCGACCTTATTACTTTTAAGGTAACCAGTTCCTTGTAACCGCTGATTAGCGGTCGCTGACATCGCTTGTGGTCGCGACTGGCTTGCTCTTTCGCTTTCTCCGTGAGTTGATGTCACGGCTTACGGTTTCGCTTACTGGCGACCTCGCTTGTCTTTCCTAATGCGATTCTCGAGTCACGACTTGAATTTTAGGTCACATGGTTCTCCTTTCTCGCTTCGTCGCCAACTCGGTCGTGACTTCCTTTTCTAGTTGCGACCTTGTTCTTTGGTCTTCCGCTTTCACATGTTCAACTTTAAGTCATGACCTTTAATAATTAGTCGCGATCGCTTGATAGTCCTCGCTTTTAAACCGGTCGTGAACTCAATTCTCAATTGCAAACTAGCTTCCTCATTCTACCTCTCTATTCCAACCTTCATACCTCAAGGTGGATGTTGCGGTAATCTCATGGTTGCTCTTTTCTGGTTGCATGCTGTCCCAGTGATTTTAAACATAGATGTGACCTGGATTTCTGATGCTTATTGTGTCTTCAGGTCGCGACCTCCTTTGAGGTTCTTGACTGATTAAGTGGTCACAACTTCCATTTGCTTGGTAAAGACTTCGTTGGTGAGTTTTTACGTCATGACCTAAATATTAGGTCACGACATGGCTTTGTAATGTTCAGTGTTTTTAGGTCACGACCTTCGATCGGGTCGCGACCTCCCCTTGGGATCTTTGAATAACAAGTGATTGAAACTTGATTTCGAATCAATTTACTGCTCACTGTGTTTCACGTAACCTTAAGATATCGCACACCTTATTTATGCTTTTCCACTCCTCAGTTGCAACTTAAAAGGAAATTGTCGACCCTATTCGCCCGTTGCCAGGACTTAATGATGTCGCACTTCAATCCCCAGTCCTTCAGCCAAGAACCCGTTGCAACCTCTAAATTTTCTTTGCAAAAAGAACTCATCCGTGGCATCATCAGACCTTATCACCGCGCACCCTCAAATACGCGCTGCGACTCGCCTTCTCGCTGAATAGTTTCTTTTCGCCTTAAACCACGCTCGGTCGCAACTCCGCGACCGGCCTCGGCGGTGTTTCGACCGAAATAACTAAATAAAGAGCTTGCTGACTCACCTCCGCTTGCACCCCAGCTTATGCTCTTAGGTCATTTCTTCCGGTTTTTGGCCGGGATTTTCACTTATGTCAACATATTTTTGTAAAATTAAATTCAGTAAATATCCATATTTCTACACATGAATCAATATTATCTTTCTAATATATTCAGAAAATGGATTAAAAATCAATGAGTTTCGACTCCATCACCCCCAACTTAAAATTTTGCTTGTCCTCAAGAAGAGAAAAGAGAATTGTTTGGTTCTCAAACAATTAAGCTTAAATTTTTTAAGGACATTTTTTTCTCGATTCACACTGACGCCTTTCTTATTCCACCTTCAACTCCTGAGTGTTAGAGATAGCAACATCCTTTAAATTTTAGTTTGAGATTCAAGAAAAAGTGAAAATGGTTTCCACTTCTATCACAAATTTCCTTGATGAAATAATGTATTTAAACAATTTATTCAACAAGTCTTGTTCTCGTGTAACAGCCTCAATCCTTTTCATCTCATGTTGAAATTAGTTAATCTTCGGGAGTCTCCTTAGAAAACTGTCATGTCCCATAGGTTGCTTCATATTGTTCACCAATGTGGTAGGTAAATTCAACTTTTCAAGATCAATGAGGTCTTTCAGCTTGTAATGCTTCGGGCTTAGGTAATCAGTAGATAATGGAAAATTTTAGCTGTAAATCACCCAAGCTTCCACTTTTTTCTTGTACTTATCATTTCTTTAGCTTTTCATCATTTTTCTTCTTTGTACTGTAGATCCTCCTCAATCTTGGCCTGGTGCATCTTTTTGGAATCTTTTTATGGCATTTTGATTTTCCAGTTGCACCTTATCAAGCCAGTTCCCTTGTTCTAGAACTCTTTTGCTTCTGTTTTTCCAAGGATGGGAATAGTGCAATGTTTTGTCTTCTTAGGCTTTCTATAACCCTGTGAGAACTTTGGGCTAGCAACTCCTATACTAGCTGTCATTAGGTACCAGTTAAGCCAAAACACCCTACGAGCTTAATTCTGTTCAAAGGAACAGCCATAAAGACAAAAACTTATTCCCCTTTTTCTCAATTTCTACTTCTTTTTCTCTAATCTTTCAAGTTATTTCTTTTCCTCCTACCTTGTAATGCATGGAAATATTTTTCCCCCAAACTTGTTTCTTTCTTTACGAACTTTCCGTGGCCGGAACCGAAAATTCGGGGCTCTTGTCAGCAGGATTTATCGCATGGAAGGATTCGTGTTTCAATTGCTGTCATTTGAAGAATCAAGGATTGTTTGGCTCAAATCGTGGAACTAGAGGGTATGTTTTAGCATATATTGAGGGTAGGCTTGGAAAAGCTCAAATCATAAGGATGGCCTCATTGTTTTGCTGGTTGTTTTACCTACATTTCGCCTCAATCAATCTAACAAGTTTAGGACCATGAACTCTTAATCATGAATTTCCTAAGATGTTCCTAATTCCTCTCAAAGCTTCATGAGTTTTATTAATCTAGTGTGTTATTATTTCTTCAAGAATTGTACTTATTCACTGCTTATTTACATACTTTCAATCAAGTTATTTGTTCCTTCAAGAATATCCATTTTTTTTCCACTCTTTTTTGCAATCCAAACCGGATTTAAAATAAGGCCTCAATCCAATTCCAAAGCATTAGTCTCGTGGCTCTTATTTTTCCTGCATTTCTGTTTTTGGGAGAAAACAGATTTGGTCATTTGATCCTTGTACAGACAAGGCACTCATAATTGGCACATTATCAGTAAATGACACAAACATACAATTTCTCAAGTCATGTTCATCCATTAAACAACACAACCTAATTCTTCACAATCAAATTTTCATTCAGCAATGTAAACACAATCCAACAAATAAAGAGAATAACTATCAAATGAAAATTAAATAAAACACAGGACAATTTGGATGAACAAAATGGATTTCTATTAAAATTCTAGGAATGTATAGATTGAGAACATGCTAGGAAAATTTTTAAGTTCCCTTTCTTCTTTTGTAAGCTTTTGGAGGTATAATGTTAGGAGGGTCTGCATCAAAACTGACCATGCTAGGATCAAACTTAGGAAATTTCATCTCAGATTTTTGTCTCTCAAATGTAGGGGGAATTTCTTTGCCTTTTGCATATATTTCACTGTTTAGCTGCACTGCACTGATGAGTGTGTCTTGCCTCTTCCCCACCTGATTAATTGTCCCTTCTAACATAGAAATACATTCTAATAGTTTGGACAAATTTTGATTTATCAATTCCAAACTCTCCAACCAGATTTTTCTCCTATACACATCATTGTCTCCAAATTACGATCTCTATCCTTCATTAATCTCTCACCCTCAACTATGTATAGAGATATTTGAACCCCTCAATTTTCCTGAGCATGTTAGCCTCATTTTCTACTTACTTCTTCTTCAGTATGTCGAGAAGATCTGCATCTCTCTTGAATTGATTGTTGTAAAATGCCTCCATTTTTGCATTCATTTTTCCAATCATTTTTTCTTCTCTTCTCTGCAGCTCCTCTTTCCATTCTTCTTCTCTGAGCTTCCAATTTTGCTCCCACATCTGCTCCTTCTTTCTAGCTGCAGCTTCTAAAAAATCTTCTCTGATCTGCTGCTGTCTTTCCCATTTCTTCTCTCTTCCATCTCTCTTCAATGATCAAGCATTTCCATACTCTATGTTATCTTCGCTTCCGATCCTTCTGCTTGCGCGGTAGTTACTTTGTGCCTCTGTGATAGGAATGGCTCAAAGGGCTCATCCCGAAATGTGCTCTCCATATCGTTGGATGGATATCTTCTGTACTCCATCTCTTGTCTCATTTTTCATCGCATCAAGCTTCTCGTCAAAGATCCACTTCATTATTTCTTTCCGCTTTTTCCTTTGGGTCCCCTTGTTACTCCAGCTTAAGGTCGAGGAGACCCGAGGGCATTCTCTTTCTTCTTCCCACATTCCTTCACTCCCTCGCCAAGAGACAAAGTTTGGTGATAGTGGTAGGTGAGGATCACCCTCTCTTGTTAACATGGTAGCCTGATGGTTCTCTGGACAGTGATCTTATGTTCATTTTATATCCTTTCAAAAGGCATATAAGATGATGGCCTCTGTCTCTGATCGATGTAAAGATGTTTTGTAGGAACTATTACATAACAAATGAAGCAAACCACCATTTTCAAAGGAGGGCTCCCTTTTGATTGCAGCGGGGGTTTTTCTTCGTGACTCCCATTTTCCTTCTCCTCCACTAACAGTTCAAAAGATCTTTCATAGTTTGGATTTTCTACCAACTTCTTATATTTTGACCCGTGCTTGAGATCCCTCAATTTAAACATTTCATTTATCCGTCTATCCCCGAAAGGTACCCAAACACCCCTCACATAGACTGAATCCTCCATATTTGCATAAAACTCCCTGGCAAGAGCTGAAAATCCTGGCGTCTTATGTTCACAAAAGAATCCCCAACCTCTTTTCTCTATTACCTCTGAAAATGGGGAAATCAGTTTCCCAAAACCCCTTTCACATACGAACTCCTTGTCAAATAGTGTCTTGTTCCATAACTCTTGAGCTTCTTTTGAAATGAAGTCTTTGTCATCTTCCTCAAGGTTTCTTTCTCTCGTGGTGCTCATCTTCCTCAGCCGGGTTCCTGACCCGACATTGATTTCTCTCGTGCTGAGGTTCCAACTCGAACCTCTTCCACCGCTCGACACTTTCCCCGCATAATTTCGCCGATCACAACTTATTAAGATTTGATGTCGCCTTCGATTTGTCGCCATGAGTGAAGATTTGTGCTTTCGTCTTGGTTCACTCTCTGGTTTTAGGGTTTTAAGACTCAAAACGATGGATGCAAAAGTGGAAAGGTTGGGATGAATTATAGTTGAATGGAAATTTTAATGGAAGTTAGGCTCAATGTCATGATTGCAATATGGGGGGTCGCGACATTAAATTTTGAGCCTCTTGATTAATGATTTTCAATGAATCCTATTGTTAGTGCTAGAACGCCCAAAATGAAAGGTTTAAAACCTATTTTTATTTGAGAGTTGGGCGATTCTAGTCGCGACCTAAAGATTTTGTCACGACCTGCAATGTGGTCACAACTTAAATTTCACTGTTATGACCTGTTTTTCTAACTTATTGCTTCAATGCCCAGCTTCTTGGTCGCGATCTGTGAATTGATGTCAAGACCAGTAATCGCGACCTAGAAAATTTTCCCGCCCCATTGAATAATTCAATTCACAAAGAATTTCAATCACCAAATCCAATCAAAACAACATAACTCAACATCTTCATCATTCAAATATTCAACAAATCCATTCACTATGCATCAGATTCAAAATTTAAGCACAAAAATAAAACAAAATTCCCCCAAACTTTCAATCATTCTATCTCAGAGACAAAATTCAAATAAGTTCAAGAAAGGTATACTGCCCCTTTTTGTCTCTTTTTCAGATTGGAAGTTTGATTGTAGATGTTCCTCCTTTTTCACATTCTTATTGTCCTACAAAACTAAAAAAAATATTTACTTACTCTTCAATCAATAATGAATACAATTACACAAAGCTATTAGAAACTTTAACATAAAAAAATTATAATGGGAAAACTTAAAACAAACTGAGGTGGATTGCCTTCCACAAAGCTGCTCAATTTTTAGTCTTTAGAGTCGGATCATTGCTACCATATTGCTTTCTTCAAATTTTCTCATTCGTAACTAAGAGCCATTCTTCCATTTGCATTCCCCCAAGGTAGTGCTTTAATCTCCGACTCATTAACTTTGAATTTCTGCGATTGTTGGTTCTAAGTGTCATCGTCCCAAAATTTGTACTCTGATACTACCGTATAGGGTCCACTCCATTTTGATTTAAGCTTCTCGAGCAGTCTTAGCCTGAGTCGAATAACAGGACTCGATTCCTGCTTGAATTCTCTCAAAATTCTTTGATCATGCCATTTTTTTTTGTTTTATCTTTTGTAGATTTCCGCACTATCATAGGCTTCATTCCTCAACTCTTCCAATTCATTTAGTTGAAGTAGCTTCTTCTTTAACAAATTTTGAAATCAAAATTTAGCTTCTCGATGGCCCACATAGCTTTATATTCTAAAGCTCAAGAGGAAGGTGGTGGTTTTCCAAAAGACAAGTCTATATGGGGACATTCCACGGAGTTTGGGCAACCTCCTTATGCCCAGTATCATCAAGTTTTAGAGACCAATCTCTTCTCAATGGAGCTTATAGTCTTTCAAGAATTTTCTTTATCTCCCTCGTTGGAAATTTCAGTCGCCCATTGCTTCGAGGATGATAAGACAAGCTCATAATGTGTTTGATACCATATCTGCTCATGAGTTTGTCAAACACCTTATTTGCAAAGTGCTTCCTCCATCGATTATAGTTCTTTGGGTCCCAAATCAAGTAAGAATATTTCAAAAATCCCACAACTCGTGTTAGCATCATTTTGGGACAAGTTGTCGCTCAACCCATTTTGACAGATAACTACAATAGGAGTATGTATATATTTCCAAATTAAGCCGAAAAGACTCCCATGTATTCCCCATACATCAAATAGTTGCACCACTGTGGATATTTTGGTGTAAGTATTTCATGCCTTTCGCTGATATTTTCCATTCTTTCGCATTAATCACACAGCCTTCACCCATTCAAAACAAATTTGAAAATAGTAGGCCAACAAAATCCGTGACCGGAGAATTTGTGTGGGTTGTTTGTCTTCTGCAAAATGTCCTCCATATGGTGATGCATGACATTCTATAAAATTTTCCTTTGAGCCCACCTTCCGGTACACATCTTTGATGATCAGACCAGCCTCTCTTCTAAATAGCAATGGTCATCATCCTCGGATGTAGTACTCGCGTCACCCCTTTTTCCCCATCGGTAGCTGAATCCTAGTGGTATAATTCCACAAGCTAAGAAGTTCACAATATCAGCATACCAAAAATAACTGCTCATCTGGAAAGTTTTCTTCTATTTCTCTTTCTTCTTCTTGCATAAAGAAAGTTTTCCACTTCACAAGTGATCGCCTATCACATCATTACAACCTTCTCGGTTTTATTTCAGATCAAATTCCTCAGAATAAATAATACCCACCTGATCAATCTTGGCTTTGGCTTTTCTTTTCTTTTGCCAAGGAGATATTTAATTGTCGATGATCACCGTGGTATAATAACATAAGACCCTAAAATGTATGGCCTAAATTTTTTTCACATGCAAATACTATCACAAGATCTCCTTTTCAAGATAGAGTAATTTTCCGAGCCTATCAAGGCTTATATCATAGTATATGGCCTTGAATACCTTTTCAGCCTTTCTATTCTAATAGCGCCCCATGCAAATCACCGGCATCGCATATGATTTCAAATTGCCCAATCGTTTTGCCATGATGGAGCTTCAACTAGTCCGGATTTGATCTCTTCAAAAGAATTCTGCGGTGGATTCATCAAAATTGAACTTAGTATCTTTTTTCCAAGAATCGCATGGGTCTAGCAATTTTGAGAAATCTCTGATAAATCTTCTATAAAAATCCAAAGATGTCCTAAGAAACTTCTAATTCCCTTTACTATAAGGTGGCATTAGATTTCTTATAATTGAAACTTTTGCTCGGGTCTACTACTCTCGTCGTTAAATCATGTGCCCTAAGACAATCTTCGTAACTATAAAGGCATTTTTCCCAATTGTAGCTAAATCTCTGCCCTAGCACCTTTGAAGTACTGGTCCCAAGTTCCAAGTAAAGACCTGCTCAAAAACTGATCCATACACTCGGTGAAATTCCATCCATGAGGATCTCCATAACTTCTTCGCTAACCTAAAATATAGACATCATGCATCTTTTGGAATGTACCAGAGCATTACACAAACCAAAACGACATTCTTCTGGGGAAAAGCAAAGTACCAAATGGGCATGTAAAGGTGGTTTTCTCCGATCCCCAGGCAATGTGACGCACCGGGTTATGTCTCAGCATCCACTGGTTATGCAAACATAACCGAGTGTCCCGCCAACCTATCCAAAGATTTAATCACTGAAAGGCAAGGGAAAATGATCCTTTCTTGTTGCGATTTAGTTTTTTTGTAGTCAATACATATCCTCCATCCTCACAATTTTCAGGAATGAGTCATCTTTTCATTTCGATCACAAAGAATCCACCTTTCTCGTGAACCACATACCGGGCTTACCTAAGAAACTATCCTCGATATAGCATATATAAAACCGTGATTCAACCATTTGTAACTTCTTTTTCTCGACAACTTCTTTCATCACAGGATTCCGCCTCCTTTGATGCTTAATAGAATTTTTGCATTATCATTCAATAAAGATTGCATGCAAATCGAGGGACTGATACCTCGTATCCTCAATTGACCAAGCAATAGCCTTGTACTTCTAAGAATTTCCAAAGCAGCCTTATGTTCTTCGTATTCAACATGTAATGCAATTTATATGATAACTCGGTTTTCTGGGTTTTTCTGTCTTAAGAAAGCATATTTCAAATGATCAAGGCAATTCTTTCAATATTAACTCTTCGCACTACTTTCCCGCTTCGTGATTTTCGTCCCCGGTCGTATATCATCTGATCAGGTTCATTCATGCTTGAGGATCGTTTTCTCGTTATACAAATTTGAAGGAAGCCATTTGCCAATCACTCCTAAGATACCGAAAATTCATCTCAATTTCATTGATTGAATGTCAAGAGCACACGAATTCAACCTAACACCGAGAAGGCTATTTTTTCTACGCCCATAAAACTTCTCGCATCTACATCAGTGGTGTTCCAAACTCCTATTAAGATTAAAGCACCGCTTCATTCCCCACCCCAGTGCCGGCCTCACCTTTCTCGCACATCTATCAAGGTAGCCCAGCTGCTAAGAAGGGCCTCCTAGCAAAGCAAAGGAACTTCGGGTGCCTTCCTCCATCTTCATAATAACAAATCCACAAGGAAGATGAATCTTCCCACCTTGACAAGCACATCTTTAAGAACACCTTCAAGGTTGTGCCATTGATCCGTCAACATTTGTGGTCGTGATTGCCGTTAGGTAAGTCTCCCAAACTCCGCCTTTGCAATCACCGATAGAGGCATCAATTTATACTAAAGACTGCAATCACATGCCTCGAATTCATATTTCCCTACGCGAGCAGGGGATGGTGAAACTGGCCGGTCCTTCATTTTGCTAGAAGCTTTATCGGATAAATGCACTGCAGTAGCAAACAAAGTTCACTATTCCTTCCTCATCTATTTTCCTTTCTTGTTCGCATCTCCTTCAGAATTTTAATAGTTAGCCATTTGGTTGATTACCTCTCGCAATGGGATATTGATTTCTATCTTCTTAAAGATGTCCAAGAATGAAAACCGCTCTTCCCTTTTGCTTTCAAACCTCCGGGAATGGCAATCAGAGGGGCGGGCAGCCGGTACTTCTCCTTTCCTCAAGCTTCTGCTCACTACTCCTTCAGTTGTTCAAATTGTATGCTTTTCTCTCTCCTTCCTTCTAGTTTCTTCTTTGCTCTCGCATTAGTTTTTCTTTCTTTTTCTTTCTTGTCAGTTTGTTGACCTGACCAAGAGACGTGCATGCATTTTATAACACTATTGCCAAAAGACTATTGTCTAATCCCCGGCAACGACGTCATAAAACTTGTTAACCCCAAAACTTAATATATATATACAAATTTCTACCACTATTACCAAAGATTAAATAGAATCCCCGGCAACGACGCCATAAAACTTGTTGACCGGACCAAGAGACGTGTACAGATTTATAACACTATTGCCAAAAGACTATTGTCTAATCCCCGGCAACGACGCCATAAAACTTGTTGACCCCAAAACTTAATATATATACAAATTTCTGCCACTATTACCAAAGATTAAATAGAATCCTCTAAGAATGGGCGCCATAAAATTTGTCAGATCAGATGCCTTAGCTATTTGATTAGTTCAAAGATTTTTTCATTTTGAGTAAATTGTTTACTAAGGGGTTTTGATCCGTTATACTGCAAGTGCACAGGTCGAACAAGTAGTAAATTATATTTAAGTCCAGATATCGATCCCACAGAGATCTCAAGAATTCTCGATCAACTACCCCGACTACTCAAACTCTACACTATTTGGACTTTGATAGACAATTGGAATTAGCTTTGAAAGCTTAATAATAATAAAACTTAAAAAAAAATGAATTAATAATAAATGAATGGAATGTTGAAATACAAAATAAATTAAGACTGAATAAGCTTCTACAAAGAGACATTAAAAAAGAATGCTACTCGTGAAACATCAATTCTAAGAGGTCGCAATCAATCATTGCTAGGAGGAACTACGTATTGAAAACTAGTCCAGTGGAATTTAATAGTGTAAATGGATCTCTCCAAACCCCACACCATTATCTAAATCACCAAGCCTCGAAGACAGAGTGTTATTAACTACTTTAACTGTCGTTTCGTTTCCGCATTTTCTTTTCAATACTTCATACCCAATAACATGGACTCGGTAATCCGAGCTCCTAAGATATAGTCATTGCAATGTGCATCTACACTATACCGGTCCTCTTCCCCTCCAAATTAGAACAGCTCATCCTTTCCTTGATTAGATCTTCGCTACTGTGATCGGATTTACTAATCGACCGAGGTGAACTCTCCGTGCCTAAATCGATGAATTGCTCCACTCCTGCTCGCCCCAAGGAGAAGAGACGATCGACGAATTACACATAGCACATTAGATCACCATTGTTAGGTTCCTCATACCTTTGAAATTGTTTCATGGCTCACCAGAATTACTTCTCTGTGTCACTCGGAGGGCCTCCTGAAGTAAGACTTGAGGGCATTCCATTCTGGGTATCGACATGACATTAGGATCAGTAACAAAAAATACACAAGACCAGCAAATAGCTTCGCAATCTGGAGTTCATCAATACTGAATAAAATTTATGTCGGAAAGATAATTTATGACGATAGCGTCAATTCAATGAAAGTTGGGTTTCTAAATCCACCAGATTACCGTACATTGGCTTCGATCAAAGGAAGCCGTTGTATATCGACAGCGGAAACCGAATTCGGTATCTGAAATTCAAACAACCAGACCGTAATTTGAAGAAATATGAATGCATGACCCGGCTTTAAACTTTAGCGAGGAAGCGTTAGGATCAAATTGAATGAAATTGAATAATCTAAAAATAAAAGCGAAGAAAAGAAAAAGAAAATTAAAATACAGGGAGCCTTGACACTTGATTCTCCTTTGGTTGCCCTCAGCTGCGTTTCTTCACTAGCAGCTTGTGTATTTATAAGGTTCTGAAGTTGGGCCCTAATTTCGATACTGCTTTTTTGGGTAGATTAACTTCGCCCAGTTGATTGTTGATATCGCGACGCGCCGATTCTTATCGCGACCCCTCACCATTGTCTTGATCATGCGCGAAAGCCGCTGGTGATGCGGCGTGTCTTTGGCATAGCTGATGTAAACAACAAGGGCGTCAAAGTATGCTTAATAATGCGTGATGTCGCGACAGCTGAATGTTGTCGCGACCTCCTTCTCTTTGTAGTGGCTGTCGCGACCTCTTTTCCTTGCTTATGTTGTCGCGACTGTTTAATGATGTCGTGACCTCTAGTCTTTGCAATTGATGTCGCGACAACCAAGTGTTGTCGCAACCTTCTCTTCTCACAACTGTTGTCGCGATGATTTGAATGATGTCGCGACTTCAGCTACATTAGTTGATGTCGCGACAGCTTAATCTTGTCGCGACCTTCTTTTCAGTGCAACTGATGTCGCGACCCTCTCTCTTTAGCTGATGATGTTGCAACCTTAGTTTCCTTGGTGATGTACGTAGCTAGCCACGATTCATTCTTGATCTCGCGACCGCTTCGGTGGCGTGACGTATTGGAGTCCATTGTTTATCTTTTGTTACGACTTCTTGTTGGTGTCGCGACCTCGTCACAGCATCACTTTGCCTTTGGTTTTAATTACGCCGACCTGCGAGAGGATGCCAGCGCCATCTGCTCTTCTTCATCGATTCACGGTGCTTGACTTTCTGCGTTTCTTTCACGTGACTCTGCTTTGGCTCTTCAATTACGCTTCATTTGCGGTAGGGCTTTGTATTTGCAACCTTAATATGCCATTTGATTCTTGAAAAAGCTTCCGACATCAAATCTTTGTCCTTTTTATCGAGTTTTATCGATCTTTTGCTCATCCACATTACGCTCCTTTTCTTGCAATTTCTTCTTTCTTTTGAATTCCCTCTTTGCCTGACATTTTGGTAGAAGTATTCCATATTCTGCATATAAATCGGTCTTTTTATATAAAAATCGATCAAAAAAATGGGTGAAAATAGATGACTTGAAGCTCATGTTGTTGTTGCCACTTTTTCCCTTCTTAGCGAGCGCCATGCGGTCCTTTGGATTCTTTTGAGTGTCGCTGGGGAATGTACCCTTGTTTGATTTGGCGTGCTAAGAATTTAGCTACTTGTGTCCTCGAGTTCTTGATAGGGCACTCGTATTCTTGGGGCTGCCCAGTGCTCCGGACTTGAAGCTTCAAGTCGGGACGGTTTCTATTCATGCATGGAAGTGTATAAGCCTTTTGTTGTCCCCTATGAACTGCAACATTTGTTCTTCAAATAGTTGAGTCCTTCTATTACCCTGATAGTCATTCCTGCCTTCACCCCCTTGATGCTGCAGCCGGAACCTTGGTGGCTTTTGATATCCCTGTTGAGGATTTTGTCCATGTCTTGGGCCTTGTAATGCCCCTCCACCATATGAGAAATTCTCATGGTTCCTCAATGCTAGATTGTAGTGTGTGGGCAGGTTAGAATTTGGCTTGAAATGGTAACTTCTTGGTTCATTCATGTACTTAATCTCCTCAACCCCATAAGAGTCCTCTTCTATTGGTACTTCAGCACTTCTTCTCATTGCTTCTCTTTCCACTGCTCCTATCTCATGAAGCGGTGTGCATTCTTTCACTGTTTGTCTATCCACATGCATGATGGCATCAATTTTCCATAATTTTGTCATTTTACTGACCCCATGACCCCTTTTCCTCTTTGTTACCGCGAAAACTGGATGGAGCTTTCATATTGCCAGCTGAGTCTTCTATCGGATCCTGGCCTCTTGACACTTTTCTTTTGAATGCTCCACGACCACGAAGCATCGATGATGCCTTTAGATGTATCATTTAAGGCATGATATACTATATCCATGCGGGTTTTTAAATCAATTCCATGCGTAGGAGCACTTTTAATGACCTCTTGAATCTTTCCCAGGGCTGTGTATAGGCTCTCATCTTCCCACCTTGTTGGAACAGTATCTATCTTCTTCTCTCGGTGAGAGATGGGGAAAAGAACACGCCCCGAGTATAATGCTTCTACCGGCTCTTTACGTATCAAACGAGAACCATATGGTAATGACTCCATTCAGCTTCACTATATTTGCCATCCTTAGAAATCTCCCCAGGTGCTCGTTGGGGTCTTGATTAGAGTGGCGGTGAGCTTGATATTCTTTACCTCATGTTATCAAGGCGGCTTAATTGAAGTTGTTTGCATCACGGTAGGAGTGTCACGATTCTGAGAATATTCTTCGATGATAGGCCTCGAAATCCTCCATTGTGTCGATAATAAGAGGCGCCTTACGACTCTGTCGCTGCTCCTCATGCAGGTCATGTCTCACATGCGCCGTGGTTGTGTTCTCTGCTCTTTAGTCTTTCTTAGGATTACGAGTGTTCTTTCAATTCGGTGTCTGGCGGCAGCGGTGCGAGATCATTTCTGTGCATTAAAAGGATTTCACGAAATTGAAACACACTTTCGGATTAATAGGATTAGTGGGACCAAAAAATATTTTCAATATGGCTTGTTAAAGATCAGTGGCTGGTACAACCCTTTGCTTACTCATTGTTTTTAGTCTTTTCTTTTTATAGAATGTTTTTAGAAAAATGTCCCAATTAGCATTTCCCTCTTTTGTTAGAATATTGATCTATTCAATCTTTTCAATCCCCAGCAACAGTGCCATAAAACTTGTTTGCTTTTTCCATATAGACTAAAACCCCTCAAATTTACATAGTTACAAGAGCCTTACACTTCTCTTGTAGCCATGTCATTTTGGATAAATTTTCTTGATAAAATAATTCTTTCTTAATGTTCATGATTTAAAAATATGGGTCTAGTTTATGACTACTTTGCCAAGTCGCAGCGGAGTCATACAGTAGTAAAATCTCACGAATCTGAGAGTCGGGTATCATTGCGAGATTGACAAAAATTAGAGATCAACTACTGACTCTGCGAAATTCCATGCTATTTGGACTAAAAACTCATAATGAAAGTTTTATCTAAAAATAAGGATGCTAGACTATTTACTAACCGTTGAGCTAAAACCAAATAATAAAAAGAATAAAAAATAAATGATAACTTAAATACTGGACTTAATCAGTTTCCTGTGGGAAACGAATACTATCAAAGAATTACAATGAAACAGTCAATTCTTACACGAAAATACATTGCTCTGTTTTATGTATGGATCTGGATTTGTCTAAGATTTCCTAAATTTTGGAATTAGATTTCTCCATATTCACTGGTTGGAAACCCTTGCTTCTCTCGAAGACAAGATCTAACCGGTACTGTATTTCAATTCTCTTGCAAGATGCGGGCATTTTCTTTTCTCAATACTTCACACCCATTTCTTGATGACGCGAGATCTTTGCATTTCCTTCTGGGATTTTTGCAAAGTTTTACCCATGGTGGTAGCTCATCCTCGGATCTATTGGTTCGTCCCTTTCCGCAGTTAGATCTCGACGGCTAACACGGGGGTTGGGAACTTCCCTTTAGATTAAGGTGAACTCTCACGATTATTTATATTATTCATCTCCCCCAAGCTTCAATTATGGCTGACGGGGATTTATCAAAATGAACTTTCAGAGCTCAGTAGTTCATCAATGGTAGTCTAGCATACCCATAAGTAAATGTTCTCGGCTCGGGAATCTCCGACTGCGTAATCACGCGGAGGGCATCATGGAAATCGAGGCAAGATGCATTCCCTCAGCGGTGTCGGTACTACTATTGGGGAACTTATCAATTCAAAAATGACACCAGTAAAGTAAGTCCAAGACCCAATTCCATAACTGTCTCGGTGCGTGACCTGCGGTTGATGCCGACCTGGATTTCCTGTTGCTCTTGTTCGATCGCGACCTTATTATTTACCCATTACGACCCGGGTTCCTTGCGGTTGCTTTGATTGAGTGAGTCGTGACATACGTTTAATGGTCGCGACCTTGTTTGTTCTTTGCTTCTCCAGAGTTGATGTCGCGACCGCTGTGGTTTCCGCGTCGCGACCTGCGTTATCTTCCCTTCTATTGTGCGTGCGAGTCGACCTCATTTTTGGTTGCGACCTTCTTTTTGTTCTGGCGCTCGGCCGTGGTGACTTCTCCCTACAGTTCTGCGACCTCGTTCTTGGTCTTCTGTCTTCACATGTTCTGAACTTTAAGTTGCGACCTTAATAATTGGTCACGACTGCTTTGGATAGTCCTTGCTTTTAAAGCCCGGCCGTAGCACCGATTCTCGGTTACCTTCGGTTTCTCTTCACACCCTCTATTCGACTCGCGACCTGAGTGATGTCGTGGGCCCTCATGGTTGCTCTTTTTTGGTTGCATGTTGTCCTAATGGTTTTAAACATAGTTGCGACCTGGATTTCTGATGCTTATTGTGTCTTCAGGTCGCGACCTCCTTT